>CM039718.1:51405021-51874038 GCA_022539455.1 Dendrobium nobile
ATTAGAAAATGCATCCATAACAAGACTGAAAAGATAAGGGCTGAGAGGACAGCCCTGCCTAAGCCCAGCAGTAGATGGAAAATAACCTTCCAAAGCACCATTAAGGACAATAGAAAAATGAACGTTAGAGATACACATTTTAATCCAGTTAACAAACATCGGGGAGAAGCCTTTTTGAGCTAATCTAGCTAAGAAAAACTCCCTAGAGACTGAGTCAAAAGCCTTTCTGATATCTAATTTTGCACAGAACATATTAGTACCACCCCTCCTACTGGCTGAGGCTAGTATATCACTAGCAAGCAGAATATTATCCGTAGAGATCCTAGCTTGAAGGAAACCGGATTGGTTATACTCAATGATACTTGGCAAAACAAGCTTTAGCCTACCCACAATCACTTTGGCTATAATCTTATATACAACGTTACATAGAGCAATAGGCCTGTATTCAGAGATATTCACAGCATTCTTATGTTTGGGAATGAAAGCAAGAGCCGTGTGCTTAATCCCATTTGGCATGTAGCCTTTAGAAAAAAATGATTTAATAGCCCTACATACCATAGGACCCACAATATGCCAACAGCTTTTATAAAAATGGAAATTGTAACCATCAGGTCCTGGAGTGGAGGAGGAAGAGCCCTTAAAGACAGCATCTTTTATCTCAGAATCATTAACAACAGAGCAAATCTCATAAGCAACAGTGTCAGTTATAACAGAACCTTTAGAGAAGTTCTCAATATTAAAGTACGTGTGCTGAGGAGGATTGTAAATACTCTGAAAGTGATGAATAATGGAGGCGACAAGCTCAGCTCTGGAAACTAAAGAAGAAGAAGCAAGGAGGTTGACCACAGATTTGGTACTACCCCTCCTACATCTAATTTTTCCATATAAGAATTTAAGATCATCTTCCCCGTGTTTCAGCCATTTCACCTTTGCTCTTTGAATGACCCAAGCGGCATGCATAGCAGAAAAGTCTGCTACCTTGGCATTAATATCTTTTAAAATAAGATTGAAAGCACGATTAGTGGGGTCAGCATGAAGATACCCTAAGACATCTTTTTAACTAGTGAGTAAAGAGTCCATATGACGGCTAACAGCATTGTAAGAAGACCAAGACTCTCTCTTGATGCGAGCTTTTAAATGTCTAAGAGTATTGCTAAAATGAGAAAGAGGGTTACCAGATACCGTATCAGAGAAAGCACTCAGAAGAAGATGCCAAAAGCCATCAATATTAGTCCAGTAATTTTTAAAAAGAAATCTATGTCGAACCTGATCAGATATACCAGAATGCAGAATAACCGGACAATGATCAGAACAAGAAGGACTTTGAAGCAAATAGTAAGAATCAGGAAACTCTTTCAACCAACTGTTATTCACCAGCACCCTATCCAGCTTAATATGTATGGGGTTGTTAGAGCGTTGATTAAACCAAGTGAATTTGTTCCCAACCGAGTGCAAGTCCATAAGGCTTTGAGAGAATATCATGCTATTAAAGTCAAAAATGGCAGATTGCGTTAAAGGAGTACCTCCCAGTTTGTCAGAGGCAAATCTACAACAGTTAAAGTCTCCCAACAGGGCCCAAGGAATGCCAGAGACTGGGGCAATAGCACCAATAGAATCCCACAGCTCCTTACGTTCCATAGCACTATTAGAAGCATAAATGACAGAAAGCTGAAATAGATCTTTGGAAGAAACAGAAATCATCCCAGAGATAATTTGAGATGAGATGTGGGTGGGACTGAAGTTCAATTTATTATCATCCCATTTTATCCAGATTCTGCCCGAGAGAGAGGAGGCAAAGTTATGACAACTTTTCTCATTGCGAAAGACAGAATGGGAATTTTCAAAGAAGGGATCTTGGAGATCTTTAGCATGAATCCTATTCTCCAATATGCACAACATATCCAGTTTGAATGACTGAGAGAGACGCTTACAGCAAAGGACTTTATCTGGACGGTTAAAACCTCGAATATTCCAAACAGCAATAGAAGGAATAGACATTAAGAGTTTGTTGAATGGGATTTTTTTCCCCTGCTTCCCTTTAGCAGGTTTTTTGACAAGCACAGATTGGTCCTGTTTAGACTTTACTTTATGTTTCTGTTTATTGCTTTCACCACTTGGTCTACCATAACATCCAATTTCTCTTCCATATTGATTTGATCGCCCTCATCGTTTAACACATCAAGTCTGTTGGGGGGGGGGGGGGGGGGGGGGGGGTAATCAACTTCTCTTTCTGCTTACCCAAGCTTCTGATTTGCAAGGAGGAGGAGGAGGTCGAAGCCACCTCTTCCTCATTAGGAGAGTTAAGGTTTGGAATACCAGTCCCTAACAATTCCTGAGAGAGGTGAACGGGAGCCTGGTTATCAACCAATGGAATAGCAGAATTGGTGTGTTCTTGGGCAATGGGAGGAGCAAGAGAATGGGGTTGATATAGCAGGGGTTGACTAATGCTATTTATTTGGATGTTGTAGGAGGTAGACGGAGGAAACTTAGTCGGTTCTGACACAGGGGGGGGGGGGGGCTCTAAGATTGAAGTCTTCTTTTGGAGGCCTAGAAAGATTTTTAGAAGTCGAGGGATACCTGATACCCCCCTTTCTGCTAAAACTCCTACCACGATTCTTAGGCATTTCTTTACCTTGCGCCACATCCCCAGACTCCTCCGGTTTTAACGGGCAAAGAGAAGAAAAATGCATAAGAGACTTACAGTGATCACACGGAAAAGGTCTTCATTCATATTGCACCTTTAAGCAGATAACATCCCCATCCAGAGACACTTTAATTTCATCAGGATATGTAGCTTTGCTATCCACCAGAACACTGATGCGAGCATAGGTAAGACGGGTCTTTTGCTCTGTCAAGTTATCAGCCGCTAAAGGAACCCCGATTTTGCTAGCAATCCTTGAGATCCCCTCCGAGTTCCAACATGCAAGAGGTAAGTCATGAATTTTGACCCAAATCGGTACCGTGTAAAAATTATCTCTCTTGGGCTTGAATTTGGGATGCCATTTTTGCAGGATGAACAGTCTTCCCAGTAAAAACCACACACCCCGCGACCATACCATATCATAGTCTTCCGAACAAGAGAAGTGAATGAGGAAAAAACCTTCACTGAGAGAAAGCAACTGTATCGATCCTTTAAGAATCCAAGTCTTCTTAATAGCTCCTAACAAAGCTTCATAAAATGGCCTCCTACCTATGGAGTAGCCAACCATACACAATGTCACGACCCGACCCGAGACGAGACGGATCCCGCCCGCGCCGGATCGCGACGGAGAATAGCTAACCAGGATCTAGCTTTGGAATTTGGTTCGGAACTGAATCTTCCAAAGAATTAATTCAAACAGACAAACAAACACAGAGCTACTAAAAACATCAAATGCAGCGGAACAAAACATCTATCTGAATTCATTTCCTCAAAATAATCATCTACAGAAGAGTACATGGCCTTCAACAGAAAGAAAGATAGAACAGAAAAGCCATGACTGTACATGAATCAAAAGTACAAAAGTACCTAATCTGATCAGACTCTGAAATCTAATCCTGGACTTCCTTGCCCTTCCCAGAACCTGAAAACCACCAGAAAGCAAGGGTGAGCTCAACAGCTCAGCAAAGCAACAAACCTCCAATCAAAATCCTCAGAAACTCAAAACCAATACAGCAGACAAATCCGTACAGAAATCAGAACGGAATCGGACAAATATCAAATCAACAGAACTGTACGGAAACAGAAGTCGTATCAAATCAGAAACAGAACAGATCAGACATATCAGATCAACAGAATCAGATTCGTACAGATCATATCAGAACAGAATAAACTCAGCATATATCAGATATCAGATATTTAATTAATAGCTAAGTGTGCCCCCGGCACCAGAATAATAGCTGAGTAATTAATAGCTAAGTGTGCCCCCGGCACCAGAACAAATGTGCTTATAGCACCAGAACAGATCAGATGTGCTTCCAGCACCAGAATATATAAATAGTGCTTATAGCACCTAAACAGATTTTTCCTCGGATCCGGAACAGAACAAATATCAAAATTTTAGATTGAGCTCATTTCAGATTTCCCGTTTCACTAACTGAATCTCATAGGATCCAGGCCCCTTATAACTCCCTTTCCATAGCATATACAGATAGCATATCAATTCAGAGAAAATCCGGACAAATCAGGAATTACTCAAAAATCGGGCAGCACAACGGCAGTGTACAGAATTTACACAATTTTCCTGAAAATCAAAATTCACCAAATTCGCACAGAATATAGATATCAACATTTCAGAACATTTATTCTACCGCACAGAGAATTTCCAAGTTCACAGAAAAATCCAGTCGACTAAAAACACAGTCGAATCAAAAATATCCGGACAAAAATCTTCAAAATATAGTCAAAACGTGCACACCCGGCACGGCAACGATATACAAAAAGTTACGCGGTAAAAACTGAACCGTTCAAAAGATACGGACGAAAATCGCTAACGGAAACAAAATCCGGACAGAAAATACCGCCAAACACGACGGTTCTGAAAATTTAGAAAGTCGGATTGTGCCTTACCTCGTGCACAGCAATTTCCTCAACAGTCTCCTCGGACGAAAATAGCTCGGCGTCGCCCGAAAATCCGCTTTTCCACTTTTTCCTTCGTTTTTCTCTCTCCTCAGCTTTTTCTCTCTCTTCAAAATATCTCATTTCTATATATATCCAGACTGATCGTCCTGGACGATCGAGCTTTGTACCAGACGATCCATGAAGAGAAGAATTCCGTCCAGACGAAAAATAACATATCGTCCCTGGCGAAGGGTTCACGGGAGAATTTTCGTCCAAACGATCCACACTTCGTCCAGACGAACCAATCAGCCAAACAAGGTTTTTTCTACACAACCTGTACCGATCGTCCCGGACGATCCAACTTCGTCCAGACGAACCTGAAGCAAAAACTGATATTACAATCTCCCCAACTTAAAAAAAAATGTCGTCCTCGACATTATCCAGTCTAAACTCAATCAAAACAAGTACGGGTACAACCGTCTCATGTCAGACTCCTTCTCCCAAGTGGCTTCCCGTGCAGTACGGTGCTTCCACTGGACTTTAACCATAGGAATCTGTTTACTTCTTAGTTTTCTGATGTCGTAAGCCAAAATCAACTCTGGCTCTTCCTTGTACACCAGATTCTCCTGAATCTCAACTTCATCAGCAGACACCTTCTTCCCAGAGTCGGATACCCACTTCCTCAGAGTGGATACGTGAAACACATTATGCACATCAGGCATAGATTCAGAAAGTAATAACTTGTAAGCAGCTTTTCCAATTCTTTCCAAAACTTCAAAAGGTCCAACATATCTCGGACTAAGCTTACTCACCTGACCAAATCTGCTCACACCCCTCATCGGACTGACT
The DNA here is from genome assembly GCA_022539455.1 of Dendrobium nobile. NCBI lineage: Eukaryota > Viridiplantae > Streptophyta > Magnoliopsida > Asparagales > Orchidaceae > Dendrobium > Dendrobium nobile. The sequence goes on from CM039718.1 coordinate 51,410,411, forward strand.
TTGACATACACAAAGTCACCAACCTGAAACTCAACAAATCTGTGCTTCTGATTGTAATACTTCTGCTGTCGATCTTGAGCAGCTTTCAATCTTTCTCTTATCAAAATGATCTTCTGAGCAGTTTCATCCGCAAAAGTGGCCCCCAAAGCCTGTCTATCTCCGACCTCCGTCAGAGTCAAAGGAGTACGGCACTTCCTGCCATACAAAGCCTCGTACGGTGCCATACCGATACTAGACTGGAAACTGTTGTTATAAGCAAACTCAATCAACGGAATATGATCTTCCCAGCTTCCGCTAAAGTCCAGAACACAAAGCCTCAACAGATCTTCCAGTACCTGAATAGTCCTCTCAGACTGTCCGTCGGTCTGAGGATGAAAGGCTGTACTGAAATGCAGTTTCGTACCCAAGCCTTGCTGAATGCCTTTCCAAAGTCTGGAAGTAAAACGTCCATCTCGATCAGATACGATCACACGAGGCACACCGTGCAATCTGACTATCTCCTTCACATAAATCTGTGCCAAGCGATCAACTGAATCCGTCTGTCTGATCGGAAGAAAATGGGCTGACTTGGTCAATCGATCTACAACCACCCAAATGGCATCATGTCCTTGTCGTGATCGAGGAAAACCCATCGCAAAGTCCATTGTTACCTCCTCCCATTTCCACTCAGGGATTGGCAACGACTGCAACAGTCCACCTGGTCGCTGATGCTCTGCCTTCACCAACTGACAGGCTTCGCATCTCGACACAAACTCTGCTACATCTTTCTTCATCCCAGGCCACCAAAACAAAAGCTTCATGTCAGCATACATCTTACCACTGCCTGGATGTACAGTGTAGCCTGAATGATGAGATTCACACAGAATCTCCTGCCTCAAGTTTCCAAACACCGGTACCCACAACCTATTCTTACAGAAAATAGCACCAGAATCAGAAATTCGAAGTTCAGGAGTCTTACCAGATCCAATCTGTGCAATCAACTTCGAATAGTCCGAATCTGATTCCTGGGCTTCTTGAATCCGTGCTTCCAAAGAAGACTGAATATTCATCTGAGCCAACTCCAAATCACTGGAGGAAATCACCTCCAACTGCAATCTCTCCAAATCACGAACCAGAAAGTCATCACAGGTAAGCTGAATACCTGATAATCCAAAAGACTTTCTGCTCAAAGCATCTGCTACCACGTTCGCCTTCCCTGGCTGATACTGAATAGTCAAATCGTAGTCCTTGATCAACTCGAGCCACCTCCTCTGTCTCAGATTCAGATCCTTCTGAGTAAAAATATACTTCAGGCTCTTATGATCAGTAAAGATCTCACACCTGACGCCATACAAGTAATGACGCCAAATCTTCAAAGCAAAAACTACTGCAGCTAACTCCAAATCATGTGTCGGGTAATTCTTCTCATGTGGCTTTAACTGTCTCGAAGCATAAGCAATTACCTGACCATGCTGCATCAGGACACATCCCAGTCCTTTCAGTGAAGCATCACTGAACACCTGAAAACCTTCAGTACCTGACGGAAGTGCTAGTATCGGAGCTGAAGTCAGACAATCCTTCAATCTCTGAAAACTCGACTCACACTCCGGTGTCCAAACAAAAGGAACTGACTTCTGAGTCAGTCTCGTCAGAGACGTCGAAATCTGTGAAAAACCCTTCACAAATTTTCTGTAATATCCGGCCATACCCAAGAAACTACGTACCTCAAATACCGTAGTCGGCCTTGGCCAATCAGCAACAGCTTGAATCTTCTGGGGATCTACAGAAATGCCTTCTCCGCTAATCACATGCCCCAGAAAAGAAATGCTCTTCAACCAGAACTCACACTTGGAGAACTTGGCATACAGCCGATGCCTCCTCAAAGTCTCCAACACAATCCCCAAATGTCTGGCATGATCATCCTCAGATGCAGAATATACCAGAATATCGTCAATGAAGACGATCACAAACTGATCCAAATACTCCCTGAATACTCGGTTCATCAGATCCATAAAAATCGCAGGCGCATTGGTTACCCCAAAAGGCATAACCAAAAACTCGTAGTGCCCGTACCGAGTACTGAAAGCAGTCTTCACCACATCAGTTTCCTTCACCTTCACCTGATAGTATCCGGATCGCAAATCAATCTTCGAAAATACCGAAGATCCGGAAAGTTGATCAAACAGGTCGTCAATCCGAGGCAAAGGGTACTTGTTCTTGATCGTGACCTTGTTCAAATCTCTGTAATCAATACACATACGGAGTGTACCGTCCTTCTTCTTCACAAATAATACAGGTGCTCCCCAGGGCGAAACACTAGGACGTACAAAACCTCTGTCAACCAACTCCTGAAGCTGAACTTTCAACTCAGAAAGTTCTTTTGGTGCCATCCTGTACGGAGCTTTCGATATCGGAGCGGTACCCGGAAAAACATCGATAGAAAACTCCACATCTCTATCCGGAGGTAAACCAACCAACTCCTCAGGAAAAATATCAGCAAACTCCCGTACCACAGGGATCTCATAAACAGAACCAACCTCTAGGTTCAGATCCCGCACCGAAGCTAAAAATACCGGACATCCCTTCTTCCACATCCTGCTTACCTCCAACACAGAAACCAGACTGGAGAGAACACCTCGTAATCCCTGAAATACAACTCTCTCTCCAGCCATAAGCAAACTCACTTGTTTCTTCAGACAGTCTATCTGGGCTTCATACTGACTCAGCCAATCCATGCCCAGAATCACATCATACGACGAAATCGGCAATCGAATCAAACTAGACTTCCACTTCTTGCCAGAAATCTCGATTTCACACAAACAAAACTGTCGAGCAATCAAAGGATTCCCAGCCGGTAAAATCACAGATAAAGAAACCGGAAGTAAAAGAGAATCCAAACGTAAAGCCTCAAAACAGTGCTCGGACAGAAAAGAATGACTCGCTCCAGAGTCAAACAAAACACGACAGGGCTGATCAGAAATGTAAATCATACCTGTCACAACATCGGGAGCATCTCGAGCCTCCTGCTGACTCAAACTATAAACTCGGGGCTGAACTGGAACAGGAGCTAAAGCAACAGAACAACTCTGCTCCCTCTGAACAGTAGGTGGTCTCCGCGGTGCAGAACTAGAACCACCACCTCTACCAGCAAATCCCTCAGGGCGAGAAGGAACAGTCCTCGGTCTTCCTGCTGCTGAACCGGCAGGTCTGACAAAGCCCTCAGATCGGAACTCAGAACGCTGATCAAATCCCATCTGCGGACATTCTGCAATCCGATGTCCTGACTGACCACATCGAAAGCACAGACCAGCCATCCTGTAGCACTGGCCAAAGTGTCGTCGTCCACAGTTCTGGCACACAGGTGCCGAACTGACTGATCCAGAACTCGTCGTACTAGTAACAGTACCAGACGACCCTCCGCTCCTCCTGAAATCTCCAGATCCAGATCCAGAAACGAATCTCCTCTTCCCAGAGGAACTACTGCCAGATGTATCTCCTCCAAACCTCTTCCTACTCGCAGTCCACCGCTGCTGAGTAGCCATCAAGTCGTTCTCTATCAGACGAGCTCGTTCCACAAGCTCAGAGAAATCGGTGATCCGGAATGGTATCAGGGGCTGCCTCAAAGTATCTCGCAATCCCCTCAGAAATCTGTAACACCTCTCAGCAGAAGTGCTCACTAGCTGCGGAGCGTACCTGGCTAATGCAGTAAACTCAGCCTCGTACTGCATCACCGTCTTGCTCCCCTGAACAAGCCTCAGAAAGTTCTCCTGCATCTGCTGTCGTGCAGAAGGGGGAACAAACCAATCTCTGAATACCTCAGTGAACTCTTCCCAAGTAATCAAAGAGTTCAGTCTGCCTTGAAATCTGGCTGCCTGCTGGCCGTCCCACCAGTGCTCAGCCTCTCCGTCCAACAGAAAAACTGCCAATGGTACCTTCCTGTCTGACGGACACTGCATCCCGTCAAAAGTCTTCTCTACTCTCCTCAGCCACTCCTCGGCAGCTCTGGGCTCAACAGCGCCCTCAAACCTCGGAGGTTTCAATCTCAGAAATAACTGCAAATGTCTGTCCAAGTCATCAGATCTGATAGTAGAAGCTCTACTCTGAGTCTCGCTCATCATCTGAGCAACAAGCGAAGCAAACTGTGAAAGCGTATCAGCACCGACCACTGGGGCTGTACTCCCCACTGGTGCTGTCTGATCGGCACTCTGACCTTCTGTCATGTCTGGGTCTGGCTGATCCATACAGAAAATCCAGAAAAATCCGGAAAACTATCACAAAAACAACACAATAAAAAGCCGAACCAACCAAAACTACCTCCCAGACAGACTCACTGATCACTTCCTACAGCTCTGTTTCACAAAATTTCCAAATTCCAAAACCATGCTCTGATACCAAAAAAAGCTTGTCACGACCCGACCCGAGACGAGACGGATCCCGCCCGCGCCGGATCGCGACGGAGAATAGCTAACCAGGATCTAGCTTTGGAATTTGGTTCGGAACTGAATCTTCCAAAGAATTAATTCAAACAGACAAACAAACACAGAGCTACTAAAAACATCAAATGCAGCGGAACAAAACATCTATCTGAATTCATTTCCTCAAAATAATCATCTACAGAACAGTACATGGCCTTCAACAGAAAGAAAGACAGAACAGAAAAGCCATGACTGTACATGAATCAAAAGTACAAAAGTACCTAATCTGATCAGACTCTGAAATCTAATCCTGGACTTCCTTGCCCTTCCCAGAACCTGAAAACCACCAGAAAGCAAGGGTGAGCTCAACAGCTCAGCAAAGCAACAAACCTCCAATCAAAATCCTCAGAAACTCAAAACCAATACAGCAGACAAATCCATACAGAAATCAGAACGGAATCGGACAAATATCAAATCAACAGAACTGTACGGAAACAGAAGTCGTATCAAATCAGAAACAGAACAGATCAGACATATCAGATCAACAGAATCAGATTCGTACAGATCATATCAGAACAGAATAAACTCAGCATATATCAGATATCAGATATTTAATTAATAGCTAAGTGTGCCCCGGCACCAGAATAATAGCTGAGTAATTAATAGCTAAGTGTGCCCCCGGCACCAGAACAAATGTGCTTATAGCACCAGAACAGATCAGATGTGCTTCCAGCACCAGAATATATAAATAGTGCTTATAGCACCTAAACAGATTTTTCCTCGGATCCGGAACAGAACAAATATCAAAATTTTAGATTGAGCTCATTTCAGATTTCCCGTTTCACTAACTGAATCTCATAGGATCCAGGCCCCTTATAACTCCCTTTCCATAGCATATACAGATAGCATATCAATTCAGAGAAAATCCGGACAAATCAGGAATTACTCAAAAATCGGGCAGCACAACGGCAGTGTACAGAATTTACACAATTTTCCTGAAAAATCAAAATTCACCAAATTCGCACAGAATATAGATATCAACATTTCAGAACATTTATTCTACCGCACAGAGAATTTCCAAGTTCACAGAAAAATCCAGTTGACTAAAAACACAGTCGAATCAAAAATATCCGGACAAAAATCTTCAAAATATAGTCAAAACGTGCACACCCGGCACGGCAACGATATACAAAAAGTTACGCGGTAAAAACTGAACCGTTCAAAAGATACGGACGAAAATCGCTAACGGAAACAAAATCCGGACAGAAAATACCGCCAAACACGACGGTTCTGAAAATTTAGAAAGTCGGATTGTGCCTTACCTCGTGCACAGCAATTTCCTCAACAGTCTCCTCGGACGAAAACAGCTCGGCGTCGCCCGAAAATCCGCTTTTCCACTTTTTCCTTCGTTTTTCTCTCTCCTCAGCTTTTTCTCTCTCTTCAAAATATCTCATTTCTATATATATCCAGACTGATCGTCCTGGACGATCGAGCTTCGTACCAGACGATCCATGAAGAGAAGAATTCCGTCCAGACGAAAAATAACATATCGTCCCTGGCGAAGGGTTCACGGGAGAATTTTCGTCCAAACGATCCACACTTCGTCCAGACGAACCAATCAGCCAAACAAGGTTTTTTCTACACAACCTGTACCGATCGTCCCGGACGATCCAACTTCGTCCAGACGAACCTGAAGCAAAAACTGATATTACACACAAGGCCCAACCCTCGCCTCCCTTAGTCAGCTTATCATCACTAAAAGGCACTATCTCCGGCTCAAACGGGAAGTGAGAGAGATTGAGAGCTTTTGGAGCAGAAGCTTCAGGAGCAAATACCTTATTCCAATCCTTCGGCGTGAACTTGGCAGACATTTCAGGAGACTGGACAAGCGGAGGGAAGCCCGCAGCTAGGAGTCCAGTCTCCATGAGGACAAGGGCAGAAAAAACCTCCGGTAGAGCCGGAGATGGAGGAGGAAGAAGGAAAAACTATCCGGAGAAGAAGGCGGCGGAAGAGAAAAAACCCTAACTTCGTGATCCTTCATAAATAACTTAACCAAGCATGACGTTAGCACTTAGCACAGTACCGTGAGTGCAAGACTAACACGTGCATGCATGGCTTTGCATAAAAAACATTAATAATGCTGCAGTTACATTTTTTTTATAAATAATATATTTTAGAATATTATTAGACAAATAAAGATTATAATTTAAAATTAATAATATTTTTTATAAATGGCATATTTTATATTATTCAGCTACAATATTGACTTAACTTAAATTTTATTAAATTCAATATCAAAATATTTAATTTTAAATTTTAAATATTAATTGGATTGAGATGAATTTAAATATAATTAAATTAATTTTAAGATTAATGCAATGTCCTGATAATTTTTTTCTCAAAGCTTATTATCACTTTAACTTTAAAAATTTAGAAAAAAAAATTCTCTTAAATAGCATTTATTTATTTGTATTTAATATATTTCATAAATATATTTTAAATATTTTCTTATAAATAATAAATATAATTAAAGATTAATAATGTTGTATAAAAATAACATATTTTATATTTAATATAATTTCATACATATATTTTTATATAATGAAAATAAATATTAAAATTAAATATTAAAAATGTAATTCTCCATATTAATTCCACACAGGTGGTCTATAATTGCGAACCAGCTCCCCGGTCGAACCGATAACGATGTGAAGAACTACTGGAACACGAAGCTGAGCAAGAAGCTAGCCCTCAACGGCATCGACCCCGTCACCCACCGCCCTATCTCCGAGATCAAGCAAAGCATAACCAGCCTCCACATCGCCGCCGCCACCGCCGCCACCTCCACCCAAATACTTTCCTCCGCCGCTGGCGTCGGCCACTACGACTCCCGCCTCACCACCCTCAACCGCGACCTCAAAAAAATCCTCCTTTCACATCCCATCCCGCCGCCACTCGAACCTTCAGCTCCACCAGTACATTGGAACGCAGTCAATCTAAACGATGCCGGAGTACGTGCACTTCCGCCGGCGACGCCGACACCGCAGGAACTCGAATGGATTCAGTTTCTGGCGGAGGATGCTTTCTCGTGCCTTGAGGAACAAGATGCTTGTCGTGTGCCGTCGTTCGTTGCTGTTGACGCTGATTTTGGCGGCTTGGAGGAGGCGGCCGATGGGCCGAGTTCATTTATTGAGGAAATACTCGATCGAGATCGGGAGATTATGTCGGAGTTCGCCGGTTTTGTTGGCGGTCATTATTATTTTTAAATTTCTTTTCTCTTTTTTATTATAAAAACTAAAAAGTTAAAAACTTGATTTTCTATTTATATTTTATGATAAATGAAGTAGAAAATGATCAGTATTTTTTTTTTTTTGCTTAATTTGTGAACTTTAATTATTATATGTCTATTTCGACCGACAATTTTTGCGGTTAATTTGGTAGATATTTCATTTAATTAGTTCAAATATTTTTAAGGAAAAAACTTCAGTCATGATATCATAAATTAATATAATTATAACTGATTTATAGTCATTAAGTTTATTTTAAATTATTATAAAATAAATATTACTTCAAACTCATATCCAAATACCTATGCCTATAAAACTTTTTTTTTCGTCCGATCCCCATTTGTCAGTAGATTTTAACTCGACGGTTAGGTATTATAATATGATTGTCCTCAATTTCAAGGACGGATCAATCACTTGTAATTTATTGAAACATTAGTGGAATCATTTCAACTGGACGTGACCCTGTGATTTTTCCCTTCAGAGTTTTCCATGTAAAAAATTCTAGTATTTATTTTTACTATGTTTATGTGCTGGAAACTCATGTAATGCTAAGACGTAAGGTTTTTCGTACTTTACCGCAGCGAATACTCTAGCCCGCAATATGGTCAAATCTAAATTTTCTTTAGTTTCACGTTACAAATATGTTTTTATTATGATTAACGGGCTATTTGGGTTTCATTTGGGACGGCTTTCTTAAAATAGTTTTTTATACAAAAATGAATGAAGTCTTGGTTTATTTAGAAAGGAATGCATAGTAAAATAAATACAAATAATTATTTTTTATTGTTTTGCTTAAAGTAAAATAAATATAATATGAAGTTCAACAATTGTGGACTACGATGATCGATGGCTGTGGTGGCGAGCGATGGGCGGTAGCGGTGGAGAATTTACAATGTATTTAAACATAAGCCAAACTTATCGAATTTTAAATATATCTACATTAAACTAGATTGTGAAATCTAAAGAAGCAGAAAGAAAGCCGTCCTAAACGAAATCTTAATCAATGGCTGAACATGTTGTCTTAATAAATATTATAAATAGTTAAATATTATTTAAATGGTATATTAATTAATGATGTAAATATATAACAAAAATAAAAATAACTATTTTATAAAATATAAAATGTGAAAATTTAAATTTAAATTCCTTTTAAAATTAATTGGCCAAACTCTTCAGACCATAACTAAAAATTTTATAATTTAGGATCTAAATTATTTATATCTAGATTAAATTTTACTCATTTAATTTAAGGTAAATGATAATAATGTGATCATAATTTATACTAGATAGTTCAATGAATCACAATCGGTCATCAATTCATTAATCAATCAATCATTTTTTTCCATGATGCATTGTGCATATTAAAAATAGTTATAGATTTTATTTGGAATAACTTTTTTTGTTAATTTCTAAAATAACTTTTTAATATCAAAATTTTTTGTATTAAAAAATCATTTTAACAAACAATAAGAAATATGTCTTACTATTTCAAATAACAATATAATTTTTTTATAATAAGTCCGAAATTTTAGTTGAGACATTTTTCTTATTATTTTGTCTTAGAAAGTAATAAGAAGTTATCCCAATCAAATCGATCAAAGGACTGGAAGCCGATGAAACCAACAAATCCAATCCTATTTTGTAAAAAGTCTTTTGACCTATCAAAATGTCTCATAGTAAAAGAAAATTCTCGTAAAGTTCTATAAAATTACGTTTATGCTTAGGGGCTGTTTGGTAGCATTCAGGATTTCATTTAAATAGGATTTAGTAAATCCTCAAAATCCAGATTTATGAAATCCTAAGATGTTTAAATCCTGAAAACTGCTTGGTAACATTCATGATAAATCCTATTAAATCATGTGTGACTGTTTAGATATAGAGTGTTAAATACTGAAACGAGCAAACTCTTCTTCCCTCTTGCATCAATAGAGCGTTAAATCATTCGACTCAGAGGATTTCGGAAATCCAAGATTTACGAAGAAAAGGGTAATTTTCCGTCTACCACGACTTTCATTATACCCTGAGATTTGATTTTGCATTTTAGGCGGTTAGCCGAATTTCACTCACATCTGCCCCAAATTCGGCCTAAATCCTACTACCAAACAGTCCCTTAAAGTCTCACTCAGTTCATTGTACCTAGCCGTGTTTTGAACACAACGCCGTCTATGTCAATTCCCAAACACTTAAAACAAGCACGATTTTGACTAATCTCTTATTTTTTTTTATTTGTGATCTATAAGAAAATGAAGTACCAAAAAGCCGACCTAAAAGCCGACCAACTGATCAAGCTGGAGCAGATTTCTTCATGCAAAGAGTTCTTATGGGGCCCATTCCTTTTTTTTTTTCTCAAAATATGAAGCCTGAGATGTGGCAAAATTTCGTTCAGAACTTCTTATGGTTACAAAAAAGTTCACAGTTCAAAATTTAATTATCATCCCCTTATGATTTTGACAAATCAAAATTTTATAACTCTTAAATTTATATCATTAAAATTTAATTTCATCAGGCAAAAAATCTCCCTATATTGTCATATATTCGGGTCGGATCCGGGTTTCAATTATTGATCCGTTTGTGTAATTGGGTCGGATTAATTGAGGGCAGATCAATTTTGGGTTGGGTTTAAACACGACTTGAAAACCCATTTTAACACCTATAATTAAAAACTTTCGAAATTACACTCAAGACCATCTGAACTTAAAATTTAGTAAATTTGTCGGAAAAAAAAATGATTCCATGAGCCTAAATGAGCTCATATCAAATACTTAATAAATAATTGAAAATTTTAAGATAGCTATTAGAGGATTACATGATCTCTAAATTTGATTCCAACTCTAACTAGAAGTATTGATAACGGGATTTGGGTTAAATTTTTGATCTCTCATATAGGGATGTAAAATGAGTCGAGCAGAGCTCGAGTCATCACCAGTTCAAACTTGAGCTAGATTAATTAATTCAGTTTGAGCTCTAGCCTTATTCTAAGAGTTAGAGCTGGCTCATGAACTTATTCGTTTTTTTTTTAACAAAAGAAAATAGTCATGATTCAAGAATTATTATAATAAAATGAGAAAATGAATGATAAATTATAAGAAAAAATAATGAATAAACACTTAATATAAAAAATTTATAACTATTTTAATAATTTTGTATTTAAAATCTTGAATACCAATGTATCTTAAGTACATTTTATATTCATATTGCTTAAATGAGTCAGCTCGTGAGCTAATGAGTATTGTCAGGGCTAGCTTAACCTTGGTTCATTAGTTCATCAAGTTTGATTTAGGAGCAATTTATTGAGTCGAGCTCGAACATAAACAAAAGCTGACTTGGCTCATTTACACGAGAAATTATTATGTGCAGTCACCGTACGTATTCGGAGGCAAATCAGTACGCGCATCACCACTTTTTTGCTGTGCATCAGTACTGTGTACTATTGTGTATTGGATGACATGACGCATCTTGATTCGTCTCACAATGAAAATAGCTCCTTAACAATACCTACCGGTACCACCACCAAATATATTTTATGTGAATTGATAAATATATAAACTATTAGAATTTAGCGGCTTTGGATAATTCTGATCCGACAAAAGAACGTTTTTCTTCATTTTGGCGTCTCCTTTATCTTCTCTCCCTCAGCTCTGAGCTTCGAACCAGGGTATCAAACAAAAGGGTTCTAGCTCCCAGAGGCCCAAATTACTGCCCTATCTTTGGGAATCCCAAATATTCCGATGGATTTTCGTCGGATCGTCCTCGTCTTCTTCCTTTCCACTACACTGTTCTTCACTTCCCTTGTCACATCCAACGATGATGCGAAGGTCGCTCTGGCGCTCTATTACGAGTCCCTCTGTCCTTACAGTGCCAATTTCATTGTTAATTACCTTGCGAAGATATTTGACAACAGCATAATCGATATCGTCGACCTCGATCTCATCCCCTACGGGAACGCCAAGCTCAAGGCCAATGGTACCATCACCTGCCAGGTTTACCTTTTACTTTTGTGTACATGTCTTCTTTCAAAATGTAATTTTTTGTTATGGGGACGAATCTAATAGATCATGGTGGGTGTTGCGTTAGTAATTGGAAAGATTTCTTTCATTTTTTATTTTCTTTGTGGAAAGATTTTGAAGAGAGAATTTAGATGAATGGGCTTGTACAACAGGATTTAGCTGGCTCGTCTATATTGTTGATCCATAGGCTTTTACATGTTCCATTACGAAAGAAGAAGTAATCCCCGCTGTTGCAAAGGGGAATCACACCTAATTAGCTCGAGTAAATTATGATTAATAACCTATAAAAGTGCTTGTTCTAGGTGTTCATCATAATCCATTTGATACTCTAATAAGGATTGTTGTTCTTCTCCGCATCATCTAAATAGTTTATTCAGTTCTACTTGAATATTCAGAAACAACTTGACTAAAAAGGATTGTTTTTTTTTTGACTAAAAAGGAGTGGTGTCTTCCACATATGTTAAGGAAAAAATTTCTAATACAAGCTGCCATTCACTTAAGATTTTAGAAAATGAAGCATCATGATATAATTGACTAAAAAAACTTTCATAAAATCATCCTTGTTCATTATTTTATATATATATATATATATTAAGAATTATAATTTCTTAAAATATTTGACTAATAGCGACATGAATAGAACTTGTACAAAGAGCTTTGTGAAAAAAAAAAAAGATTTAACATCTCAAGTAACACTCAACAAAGTGCTGGGGATGTGGGAGTAAAACACCGTGATGAAACAAACAAGAAAGTAAGGGCAGCAGAAAGTAAATGACACCGGGATTTAATGTGAAAAAACCCATAATAGGGGAAAAAAAAATCACAGAGCCACACCACACCAAGAAATTCACTATGAAAATTGAGAGAAATAAGTACAAATCTCTCTTATCTCTTGTTGTGGGCTGGAATATATGCGGCGATAGAGTTAGAAAATTTTCTTCTCAGCGTTGTACGGATATCCATCACACAAACAGGAGAGAAATAGAAACACCAAGATTTTTATATGAAAACCCTGGAAAGGGAAAAAATCACGGGGCCACACCCAGTTGAAAAAGTTCCATTAGTGTTTGTTTGAGATACAAGAGACTGACTCATCCTTAAAATTTAGGACGATCAGATTACAGTGCTTCACTTCCAGATTGAAATCCGATTACAAACAAGTTGCGTATTAGAGCCGAATTCAGAGTCACTTAGAATTCCGACGTCACTGGGAAATCGGGCAGAGTTCCGGCATTACTTGGGCGTCGGGCAGAATTATGGCGTCACTTGGGCATCGGGCAGAATTATGGCGTCACTTGGGCAGCGGGCAAAATTCCGGCGTTACTTGAGCAGAATTCTGGCGTCACTCGGGCGTTGGGCAGAATTCCGGCGTTAGTGGTTGAGGAGGAGTTTCTTCCCTCCTGATCTTCTTCTCTTCTCTTCTCCTTCTTTTCTTCTTCTTCTTGCTTGGGTCCCCTCTCATGAGAAATGAGGGGTCTATTTATAGATATTCTGGAGTGGCATGAACTGTAAATAGGTGAAAGATCGGGGGTAAATAGGGAGTGGTCGGATGGACGGCCGATATTGAATCCCTTGATCGTGTGCCGTTCGTCAGACATTTAAAGGTCTTAATGATGTTGGAATTCGGCGATCTTGGGCTCGTTGGATTCGTCTCCTCGAGCCGTTCGATTCGACTATAAGCATGTCATGTTTGGAAACCGTTTGGTAACTCAAATTATGGTTCGAACTTTCTAACAACACTTCGGGTGCTTGATTTGGACTCATTTGGGCTTGGATTGAGTCGAATTTGGTGTCGTTGGGTTTGTATTTCCGAGACGCTCAGTTTGACTGTAAGTTTGCTGAAATCGGAGTTCAGGTGATCTCGGATTTAATATTTGAAGTTTCCGGCTTGATTTTGCCTCGAGATTCATACCCGATCAAGATGATTTTTTGAGGATATATCATCTCTCATTCTCTCCTGGCTTCTATTCTCACCTATGATGCACCGACACTTCTTCTCAAAGAGGCGTGCAATATCTGACATATATCCGACACGACACGCATCCGACACTCCTGTGACATGTGTTTGACACGTCAAAAATGAGTCCGATTAAAAAAATATTAAATACAAATTAGACACGCGTGTCCGACACACATATCTTAAATATTTTATGATTGTTTTAAAATATAATTTCTTATATTTAAAATTTTTACTTATATAAAATATAAAATCTAAATTTCTTATTTCATATCCACAACATCAAATTAATCGCCCGCACTTAATACCCTTTCATCGAATATTCTCATTTTCATTTCTCTTTGGCGGGTTATAACTTTGATTTCATAACAATGTTTGATGTCATCTCGACATCGATGACTGATGCCATTACAACATCAACATTTCAACCTGATCTCCATATCAAAGTCTGACACCGTCTTTACATTGATGCTTGATACTAGTAATTTCTACACCCACAACTTGACATCTTATATTTGTCCAACGCCATCTCAACATCGACGACCAACGCCCTCTCAACATCGATGATAAACACTCTCTTAACATTAACGCCCAATATTTACTGCATAACGTCAATGCCCAACTCTCGTCAACATTGTCATTTCTTTTCTCGATGACTGATAAATGACACCAACGTCTGACTCTAGACATCATAATATTAATCGTTTTAAGCACAAATTCTAATTAAATGACTTATTATTTTTAAATTATTTGTTAAATTATCTTTATTCAATTTTATACACTATTTTTAAAATATAAAAATTATAATACCGTGTCTAACCCGTGTCCGTATATTATATTTTCAATATTTGACGTGTCCCGTGTCTGTGTCGTATCGTATCCATATCTCTGTGTCCGTGTCTGTGCATCATAGCTTCTCACATATACCAATTTTAATGCCTAACATACAGAAATACAATAGAAAGTCAAGTAAATAACCCCAAGGTATGCAATCCTTCAGAATATGCAATCCTTTAGAATAACGATAAAGAAAATCGTCCAACTCATCTAATAGTGCTGGCACTTGAACATATGTCTTGATCCACTATGGCGCTGTATCTAGACCGCTACGGTGCTTCGTTCTCTGTCGTTCAACGTCGGGGTGCTTGGGTATGCAGTGTCGGGGCGTCGTACGAAAAAAATTTGAGGTAAACCCGAACCCAAGCAGGGGGTGAATCCCCAGCACCCCCCAACAAGCACGACAAACTTGAGGTATGATGCAACATAACAATTCAATTGATCAACACAATCAGATTCCGCACAAAACACAAAGTGAATGTAGAACGGGGATTCTTAGGGCTAAACCCAAAGATTCAGTTAAAGCTAATAATGACCTAATCGATGCATTCATTAGCTGATTAATTCATTGAGCACTTGGTATTTTACTCACTTTTCCCTTTTCTTCACTTGATCTCAAAAGGGAGAGATGGTCCTATTTGTTCTTCTAATTTATTATCATAGCTTATGAATCAAAATAAAAATATTTAATGTATGCTAAACTC
Organism: Dendrobium nobile; assembly: GCA_022539455.1. NCBI lineage: Eukaryota > Viridiplantae > Streptophyta > Magnoliopsida > Asparagales > Orchidaceae > Dendrobium > Dendrobium nobile. Next base: position 51,425,597 of record CM039718.1, read on the forward strand.
AAAAAAAAAAAAAAAAAAAAAAAAAAAAAAAAAAAAATATATATATATATATATATATATATATATATATATATATATATTTGTTATATTATTGACCATATAACTTATATATAACCTCCTTTGTTCAATAATACAAAGCTTAAGTTAATTGAAACTGATAATATAAACAATGTTATGCAAGTATTTTTGTTTTTGCAATGCACTCAATGTTGCATTTTCTTTTCCCGTCTCTTATTTATGGTCAAACAGGAGAAGAATTTGTGTGAGCTACTAATATATCTATTTGCAAATATAAGTTGCAATAATATTAAGAAATTCCAGCCTCGATGACTTGGAACTGGGTGCTATTCCATCGCCTTCTATATAAGCATATGTTTGTTGGTGGACTTAAAATTTTGTTGTTTAAATATCTAAAAATGGGTGTACCAATTATGCAAGAACCTCAACAACTATTTGGTGTGGAGTGGGGTTAGTGTGGTACTGTTGTGCCGAGGTCCATCCTCTCATTTCAGCCTATCTTGTGGATCGAAAAAATCCCAAATATCAAAATTTTCCAAGGAAAATAAATGCACTTGATATATAACCAGATGATTTCAAACTTACTCTTTTGCCCATGCAAAATCCAAAGGTCAAATCAAGATAATATCTTGTTTTACATTTCATTGTCCCTAGACTCTGTATTGAATTTGTAATAAATTTCTTCCAACCTTAAAATCAAGATGACCTACAATTCAATTGGGTGATGATTGAACTTAACACAATGGTCGCTTTGCAATCCCTTTTTTTTGCCTATGGGAAAAATATTATTATTTGACAGGCTTCTGTGTTTTGTGGTTGTACTTTGCAGCATGGTCCCTATGAGTGCTTACTGAATACCATTGAAGCATGTGCAATCACTTCTTGGCCTGATCTGGTATGATATTACTTTATTTTCGTCATTTATTTTTGAACTTGAACATGTCCATTTAAATGCTTAGCTAGAATATGAATACTGAATATGTGAAATATTATTCTAGAGCTTGTATTGTACATATTCGATTTTTCTGTTCTTATATACCAAGAGTTCTTACAAGTAAATATGAAAAATGAACCCCAATAACTAGGAAAAACAAGAAAAATTTGTGAATGGTGAACTCAAGGTTTTGTTTGCTATTATGATTTTTAAGCGTCTATATTTGTTAAACCGTTTCTTTTATTTTTTTTTAATTTAATGCAAGTGCTAATCAGTGCATAATTTACAACTCAAGCAGGCACACATGAAAGCAGTGATTTGGTTCTTTGCAGCTTTGAAGGAGTATATTTTTCGGCTCTCAACTAAATTTTTAAATGCACTGATAACTTATGTAAATGCTGAATAAACAAAGAGTCAACAAAAAATCATTTCGATTTAGATTTCTCTATCCTCATTTTTTGAATTGCATTGATAACTTATGTAAATGCTGAGAAACGAAAAATCATCAAAAATAATTTCGTTGCAGATGTCTCTATGATCCTCAATCTTAAATTGAATTTTATTTAACGAAAGCCATAATCTACTATGCTGGTAACTGGTAAGTGAGATCTGAATGCAGCGTGGAGCTTTACAAGTTGAGAAGATCTTTTGTTTTTTAACTTTGGCTATTAAAATGTTGACGTGATTGCACATAGTGCTGAAACTCTGAAAGTAATGTTGAAAGCCTGTCATCCATTTCCTTTGAGAGAGAAATGATAACTTCCATTTTTTTCTTTGTCTAATCAGTCAATTGCTAATTTGAGGATTTGTGATGACTCTTTTGAGAGATGGTCTGTTTTCACCTCAATGCCACTATTCAACATTTGGGGTACCTTCGGATATCTGCATGGAACACCTATTTCTATCTATATAAATTTTTAGTTCTATTCTGTTTGTATATGTGTTATGATAATTTCGGAAAGTTATAATTGTTTCGATTGTTGTCAAGGTAAAGTTGCTCTTCCTGCTTTTTGCTTAGGGTTATGGACCTGAAACCTGCTGGCTAGATTATTTATTACTAAGGAAATTGTTAGCATATTGGTCCAGATTTTAGGTAGTTTTTTATTGCACTTTTTTTTATGTTCATATATAACTTTGTATTGCCTTTGGTGTGTAGCTTTGTGTAGTCATTTGGAGTCTATAAATAGGTGCTATAGTCTGCAATAGGGGCTAAGCCAATCAATAAAGATTTTTGTTCAGTTTTTTCTCTCTCTCCCATTCTTCCCTCCCCTTCTCTCTCTCTGTTCCAAGAAGCTCAAGCTTCCTCCAAGATCTAACAAGTGGTATCAGAGCTAGGTGGAGGTGGAGGAAGCTTCTTGAAGTTGAGGAGGAGGAGCCAGCGATAGGAACAGAATGCATGGTGCCGCCATCGAGAGGCTCGCGTGCCTGGGTTGCGTGCTGATTGGGTGTGGGTAGCTTGGGATTGGCAGACGTTGGGCCGCTGGCGGTTGGTTGGGTGCGGCAAAACGAGCGCATGGGTAGGGCGAAGCTCGCAGGGCACAACGGACGCACTAGGTATGCATGGCGCGGCAGGCGCAATTTCTCGATCTTAATCATGAGCAGGCAGTTCCATGAAGAGCGGCAACTGGCCAGACGAGTGGCCTCAGGTTGGAATTGCAGGACCCATTTTGCGCTCGACCGAAGCGGGCACATGATCGGGCATATCGCATGTGGAGAGCATGCGTGCCAGGGACAGAGGCTTGGAAGGCGCGGGAGGCAAGAAGCAGCTTGATGCTGTGAGCCTTCGGGAATTCTTGATTGAAGAAGCATGAAATTAAGTCATGCAGGCGGCATCCTGTACCTTGTGGACTAGTGCCGTTGGGGCACAGACCGAGCTATGTTTTCTTGATCATGTCGATGCAAAGGTTCGAAATTGACAAGTTTAATGTGGAGAACAATTTCAACCTATTACAGATTAAGATAAATATTTTCCTGGTTCATCAAAGCATTGTCGATGCCATTTCTTAGGAGAATATTGCTGCAGTTACTGACAAGGTCAGGGTTAGATAAATGCAACTGAAGGCACACAATACCATTTTTCTTTCTCTTGGTGACGAAGTGTTGAGAGAGGTTGTTGCAGAAAGGTCAGCATTAGAGTCATGGTGGAAGCTTGAATCAATTTATGTGAAAAGATCACTTACTAATCGACTATTTTTGAAGAAACAATTATACACGCTCCAAATGGAAGATGCAAAAGAGCTTAGAAAACATTTGGATGCTTTTAATAAATTGATTCTTGACCTCAAGACTGTTGATGTGACAACATACGAAGAAGATCAAGGCATTATCAACTCTGTGCTGAAGACATATGAGCTCATAGTTGACACTAAATTGTATGAGAAGTAAACTTTGACAATGACAGAGGTAAAAATTTTCTTGATGTCAAAGGATGTTAAGAGAAAATCTTAACAGAAAGAACAAAACATTGACATTATTCTGATTGCAAGAGGAAGATCAAAATTTAGAAGGAATAAGTCAAGCAAGAAGTGCTTCTATTGGCATAAAGAGAGGCGTTTTAAGAGAAATTGTTCTAATTTGTTGAAATTGCAAGGAGCTGGACTCAAAGCAGACGCCAGCTTAGCAGTGGCAGCAGATTTGGGAGAAGGTTGGACATAATCAGATGTTTTGTAAATCTGGACCAAGGTTATGATGGTTAAGATATTGGTCCATATTTTAGGTAGTTTTTCATTTTACTTTCTTTAGGTTCTTATATAGCTTTGTATTGCTTTTGTTGTGCAGCTTTGTGTAACCATTTGAAGTCTATAAATAAGTGCTATAGTTTGAAATAGAGGCTAAGCCAATCAATAAAGATTTGTTCAGTTTTTGCTATCTCCCCTTCTTCCCTCCCCTTGTCTCTTTCTTCCAAGAAGCTCAAGCTTCCTCCAAGATCCATCAGAAAGCTCCTGGAGTTTGAGGATTAGAAGGTTTGGTATCTGCCACTCTTTGCTAGAGGCCAACTTCGTTATTTAATAATACTTTTCTATAGTCTAGGGGTTTCCTTTTCAGGAGGGTTTCTGTCCTAATCTTCATCAATATTGGTAATCTGCTTAAAATGAGATTTTCACTGTTAGTTATTTCTGCTAAACAAAACCTAGTTACGGAATGGGTGATAAATATAAGCCTCTTAGATAGTTATAAAAAATTAAAGACTTACATGCATTTAGGGTGTGCGCACCTAGATGTAATTGACCATTAACGATATTTTAATTTTTGTGGATGCATTGGTTGATTTTCATATGTTCTTCTATTCTTAATTTCATGTTACTTTCCTTATCTGTGGACTGTGTGGCCATCTGTTAGGTTTCGTCAATTTATTTGGTGCAAGTTAATCTTCAAAACCTTAATGAATTCCTCATATTTTATTTTTAAAATCTTTTTTTGTACTTTAATGCAGACTGAACATTTCAAGTTCATCTTTTGCGTTGAGAATTTGGTAGTCAAGCACAAGTACAAGGAATGGGAATCTTGCTTCCAGGAAACTGGGCTGAATTCAGAAGCAGTCTCTGTTTGTTATTACAGCGGATATGGGAAAGAGGTCACTGTTGTTGAATTTTCCCTTTGAATATGGAAAGTTGTTCGTGCTTTTTTTTCTTTCGTTCTTTTTGTGCATTTATAGGCTTTGAAATATTGTTTAATGCTATTTAAACTGCCTTATAATGAAATAAAATCATTTATTGACCCGATTAAGAAAGTAGAGGTATTATATTTGACTTATATTAAGAAAGGTAGAGGTAGAATTATAAAACTTGGTTATAAAATATTAGAAATGATTTTTTTATTAAATTTAAATGAAAATTTGATTTTTAACAGGACACAATGGAGAAAATGATTGATGTAGCCGACCCCACGTAGTAGACAAAGGTTTGATGATGATGTTGTTGTTGTTGTTGTTATGGAATTCAATGAAAAACTTGTCTATGCATACTTTTATCTCGTTTCTTTTGAAATGTTTATTGTTCTTTAGAATCTCATTATCATTATCAATCCCAAACATCTGGATTCGGCTTAATGAAACATCTTTTTCATTCATCCTTATTGAGTATTGTATGAGACTATGAGTTGTTAAATCTTTTTTGCACAAATTATTTTTTACCCTTATATCGTTATTTTAGGCTTTTTTCTTGTTTTATCTCTTATATTAATTTTATCTACTCAATTGATTAGAGCGTTTTCTATCAATTTTTCTACATGTCTAAATCATCTAAATCTATTTTTTACTACCTTATCTTTTATAAATGCTATTAATATCTATCCCTAGATTCCTTACTACTGCTACACATCTTTCCTAATATTTATATTTGTGCTACATTTGAATTTCATCTTTTCTGCCCATGAGATTCATAGTCTTATCGTCTTATCATGGTCTTAGGCATTTCTTTATTTAATTACACAATGTTAACCCTAGGAATGAAATCTGGATTTACATACTCATTCTTTCAAATAATAATTCCAATATATTTAAATCTATCATATCTAGGTATTGCTTGATTCTCTATTAATATTAAATGATAACTCATAATATCAAACCCACAAAAATTATATATATTGTAAGCTCACTCTTTGTTTTAATAATCCGAAGTCCTTTATATTCTACATTTTTTTTCTTTGATTTGCTTTGTTACTTTTTTCCATATAGTTCACATTAATTGCAACTATATCATTTATGAAAAATATACAAGAAGGTGTCTCGTTTTGAATATCTTCTACAAGCTTCTCCATAATCAATGCAAAACTTATAGGTATTTGTTGTATACGTCCACTTTTAATACTAATCAATGTTTTATCACACTTATCTTTAACATCAACATACTTTGTCATTTTTTTAGTATCTACGAAATAGATTCTTGGGCACTCGCTTGTATACTTTCTCAAAATCAATAAAAATCATTTGAAAAATTTTCTTTGATTTTGTATTTTTTACATCAATTTTGTTAGCATGAAAATCACATCAAGTGAATCTTTTTAGCATAAAATAAAATTGATTCTTTGAAATTGATGCAATTTTTCTAAGAAGTCTGTTTGCTTCTACCCTCTCCTATAGCTTCTGTCCTTGTATGATTTGTAAGTTTGATTATTCTATGACTCTCAGAATTCTAGTATCTCCTTGTTCATCAATATTGATACCAAAATTTTTTTTCTTCAATAATTTGACACTTTTTTGTTTTAAAAAGTCTATTGAAAAGATTTGTTAATAAAATAATTCCGTAACTTTCGCAATCCCAATAGATATTTCATTTGGATCCAAATATTTATAATTCAGCTTCATAACTAATTATATACTTCATTTTAATATCAATCTACATACTTCATATGTTCTTAAAAAATTTTCCCATCATTTTTTATATCAATTTATATACTCTCATTTAATAAATTCTATCATTACTTGTTGTGTTCATCTTTAATCTTAGACATGAATGTCATCACTTTTATTGTATCTAACTTTATCTAAGCCTCTCTTTTTTTGGGTATGTTATAATCTAATTTCTCTTTTCGTGATACCCAATTTGATAATATAAATCATCAAAATTATCGCTTTTGCTTTGTTCGACATCTTCTTGGAAAGTTTTAGTTTTTGCTATAATCATTATAAATTCCAATAGTAGATACCTTTTTTCCACCCATTAGATGCACATTTCTACTTATTTGTAACATTGGTTGTCAAACTCTATTTAATGTCATCAAGCTATTTTTTTATGATTTAATGTCAAATATCAGTATCTATTGATTATACTTGGGTGGTGGTTCTATGGCCATGTCCAAAAAAAAGGAAATGAAGTTTTCATGACTATCACCTGGTCAATTTGTTCAACATAAGCCCTTTTTCATGGGTACTTATCTTTATATGACCGAATAATGGGTGGTTTTTTCTTCATTTAAATGAATCACATGTTTCATTTTATCGAGCAAAAGCCCTTTTTTTCTTAACATTCTATTTTTCATATCATCCCATACTATTATTCTATTAGATAGAAACGAGTTTGAGAAATATTGTTCTCTTGGATAATGTGTTAGAATAAAAAAAAATCCAATAGATAATGACTATTGGTTTTAATTTATCTCTATTTATGAATGAATAGTTTGAAGTACTTTTTTGCATGTTGGGAAAATCCAAAATTGTTAAATATTAATAAATCTTGAATAGTGTGTTAGAACAAAAAAGATCCATTAAATGATGACTATTGACTAGTGCTTCTCAACCATATAGTTCAAGTGATTTTCTTGCATTCTCAATAAACAAACATTTATATATAGTTGTTGGAGGGATATGTTTCGGAAAGCAATAAACCCCTTCTATATTTCTTCATTCGCAAAGAGATCTTGATATGAAACGAAGGAATAATTTTTTAATAGGATAAAGAATGATCCACACACCTTAAATGAATTGACTTGTTCATAAAAAGCCTTATTCTTTGGAAGTTCTATCTTATATATGTTATTGCGTAGGTCACATATTTTCAATGTGCAGGAACTTTGAATCCTTTATTGAAATTCATCCTATTCATGATAAATGATCCTACAAAGGATTCAGACAAATAGAACATCCTAATTTAGCTGCTCATTTAATTCAAGTAAATAGATTGTCGCAAGGCTCTGTTTTCTAGGTGCATTAGCGATCAAAATTTCATTCCATTGGAAATAATTCAAATTATAGTAAATCTAAATAAAAAAAATATCTCAAAAAATAAAGACAAAATTGTAACACCCCACAGTACCCTTGACTAGTATTGTAGAGTGTAACAACTAAAACATATTATTTTCTTTCCATAAAGTTTTTGAAAACAGTTAACCACTTGCATAACTATACGACATATCTCATAAACCTTCATTGATACATTAACTGAAGTACTTCACATTTTTAAACTTCCACAACATAGTTACAGAGCCACTAAGGAACATCCAAACAAAATACTTCAAATGAGTGTTTACATACCCTTAGCTAATCCTTACTAACAAATATAGAAATAACACATAACATTGAGGTACTTGAAATTTAATCAGCAACAACTTTATCTTTTCCTTTACCTGTAAAAACAGCCAGAAGAAAGTTCTGGTGAGCTATGAGGCTCACATAAGCTATGCAAAATTAAATAACAATAAAAATGAATTGATACCATGAAATACAATATTGAGCTAATCATTTCACCAACTTATCATTATTTGAAAAGCATCAAAACATCATATTGAATATCATCCGTTATGTTATTAGAGATATATATTGAACATTTAATCTTTTAAAAGATTTGGCTATACTTTAACATTTTCAATGGAGCCCAGATAAATCTGGCATTATCACCATTGAATTTCATAGAGATCCCTTTTGCCTCTTTAGGGGTCCCTTTTGCCCCACCTGCTATGCAGGTATCCATTTCCTTGGGGTCCCTTTTGCCCCATCTACAATTCATGTTTTATATTGGGTCCCTTTTGCCCACCTGACCATGTAGATATCATAATATAACATAACCAATCTTTATTAAATAAATATTCAATATTTCTCATATTCATAATTCATCTCTTTTATCACTTATATAGTTGTACAAGTGTTATAAGAAAAGTTGACATACATTATCTGACAAATGCAAACTTCTTTCTTTAACATATATCATCAAAGCGATTGAAACAACATATTTGATCAAATATCATTTCACTTTTCACATAAAGTACATTTGTTTATACATGAACACTTTAATGAAATCTATTATGGTTGCTATGCAAGTATTCATAAAGCATTGAATTACTAAAACCATTGAAAATAGATAATAAATATAAAATCAGTGATTAACTTTACATAACTTACCTCCTTGACGAATCGTTTCTTCCAATTCTCTACTTCGCACCCTTCTACGATTGTAAGTCACTATAAAATCTCCTCTTTGCATGTATATGCAGGTAATTCCTAATCTTCCTTTTAATCTTCCTTCGCTTCACTTATTCCTTAATTAGTTTGTATACTTGAAATCACTATAAACCATCACAAAATCCTATATTAATTACATAAAAAAAATCTGATAACAGAAACCAATTACTTTTCTTTAATTCTTACTATCATACCTGTAATTTATGCACTAATGAATTCATTTCTAAATACTTTTTCAATCTTCTTTTCCCAGCATAGCCAAATTCTCCAATTCTCTGCTACAGAATCTTCTTCTGTTAATTTGTATGCTTACACCAAATTATTCATTTCTGCATCGACGAACTCCACTATGCAAAAATCTTCCTATACCAAAGCAAAATATTGCTTCAGGACCTGCACTATTGAATCCCACGGTTTTCCCAAAAACTCATGGTTCAAATTCTTTTGAAATGGAAATTAATTCTTCTCTTAATGCATACTTACCCAACAAAGTATTGAGCCTTCTCCTGTATAGTAATTTCAGCGATTATGCTACAGGAATTCTTGCCGAACAGATTGGTTGCGATTCCAAGCACTGTGCCGAACTTGCTACAGGGTTTTTGTCTCCGCTTGTAAGCCTCCGAACAAAGCTACAGTCCCGCAGAACAATGCTTTACCGAAATTGCTTCAGTTTTTGGCTATAGTGCTGTAGGTGGAAAAGGCATTTCTCGGTGGTGGAAACCTCTTTGGCGTGAGAATCAATTGCTGTAGTTCTTCTCTTGTGAAAATAAGGCTTGAAAATGATATGGATTGAATAGTGGGCCCAAGCAATAACTGCCATTACTCAATCAATCATGTTCTGCGGGACTGTAGCTTTGTTCGGAGGCTTACAAGCGGAGACAAAAACCCTGTAGCAAGTTCGGCACAGTGCTTGGAATCGCAACCAATCTGTTCGGCAAGAATTCCTGTAGCATAATCGCTGAAATTACTATACAGGAGAAGGCTCAATACTTTGTTGGGTAAGTATGCATTAAGAGAAGAATTAATTTCCATTTCAAAAGAATTTGAACCATGAGTTTTTGGGAAAACCGTGGGATTCAATGGTGCAGGTCCTGAAGCAATATTTTGCTTTGGTATAGGAAGATTTTTGCATAGTGGAGTTCGTCGATGCAGAAATGAATAATTTGGTGTAAGCATACAAATTAACAGAAGAAGATTTTGTAGCAGAGAATTGGAGAATTTGGCTATGCTGGGAAAAGAAGATTGAAAAAGTATTTAGAAATGAATTCATTAGTGCATAAATTACAGGTATGATAGTAAGAATTAAAGAAAAGTAATTGGTTTTTGTTATCAGATTTTTTTTATGTAATTAATATAGGATTTTGTGATGGTTTATAGTGATTTCAAGTATACAAACTAATTGAGGAATAAGTGAAGCGAAGGAAGGTTAAAAGGAAGATTAGGAATTACTTGCATATACAGGCAAAGAGGAGATTTTATAGTGACTTACAATCGTAGAAGGGTGCGAAGTAGAGAATTGGAAGAAACGATTCGTCAAGGAGGTAAATTATGTAAAGTTAATCACTGATTTTATATTTATTATCTCTTTTCAATGATTTTAGTAATTCAATGCTTTATGAATACTTGCATAGCAACCATAATAGATTTCATTGAAGTGTTCATGTATAAACAAATGTACTTTATGTGAAAAGTGAAATGATATTTGATCAAATATGTTGTTTCAATCGCTTTGATGATATATGTTAAAGAAAGAAGTTTGCATTTGTTAGATAATGCATGTCAACTTTTCTTATAACACTTGTACAGCTATATAAGTGATAAAAGAGATGAATTATGAATATGAGAAATATTGAATATTTATTTAATAAAGATTGGCTATGTTATATTATGATATCTACATGGTCAGGTGGGCAAAAGGGACCCAATATGAAACCTGAATTGTAGATGGGGCTAAAGGGACCCCAAGGAAATGGATACCTGCATAGCAGGTGGGGCAAAAGGGACCCCTAAAGAGGCAAAAGGGACCTCTATGAAATTCAATGGTGATAATGCCAGATTTATCTGGGCTCCATTGAAAATGTTAAAGTATAGCCAAATCTTTTAAAAGATTAAATGTTCAATATATATCTCTAATAACATAACGGATGATATTCAATATGATGTTTTGATGCTTTTGAAATAATGATAAGTTGGTGAAATGATTAGCTCAATATTGTATTTCATGGTATCAATTCATTTTTATTGTTATTTAATTTTGCATAGCTTATGTGAGCCTCATAGCTCATCAGAACTTTCTTCTGGCTGTTTTTACAGGTAAAGGAAAAGATAAAGTTGTTGCTGATTAAATTTCAAGTACCTCAATGTTATGTGTTATTTCTATATTTGTTAGTAAGGATTAGCTAAGGGTATGTAAACACTCATTTGAAGTATTTTGTTTGGATGTTCCTTAGTGGCTCTGTAACTATGTTGTGGAAGTTTAAAAATGTGAAGTACTTCAGTTAATGTATCAATGAAGGTTTATCAGATATGTCGTATAGTTATGCAAGTGGTTAACTGTTTTCAAAAACTTTATGGAAAGAAAATAATATGTTTTAGTTGTTACACTCTACAGTACTAGTCAAGGGTACTGTGGGGTGTTACAAAAATGTAGATGAAGAAAGAGGAGAAGAGAAGAAAGATGGGAAAGAAATAAACATGAAAGCAAGCTCTTGCCAATCTGTGGAAACAACTTCTCTCATAATTCTTCAAGTCTCACTCTTATAGCGAAAATCTAGATAAACAAAATCTCTTAACCAATAAAGAAAAATGTAGGGGAGAAGAAAGAGGAGATTAAAAGAACTAAGAAGGGTAAGAAATAAACATAAAATTGAGCCTCATGACTAAATAAGGAGACAATCTCTCCCGGAGTTCTGCAAGTCTCACACTTGATTAAGGATTGAAATCTTGGAGGAAATAATGAAGAAGGGAGCACATTATTCATGCTATATCCTTTTGCATGACTCATAACTCTTATATTTCTTGATGGAAATATAATAAACAACTAATAAAGTACTCACAAAATAAAAAAAATGTTAATCTAATGCTAAGCAATTGTTAATCAATGATTAATAAATATTTGACATTGACTACAATAATCATAGCAAAATTATGAAATCTAAAAGATATAAAATAAATCAAATATTCATGGCAAGGAAAAAAAAAAATAACTCAGAATTTATTTACACATCACGGATTTAGAGCCAAGCAACATAATCATAAATAGATTCGAGGAAAAGTGTTCTTTGGTATTGATACCAAATTGCACAATGCTAGCAGTGATGATGACTTGTTCACCAAGCTATGGCATAGGCTAATTGAGGAAGGAGATGTTGAAATTGTAGCAAAGGGGGTCTATTATTCAATAATTACTAGTTTTATACAAAATGTTTGTTGTTTGTCTCAAGTTCGATGTTGATCCTAATAAAATGACCCTATATTACTACGAAATTTTTGTGATGAAAAATCACTTTTTTTTCAAACTAATTTGCTAGTGTGGTATCAGAAAGAAAGTTGCAGGATCTTTACAATCACCTTTACAAAAAGTTGTAGCCGTCTTAAATGAACCTTAAGTTTGTTATTCATTCTAAGTCTTTCAGCGAGTTTTTCTTTGATTGAACTTAGATCCAGTTTAGTTAGGTGATATGTTGGGTAAGGTTACCTTCATTAGAGTATAAATTGCATTTTTTTTTTCAGATATTTGTGTTATTTTTAAATTTATGGATGGTTTACCTATTTCCCCTCCCACCATCACTGTAAGGCCAAACAAAAGCTTGAGAAATCACAACCCCACAGTACCTACAAGAAAACACCCTGCTATACAATATTTAAGCTCCGGGATCCTCTATTTTTAGAAATACTGAATAAAAGCTGTTGCTTGTATATGACAATCTTCACTTAATTGTTGTTTGCATTCTTGTTTTTCAATATTGCTATCAAGAACTGTTTAGCCAGGTAGGGATTGGTCCATCAATGAGGTTATCATTCTCACCATCAACATCAGCACGAGTCTTTTAAAGGTTTGGTATGGTCTTGTATATACGTTTGAAAAAAAGAAGAAGAAAGGATGATGAGAAGTGTGAAGCTTTACATGTTTTCATTCCTAAAACTTTGAATTTTGACAACATAATGGCTGGTTATCTTCTACCATTTCTCTTAGTCTGCATTTATCTACTTCTACCATTTCTCTTAGGCTTCGTTTGGGGCGACTTTTTTACTGCTTCTTAAAGAAGTTTTCTAATACAATAAATTTATTTTTTTACTAAGAAGTTGCTTTAAGAAGTCATAAGAAAGCCATGCCAAACCAAACTTTAGTCTACACCTCGTGATTTCTTCTGTTTATAGCCTTGTATTTAATTATATTTGCATATTGTAATCTTTGTAAATTTGCATATTGAAAAATCCTGCAATATTTTTTTTTTTGTTTTTGTAAAATTGGTTTCCTGGGATCATTGATACATGTAACATGATTCAAAATTATTGTTGGCAGCTTGAACTAAAATATGCTGCACAGACTGATGCTCTTGAGCCCCCTCACAAATATGTTCCCTGGGTGGTAGTGAATGGGCAGCCACTCTATGAAGTAAGTTTCACTCCCATATTTCCATTCAAGTCATACTACTATATGAAGAAGATGAAGAACAGCTGAAACAGAGAAATAATGTTTTCTATCTTGCATTCAATTACAGGGATACAATCCTATATATACTAAGGCTCACGGGTTGTACACAGGTTAACCCGTGACTGCCAAATGAATATTTACAATTTATCTAAGCTAACATTCCCCCTCAAACTGACAAATTGGTGCAATTGTGAGTTTGGATCGGAGAAGTTTAAATCTAGCAGTCGTTAGCGGTTTAGTAAGTATATCCGCAATCTGATCGATCGTGCTAATAGGTAGCAAACGGATGTTCTGTTTCTGGATGTGATCTCGGACGAAACGTTGATCGATTTCAATATGCTTGGTTCGAGCATGAAAGAGTGGGTTGTTGGCTAAAGCAATTGTAGACATGTTGTCACAGAAGATGTCCACCGGTGAGTCATGAGTGGTACCGAAATCTGCTAGGAGACGCCGAATCCAAATTGTGTCTGCTGTTGCGGAAGCCAAAGCTCGGTATTCGGATTCCGTGGACGATCTTGAAACTGTGGTTTGCTTTTTCACGGTCCAGGAAACTATGGTTTTGCCAAGAAACGTACAGAATCCTGAAGTAGATTTTCGGGATACTGGATCGGAAGCCCAGTCTGCATCTGAGAACGTGCGAAGCCGAAGGTCCGATCGAACAATGGGTAGACCAAATTCGAGCGTCCCTTTGATGTACCTCAGCAATTTCTTGAGTTGAGAAGAGTGAGATTCGGACGGATCGTGCATGTGTTGAGAGAGAGAGTTGACCGCGTATGCTATGTCCGGTCTCGTTAACGTCAGATATTGTAGTGATCCGATGAGCTTGCGATACATAGAGGCATCAAGAGAATCCGCGTCATCTGATTTTGCCAATGGAGGTTTTGTAGAAGATGGGTTAGAGACCGAGTTGCAACGATGCAACCCAGCCATTTGAACTATAGAGTTGGCGTAAACTGATTGGGACAGAATGTACTTATCTGGAAGGGTGTCGATCTTGATGCCGAGAAATTGATGAGCGGTACCCAGATCTTTCATGGTGAATCGGGAATTGAGTTGGGTCGTGAGTTTGGTAATGGCTTGAGCATTATTTCCGGTCAGCAGAATGTCGTCGACATAGACGAGCAGATACATTGCATTGTTGTTTTGCCGGAATGTTAGAAGAGAAGGATCCGCTTGACTATGTGTGAAGCCGAGATGAGTGAGAAAAGTTGTGAAGGTGGTATACCACTGTCGCGGAGCTTGACGAAGGCCGTAAATAGCTTTGTTCAGCCGACAAACATAGTCAGGATTTGTCGAGTCTTCAAATCCTTTGGGCTGCCGCATGAATACAGTTTCGGTGATATCGCCGTGAAGGAAGGCGTTTGCCACGTCGAGCTGATGTACCGGCCATTTGTGGAAGAGCGCGATAGTAAAAAGGATTCGGATCGTTGGTAGCTTTGCTACGGGACTGAACGTGTTGAAATAGTCAATCCCATGTTCTTGTTGATTTCCAAGAGCAACGAGTCTGGCTTTGAATCGGGCCACTGAACCGTCTGATGAATGCTTAGTTCGGTAAGTCCATTTTGAGCCGAGAACTGGTTGGTTGAGAGGAGGAGGAACCAACGTCCATGTTCCTTGTCTTTGAAGAGCAAAAAATTCTTCAGCCATGGCCTTTCGCCATTCGAAATTCTTGCTCGCTTCTGTATAAGAGGTCGGGTCGGTTTGCTGTTGTTCGTGGTGAAGTAAGTTAAGTCTAGTAACAGGTTTTAGAGATCCTGTTTTGGCCCGAGTAGTCATGGGATGGACTTGGATGGTTTTAGAGCATGGCCGAGCGACATCTTGTTGAAGACTGACTAGTTCGGGATTAATAGACGGCGGGGTTGGCGATTGAGCAGGTTCAGGTAAGAGGTGTGTGGAATGAGACACTGCTTGTCCCTGAGTCATCGTAGGATAGGGAACCAAAAGCGAAGGCGGGAGGTCCAGAGAAGCAATTTTTGAATCGAGCGTGTTCCTGTTGAGAAACGGAAAAGAATTTTCGTTAAATTTAACGTGTCTCGATACTATTGTTTTATTTGTTACCTGGTTGAGGCATTTATAGCCTTTCATAGTATCGGAATACCCAAGAAAGGTGCAAGGTGAAGATGTCGGCGATAGTTTGTTGCGTTGAGTGGGCGGATTGAGTGGATAACACTCGCATCCAAAAATCCGAAGATGAGTGTAAGAAGGAGCGATACCGAACATGCGTTGGAGAGGCGAGTCATTGTTCGTTGTAGTTGATGGCATACGGTTTATAAGATAGACCGCCGTATTGGCGGCGTCCATCCAGAACGTCAAAGGTAGGCCGGCAGTGTGAAGAAGAGTTCGTGTTGTGGAGATTATGTGCCGATGTTTGCGCTCCGCAACACCGTTTTGCTCGGGGGTGTAAGGACATGACGACTGATGGAATATGCCCGCCTGAGCAGTGAATTGTTTAAAGGAATGATTCATGAATTCGCCACCTCCGTCCGTGCGTAAAATCTTGATTTTACGGTTCGTTTGTCGCTCAATTTGATTAGTGAAGTTAATGAAAATGCTTGTTACATCAGATTTAAAAGTAAGCGGAAAAAGCCAAATATATCGAGAGAAATCATCTACAAAAAGTACATAGTATCGGAACCCTTGGTGAGACAGAACCGGGGATGGCCCCCAGATGTCTGAGTGCACCAGTTCTAATGGTGCTCGGGTTCGGCTAGTAGAACGATCAAATATGAGTTTGTGTCCCTTACAAGAAAGACACGAGTTACAAATTAAAGGTAAAGTAGTAATGTGTAAACTAGGATTAGCATGAGAAATTTGCTGAAGTATGCGATGATGGGGATGGCCAAGCCGACGGTGCCACAGTTCTTTGGATGCTGAGGTAGCAGACAGAGCTGTGGAGTGATCGGACTCGGGCCGAGCTGCGAGCTTGTATAGTCCGTCCTTACAAGGTCCTCGAAGGAGGATTTGCTTGGTCACCCGATCCTTAAAGACGAACCCATTATTGTCAAAAATGATGTTAATCGGATTATCTTGGACTAATTTAGAAATGGATAGTAAGTTATAAGATAAAGAAGGAACATGAAGTAAACGAGTGAGGAGCAACTTACTGTTGGGGGTGGGAAGGATTCCCGATCCCGAATGGGCAATCGGGATGGACCTTCCGTCCCCAATAGTTACAGAGTCGTTGCCGGAGTATTCGCTGTATTCGTCTAATCGAGAGATTTTGTTAGTCATGTGAGAGGAAGCTCCTGAATCGATGTACCAATCGTCCGACGGGGTGCTTGTATTGTTAACAAGCAGAGCATTGTTGTTCTTGTTTGTAGTCGAAGTTGGAGTGTAGCTGATGTTCAACCGATGCCAGCAAGAATCTGCCATGTGACCTCTCTTCTTGCAGATTTGACATGTAACGATCGTGTTCGCTGACTGCCTGTTCGGCGGAGCTGAATCTGTTGGAGGACGATTGCGAGGGCGTCTGCCTCGTCCTCGACCCGCATACAGAGCGGCATTTGAGTCCGGAATGGTGGGAAATTTTGAAGCAGCTGCTTTGAGATGAATCTCTTCACTGATCAGAAGAGCGTAGAGGGTGTCGAGAGATAAGGCATTTTGCATTGTGCGTATAGTGGTGGTGAAGGATTGATACGCCGGCGGTAGCCCATTTAAGATGTAGATCATCACGTCTTCGGAATCAACAGACGATCCGGCGGATGAGATTTGATCCACGATTTTCTTGACCTCGGTGAGGTATTGCGTCATGGACAGATTTTGCATGGAGATATTATGTAGTTCATGCTTGAGCTGGATAACCTTCGATCTATTTGATGATTGAAATCTTGTATGCAGAGTAGACCATATCTCATAGGTTGATTCGAGTTGAATCACGTAAGGTAGAACCGGAGGAGAGATCGTGGAACACATCGCCGTGGCGAGGTTTTGATCCGTAATCGACCAAGAATTGAGATCTTGGTTCGGATCTGCATTCTCGACGGAAGATTTTGGTTCAAGAAATCGAGCGAACCCATTTGCTTTGAATAGTTTTGCGATTTGGGTACTCCAAATCGGAAAGTTGTCCGGCGTTAGTGAATGAGGAACGAGAAGTTTGAGATTCGATATTACGAATTTGAGCGACGGAGAGACGCCGGGCGTGGAAATTGCCGCTCCAGTGTTGTCGCCGACTGCCGAGATGGAGGTAGAAGAAGAATTAGCCATTGATCGGCGCTGGTCGCAGAATCAAGAGACTCTTGATACCATGAAGAAGATGAAGAACAGCTGAAACAGAGAAATAATGTTTTCTATCTTGCATTCAATTACAGGGATACAATCCTATATATACTAAGGCTCACGGGTTGTACACAGGTTAACCCGTGACTGCCAAATGAATATTTACAATTTATCTAAGCTAACACTATATAGTCCAGAATGATAAACTTTCTACATTGAATAATGTACCATTTAGATGAATAAAATGCCACCCTTTTAATGCTTTTAATCAGATTTATCAATTAATGCTACATATATATCTTGTTGTTTACTGAGAGTTAATAGAACCGGAAGGCATACCTTGTTTGCTTCCCAATTAATTATACGCCGCTCCGCCGCCGCCCGAGTCCTGGACAGATACTAGGCAGCCATGCAGAGTTAATAACAAAATCTTTC
This sequence comes from Dendrobium nobile, assembly GCA_022539455.1. Classification (NCBI taxonomy): domain Eukaryota; kingdom Viridiplantae; phylum Streptophyta; class Magnoliopsida; order Asparagales; family Orchidaceae; genus Dendrobium; species Dendrobium nobile. Next base: position 51,443,750 of record CM039718.1, read on the forward strand.
CGTTTTTATTCCTATAAAACTTGATTACAATTAGTTAACTTAATAGTTTTCCAGCATTTTAGAGCTCCTAATCTATCCTAGGTAGGGGTGTAAGTGAGCCGAGTCGGCTCGTAAGCCGACTCGAACTCGACTCATTAATAAGCTCACGAACCGAGCTTGTCGAGCTTCGAGTTCGAGCTTATAATTGAGTTCGCGTAATATACGAGTTTGAGTTCGAGCACAACCCTTTGCGGCTCTAGAACTCGTCGAGCCGTCTTGATAAAAATAATATAATCTAATGCCTGGTATATAATTTGCGAAGCCCAGCCCTAATTTCATTCGGGAGTAGTTGATGAATTGTATTGTGGTTGGTTTGCTAACTAGCTAATCAAAGATTAATTTTCAGGAATGTTGAAGATTAATATATTAGTTTAAGTTTTGTTTTGATTTGTTTTACTATATTTTTTTAATATGTTGTTTATTTATTTTATTTATAATTTCTTATAATTATAATTTGATGTCATAGAATGTAGGTCTTTGCATATTCATGTGATATTCAAGGCGTAATGAATTGGATTATGTGCTATGATTTTGAAAAAAATAAAAATGAATAAAAACATGGAAAAATAACATAAGATTTTGAAAAAAAGAAGGAGAAACAAGAGTAATGTATTGCAATTTAATTTTTATTTCAGTTTCAATTTGATGCAGTTGATTTTTTTTAAATAAATTTATAATTTATAACTAAGAAAATGAGCACAATAAACGATTCAAGCTCGAGCTTACGAGTTGAGTTCGAGCTTGATTCTTTCTTAACGAGCCGAGTTCAAGCTGATAAAACGTGCTCGAGTTGAGCTCAAGCTTAGTGAAAATTAAATGAGCCCAGATTGATAAATCAATTATTCGACCCGACTCATTTACACCCCTAATCCCAGGTTATCTATTGGCATTTACAATAATCAACTACATTCGAACTAATGACAATATGAGCATTGGTTTGAACAAATTCTGCATATGGTTCATGACATATTCTTTAGTAGTGTTAGTGGTGGATTTGATTATATATTTCATTTTTGATTGCATGATCAGCACGGCTTCTGCTTCATATATAAACTGATTAAGGTTTCATTTGGGACAGCTTTTTCATTGCTTTCAACTTCTTAGTATAAAAATTAAATTTTTTTTACTAAGAAGCTGCTTTAAGAAGAAGAAAAAAGTCATTCCAAACAAAGCCTAAATGATCCGATCCATAACCATCTTATAGGATTATGAGAACTTTGAAGCTTACGTATGCAATGCATATGAGGGCAACTCACCCCCGAAGGCCTGCCAAGGGCTAACAGGACTTGCAACAAAGAAGAAAAAGGCGAGCCGGGCTCATCATGTGAGCCTTGTTGATGAACTATTTGGATCCAATGAAGTTAAAGCAGAAGCATGATATCTGAATTCAATTCTGATGTACAAACTCATAAGTTACATAAGAGACAGCCAATCTCTCTTACAGCTTGTCATAAAATCAGTTCCTGTTTCATGGTTGTACAAAACTATAATCCTCATAGTTTGCTTGTAGAGCAGCACCATAGGAATGCAGTTGGTTTGGGACTGTAGATTGGGTCACAAATTGGTTTATACTTTGTTGCTAGTCGATATTGCCGTCGGAAAGCTGGTCTCTGAAACATTCATCTCAAGTTCGTCGAACCGATAATCGTTTGCTAGCGATCATCGCAAGATTTTCGAAAACCAATGGTTGAGATGTTTTGCGATCAATCTTGACTTGGTTTTGCTCACAATTGCTATGGTAAATAGTAGTAGTAAGTACATAATTAGAAATCAAATAGTAGAAAGCACAAAATAAAATGTTAAATCTAATTTTCTTAGGGGTCGTTTGTGACTGCTTTCTTTCTACTTCTTAAAGCAGCTTTCTAGTACAAAATTAAAAATTTTGTATTAAAAAGCTGCTTTAAGAAGCAGAAAAAAAGTCGTCCCAAACGAAGCCTTAGGCTCTCATCACCATCCTCCATGTCTTTATAATCCGTATCTCTTTTTTTCTCTATGTTTTCATCTGTATGACAAATGGTATCTGAGACTTTCTCTTGGGTCATTGGCTACCATTTATGGTGGTGCCCTAAATATTTGGGAGGTAAAGGGAGGAGCCATTGAGTTGTATTGGGAGGCACCTTTTACCTTATTTGGGGGTTATCATTGTTTTTTTTAATATTAAAAATAAATTGATAGTGTTTTCTTTGACTAAATATTTACATATAAAAGATAAAATATAATTTTAATATTGTATTGTTAATATTTATTTATTAATATGGAATCATGGTTATTAATTTTTATTATTTTATTCATCTTATTGTAGTTCTGATTTTTATATAAAAATAAATTATGTTTAGATATTATAATTAAATTTTATCATAATAAATTAATATTTAAGAGTTTAATTTAAGAAATATAATATAAATTTAAAAAGTTTTTTCTATTATGACTTATAAAATAACAAATTCAATTAAAATGTCTGTCTTAGCCCTGATGAAAAAAAATTAAGAAAATATTAAAAAAAAAAAAACTAATTTGTTTGAACACTAGAAAAATTTAACTTTGCCACTGAATGGCATTAAAATTTTTTTTGCGTGTTTAGAAAATCAAATAATTTATTCATATTTTGATTTTCTTAGACAGGTGATAGAATTTGACATATTTTCTATTAAAATGTTGACTTAATTTTGTTATATTTATTTGTAAAAATATAAAAACAGTAAAAAAAAATATATCAGAATTATTAAAAAAGTTACTACATGGCGCTCATGTGCCATTTAATTATAAATTATATAAACAAATAACTCACAATGGATTTTTTTAAAGAGAAAATAAATTAAATTTATTAAATTAATGTTTGTGCAAACTAGTTCTCTTGTTGAAAAGAAATTATAGATAAAAGGGATATAATGAAAAATAAATTTTGGGTATTTTAAAATAATTGTGAATTTTTTGGTTGAGTATACTATAAGTATAAAATATTTTTTTATTTGGTTGAAGTAAAATTAATTTAGTATAATTTAGTATACAGTGGTCGAAATCAATGATGGCGGCTGACAATCGTGGAAAAAAAACTTGTAGTCAAGTACGGACCATCCATACGTGACAGATAAACGAACACAATCCAGAAGCCACCAGGCAATAAACCGAGGCACCCAGGTTGCCAACCAGCCAGGCCAACAAGGGGAAGCAGGGGCCTCCTCCTCATCGTCCATCCAACTAACAAAACCACCGACGAAAACACAAAGGCAAAAAAAAAAAAAAAAAACCAACCCTATTACTTTTTTCCTCTGCTTTTATGTTTATAACCACGAGCATTATGAAAACCACGACCAGTAGAACGACTAGGGGTGTCAATATTTGACACGACCCGAAAACCCGACCCGAACCCGACCCGAAAATTTCGGGTTAGGGTCAACCCGAACCCGAAACGGGTCGGGTTCGGGTTAGACATTTCGACCCGTTTCAAAAATCGGGTCGGGTTCGGGTTAACCATTTGACCCGAAATTGACCCGAAAGTGACCCGATTTTGACCCGAAAACCCGATTTTGACCCGGCAACCCGAGATTGACCCGATTTTGACCCGTTTTTGACCCGAAAAGAGGAGTTTGACCCGTTTTTGACCCGAAAATTAGCCATTTTCATGTTGGAAACGGGTCATTCGGGTCGGGTCGGGTTGACCCGGACCCGAAGCGGGTCGGGTTCGGGTCAGGAAAACTGACCCGTTTTTAAAAACGGGTCGGGTTCGGGTTGACCCGAATAGTGCCAGGTCAGTTTCGGGTTCGACCCGAACCCGACCCGTGACCCGAAATTGACACCCCTAAGAACGACCTACCACATCTTTCTCAAATTCAAGAAAATCCACTTCTTCTCCACTAGAAGGAGAAGAAAGGGGATCCTCAAAAATAATTTAAACGTCCATTGTGGACAATTAAACATCCAACAATAGGGTTATATATTGAGAGAAGTCTAGAGATAGTGGCAACAAATATTTTATGTGGTCATCATGGTGATAATTTTAAAATGCAATAGAGCTCTTTAGTTCTCTTAGATCTTGAATCCTCATTTATGCAGAAAATGAGATCCTATTTATATCTGTTGCGGGCTAGAAATTACGCGGCGATAGAGATTTGATTCTACGTCTTAGCGTTGTACGTATAACTAGCACACACAGAGAACACAAGATTTTTTACGTGGAAAACCCTTAAAAGGGAAAAAACCACGAGGCCTAGCCCAGTTGAAAATGATTCCACTAGATTTTGAATTGGTTACAAAGGACTGGATCACCTCCAGGGGTGAACAGATTACAATGGCTTAAGTAAGATGTTGAGTCTTCGGCAGGACGTAAGGACTGAACGTCGGGTCCTGAGTTGGACGTCGGGTGTTTGGCAGGAAGTTAAGACTGAGTATAGGGTCTTGAACAAGACGTCGGATCTTTGGCAGGACGTAGGGACTGAACGTCGGACCTTGAACAAGACGTCGGGTCTTAGGCAGGACGTAGGGACTGAACGTCGGGCCTTAAGGTGGTGGTCCGGCGAGGTCCTATGGTGGTCCGGCGAGGTTCCTGCGGTGGTCCGGCTGTGGTCCGACGAGCTTCCTGCGGTGGTCCGGCGGTGGTCCGGCGAGGTTCTGCGGTGGTCCGGCGGTGGTCCGGCGGCTGTCGAGGAGGAACTTCTTCCTTCTCTCTCTCCTTCTCTTCTCTTCTTCTCTCTCTTGCTTAGATCCTCTCTTGTGAAGAATGAGGGCTCTATTTATAGATTTTCTGGAGTGGCATGGTCCGTAAATAGGTGTGAGATCAAGGGCGAATAGGGAGTGATCAAATGGACGGCCGATATTGAATCCTATGATCGTGCACCGTTCGTTGGACATTTGGAGGCCTTAATGATGTCGGAATTTAGTGATCTTGGGCTCGTTGGATTCGTCTCGTCGAGCCGTTCGATTCGAGTATAAGCTCGTCAAAATCGGAGACCGTTTGGTAACTCAAATTGCAGTTTGAACCTTCCAACAGCGCTTTGAGCTCTTGATTCGGACTCATTTGGGCTCCGATTGGGTTGATCTTGGTGTCGTTAGGTTCGTATTTCCGAGACGCTCAGTTCGACAGTAAGCTTGCTGAAATCGGAGTTCATATGCTCCCGGATTTAATTTTTGAAGTTTCCAACTAGCTTTTGCTTCGAGATTCGTGCCCAATCAAGCTAATTTTGTGATGACGTATCAATATCATTTTTTATAATAGGTCGGGTCAACATCTGGTCGGACCCGTCCCTTAGACCAATTTTGACACTCCTAAAGTCCCATTGCCAACACCTCTTCAGCAATAATTAACTCTAGAGTTGTAACCTCCTAAATAAATAGCCAAGGTGATCGAAGTAGGCAATATATTCCCAACAAACTCTCTTTCCTTATAATGGCTATTTGGAAATATCAAAGCAAGTTTAAGGGGCCATTTAGAAGCAGTACAATTACTGCTGAATTATTATCATAGTTTGTCGAATGAAGAAACATTGTCAAGTAGCCAACAGGAAAATCATCGCTGACGTATCATATATATCTTTTAACATACCGACAAAATTTAAATATAAAAATTTATACAATTTTATCTATAAATGTGTTGAATCATCATATAAAATCAAAACATTAAACATTTTGTATATCTCTATCATCGTAAATTTTCTGAGGCGATCAATCCTCACATTTGAATTTATCAGTCAAAATTGGAGTCAAATTAAGGAGAAATTATTACCTGCGGACAACCGAGCATAGAGCTACATTCGGACTCCAATAAAAATTTGACGTGTGTACTAGTGTATTACTATGTATTAATATATATTACTTTGTATTTAGCTATGTATTAATATATATTACTTTGTATTTAGCTATGTATTATTGTGTATTAGCTAGTACACATTAGTACACCACTATTACACAGTAATACTGGTATTGGTGTGTTTAGCTATGTATTACTGTGTACTAGCTAATATATACTAATACACAATAATACTTAGTAATACATCACTCCACACATCATGTTACATCAGAGTCCAGACATAGCTCTACTTTTGGTGTCTGTACGTAATAATTTTTCTCTATTAGGCCAGCTCATGTGGAGTAATTATTGTGTACGGATGCCAAACGTCATTTGGAGACCAACCAAAATATTTCACATCACCGCTTGCTCGATACCACTGTTCTGTATTGTACGGTAATCGGTACTACTGAAGTGACGTATTTTGATTGATCTCCGGACGTGTGTCCCGCCTCGACAGAATAATTTCTCGCCTTTGTGCCGTCACTCTGATAATGGAAGTTTACGAACCGTACCACTACCTCGGATCCACCTGTCGGCGACCGAGTTGACACCGAGTCAAAGAAGTCATTGGCTCGGTGATTGTGGGCCCGCCTCAGCTTGCTGTACTGGGAGATCACGTGAATTCCGGTTTGCCATTCTGCAAGTCCATGTCTCGTGTGCCGAAAGACGAAAAAGTCCCTGCCATCTTAGGTAATTTTCTTTCTGGTTTCCATTAAAGTTTGGGATTTTGTGAGCTGCTTCAGGTGCTGCTCCTTAATGATTTGAAGTGCAGAAATGTCAATGTCACTTACTGACTGATAGCACATTTCCCCCCAAAAATACTTACCATCCATGCACGTGAAATGTGACCTCCCAGGAAGTGGCCTGCAGGAAATGACTTCCAAGGTAGATATCATGCACCTTTTTTTTCTTCTTGGAAAGAGAGTTCTTTGATGAAAGAATTTTTTTTTTTGAATATTTGAGTAAATTAAGTCAATTTTATATACACATCAGGTATATAAGTTTTAAATTCAAATTCAAAATCGCTTGCAAAATCGGATATGCTTGTTGCGAGCTAGAATATACACGATGATAAAGTGAGCGAGTTTTTTTTTGTCTTAGCATTGCACATATATTCAACACACAAACATAGAAGATGGGAACAATATGATTTTTACATGGAAAATCCTAGAAAAACGAAAAATCACGGGCCACGCTCAATTGAAGTGATTCCACCAGATTGAGTGAATTACAACGTGTGACCCGTCCTTTAATTTGAGGATGTTGGAATTACAATAATTTAAGGAGTAGGGCATAAGTTCGATGTTGGTCAATGATCAGGCATAAGTTTAGCGATGGTTGGTGGTCGGACGAAAGGCCAACGACATTCGAGGGTCGGGCAGATGTATAGAGATGGCTGATGGGCAGGTGATGCTTTGGTGACATCTGGTGGTTGGCATAAGTCTGGCGACGCTCGATGACCGGGCAAGAAGTCCAACCACACCTGGTGGCCGGGTAGACGTCTAACAATGGTCATTAGGTTGGTGAGATCAGTCCGATGATGACTAGTGGCCATAAAGTGGTCTGACAACGACTAGTGGATGGGCATAAATAAGACTACGGTTGATGGCCGGGTGGAAGTCTAGTGACTGTTGGTGGCCAGGAAGAAGTTTGTCGATAGACGGTGGTCAGCTGGCCGTGGTACGATGGTGGTTGAGAAGGAGCTTGGTGGAAAGAGAGATCTCATATTTCTCTTTCTTCTTTCTCTTCTTTTCCTTCCCCTTTTTGTGAAGAATGAGAGATATATTTATAATTTTTTTAGAGTGACATGTTTAGTAAATAGGAATAAGATCACGGGTTTATTAGGAGTATTTTTGATGGATGATCGATATTGATTTATTTGATCACTGACTATATCTTGATGATGTCAAAATTTAACGATCATGGACTCGTTGGATTCATTTCGTTGAGCCGCTTGATTCGATTATATACATGTCACATTTGGAAATCTCATTTGGTCCTTCAACTTATGCTTTGAACCTTTCAAACATGCTTCAAGCCGTCCCTGATTTTGATCCATCTGGAGTAATTTAGTGTCGTTGGGTTCGTCTTTTCGAGATATCCAGTTCGACTATAAGTTTGTTGAAAGTCTGAAATTGGAGTTTTGATGGTCCCATAATTAATTTTGAAAGTTTCTAATTCATCTTTGCCTCAAGATTCGTGCCCATTCAAGATTTTTTTTGATGATATATCAATACTATTAATTGGGGTCATTGTATTTATTTTGAAAGAGATTACAAATTATGTTGTGGTAAATGTAATTTGATTTAGATCTTATGAGAAAATAGATTCAAATTGATAATTCTATTACAAAGATATAGATCTTAATACTTTATAATATTCTTTACTATAAACTTCAATCACCATATATTTATTATGTGTGCATGCAAAATAAATTAGATCAAGTTAAGTAGTTCTTCCAAAAAAAAAAAAAAAAAAAAAAATCAAATCCTTTATAATATTCTTTACTAAAAATAATTAGAGAATATTTGATAATCTAAATATTGAGAAACAACTACAAAAATAGAGGTAAAAAATGTAGCGTAACTTTGATGAGCATAAGATTAATTAATAAAAAAGCTAATAATGAGGGAGTGTGTGTGTTGAATTTAAATTTGCATACGGGCCAAAAAAGAATAAAAAAAAATAAGAGTATAGTAAATGATTCGAGATCCTCTTAGCTCACCTTTTGATCACCTATTATTATCCTCTGGTCAAGGCCTATTCCTATAAAAAATGTTATATTTAAACTATGCATGTACTATTATATGATAATTGTAATAAAACTAACTTGGACTACGAACATATATATGTTATATTTCAACTATTTTTGCGTAGATTTTTTGACAGCTGTCCGGCGGCTATCCAGCGGCTTTGTTTTTTGCGGCATTTCCTACGCAGTTTATATAAGCGGAAAAAAATTCGCAGGAAAGTGGATGGAAAACCTAGTTACCGTCAGAAATTCGACTAGTTCCGCTGGAATAATCTGCCGATAATGGCCGCTTTTTCAGTAGTGAGACGACGACTTAGATCAATTATGATCACAACTTAGCTAATTGACAAGTCTAATCAAGTACATGCAACACACAATTATATGAGGTTATTCCACCTCCTCTCTTCCTCTCTTTATCTCTCTCTCTCTCTTGACATGTTAACACATCTAAGTTTTCTTTTTTGATGTTAAAGGTGAGGCAATATGACTTTTTTTCATGGGAATCCCCTAAAATTTAAATAATAATGATATGAATTCACAACTTTATCACTATAAACTAGCTTAATGAAGGAGGCAATAATTCTTTATATTTATTAAATATATGCCTAAATAAATTATTTATTTGCAATCAAATAAAGTCTTGCTTTGTGTGACAATAATGTTGCCACATAGCTTAGACAAGACCGGACGATGTAGATGTTCTTTTCTTTAGCTTTTTTTTTATATTTTTATATTGTTTTGCATTATATGACTAAAGTTCAAAGGTTCAAAACAACCTCATAAGCGTTCAAACATGATCAGTTTTCTTCCCTCTTGAAAGAAAGAAAAATAATTTTTTTAAGGATATTCTGATCAAAATAATATGTGGACATAATTTTGAATTTATTTTAAATGAGTACAATATAAAAATTAATTAATTATTTATCTATTTTATTCATCTTAAAATTTAAAATTTTTTATGATTAAAATTAATATCTTGATTTGAGATTTATTCTTCAAAAGAGTGGAAGAAAAAAAATATTTATCAACAAATTAAAGTAGTCCAAGAGAAAAAAATTCTGATCAAAATAATATGTAATAATATATAATATTAAATTTATTTAAAATGAGTTTTATATAAAAATTAATTTATTATTCATATATTATACTTTGTATTAAAGTAAATTCAACAAATTAAAGTAGTCCAAGAGAAAAAAATTCTGATCAAAATAATATGTAATAATATATAATATTAAATTTATTTAAAATGAGTTTTATATAAAAATTAATTTATTATTCATATATTATACTTTGTATTAAAGTAAATTTAAATATTTTTGTAATTTATCATGATTGAATTTTGATTAAAATATTTTGATTTAAACTTTTTTCCTCAAAATTGTGGAATAAAAAAAAATCTCAGCAGATTAAAGTAGTCCAAGAAATGAAAAACTGCATGGATTTTCCTTTCAGAATACTCTGAAATAATTGCAACGCTGAAAATCATTATATTTTGTAAGATAAAATTTAACTGTTTAATCGTTCTACAAGATAATTTATATTTTTTTATTAATATTCCTTTTTAATTTCCTAAAATTCTGATTTTTTTTAACCCTAAGTCTGTAGAGCTTCACTCATGGTTTCCATACTCCCTTTTCTCTTCATATATCTCTGTTATTTTGATATCACGCTCAGGTTTAATTATAGTTGTTTTGAGACAGAGAAGAAGAAGAAGAAGAAGAAGAGAGAGAGAAGGAGAGATGATATTGCAGAAATGAAAGAAGAAAACTTGATTTTTTTTTCTTAATACTAATAATGAAGCTAATGACGATATTTTGTTTTCTTTTCAGCAACAAATAAATTCCATTTATGTGATAAAAGAGGGATGAATCTTACAGAAATCTGAAATGAAATGTCGCAGATATATTTCTTGTTTCTGATGTAGAAATACAAAAGACTCACAAGACTATAAATAATGAAGAGAGTACAATAATTCTTGATTTGACCTTGGAAACTTAGGAGGCAGACATGTTATGTAAGCAACATACTGTAGACAGATGCCTGAATCGATAATAATCAATAATTTTCAGTAAAATTTTGGTTTAATCTTCATTTGGGACAGCGTTCTTACTGCTTCTTAAAATAATTATTTAGTATAAAATTTTTATTTTTTACTAGAAATTTGATTTAAGAAGCAATAAGAAAATAGTCCCAAACAAAGGCTTAGAGTAATTAAAACTCAATTAATTGTCATTGTTAACATCATAGTTTTACATAAAAAAATAATCTTCATCCGAGTCTGATTAACCAAAGTTAAATAATTTATGAGATAGGGATATTGTGAATCTTATTAGTTAGATCTTGATCACATCAGCTTTCTTTTGACCTTTTTTGCTCATCAAAGAAAATATTTTTTTTCAGAAGTCTCATTTTCTCTTGGTTCATTCTTAACTGATTTTATTGTTACACCAATATTTTTTTTCAGAAGACTCATTTTCTCTTGGTATATCTGGAAAGATAGGAATGACTCTAAGCATAACAACATTAAAATGTTGGCTAATCAGATTATTCATAATGTTAGGACTAAAATTCTGAAACTTATTGCTGTTAATCTTATTTCCCAAAAAAATTTTAAAAATAGCAATCGTATGGCTGGTTATTTTGGGATTGTTCCCAATGATTGTAATACTATTAAGACTGATCGGATTGTGCATTGGTTAAAACCTGTTCCTCCTTATGTAAAATTAAATACGGATGGGTCTTTTGGGAAGGATGCTGCTGGTTTTGGGGGGTTAATTAGGAATATGCTTGGTAATCCTATTGGTATTTTTGCTGGTCCTACGGATAAAGTGTCTGCTTTCAATGCTGAATTAATGGGGATTTATCATGGTTTGCATTTGTGCATGGCTATGGGGATCCAGCATGTTTTAATTGAGGTGGACTCTAAACTTGCTATTCATGCTATTTCGAATATGGATGCTGTTTTTCCTAATGAATTTTATCTTATCAGAAAAATTAAAATGATGTTGTCTAAGTTAAATTTTACCTTATCCCATATCTACCGAGAAGGTAATACGGCTGCGGATTGGTTGGCTAATTATGGGTCAGGTTTAAATTCTTACCATAATTTGATGACTACTAACCTGCCTAGTCCTCTTAAAGGTATGCTTACTTTAGATAAAATCGGTCTCCCCTATGTCAGACAAGGTTGAGCTTTTTTTCTGCATCCTGGAATGTTTGTTGGTTTTTTCTGTGGTCTGGGATATGCTGCCTTTGTTTTTTGTTGTTCTGGTGCTTTATATGCTGGGTGTGGTTATTTGGCTGATCTGTAAGGAGGAGTTATTCGGCTGGTTTATTTTTGGGTATTAAGCTCCAGTTTGGACTTCTGTCTCGTTTTCCTTGGCTATAAACCCGTCAATTTCATTTTTAATCTTTCTGGGGATGTTTTCTTCGACTGTGTCCAACTGTTTTCTTACCTTTTTTGGGAGTTTATCTTGCAGGAAGATTGAGCTGAATAGGATTTATCTGCTCTTCCTTTTTTGGGTGCTGTTTCTGCACAGCTCGAGCTTATTTACTTGTTCTTTTTGTAATCATAGAAAAAGGACCTACCGTCTCTTAGGTTTTATTTCTTTTTTTTTAAATGTAGCTCTTTCAAGCGTTAGTGTGATGGTGGGACCTTTTAAGGACTGTGTAACCGTTTTTTGACATTAACGCGTAGGCCCCATATGTGGGTTTTAACCAAAAAAAAAAAAAATGTTCATAAAATTCGACTTGTTGATTATCATTCAACAGAAACTGCTAAACAAGAGGAATTTTTTTAAGATAGAATCATCATCAAAATGAGAGTTTTTTACAGCGTCATATTCCAGCAGTTTTAAAACTAATATAATTTGAGCATTTAGATTTAGATTTTGTTTGAGACGACTTTTTTACTGCTTCTTAAAACAGCTTTTTAGTTCAAAACTTTTTTAACTAAAAAACAGCTTTAAAAACAGTAAGAAAGTGTCCCAAATAAAACCTCAGCAATGTTTTGTACCGCAGCTATGTTTCTCTTATAGTAGTAACAACCGAAGGTACTACTAAAATAATTTTTCCAAAACTGTGCAAAAGCTTCATCACACATTTCATCTGCATCGCACACAAAGCTCAATCAATTTGCTACTCTATCATGCACGTGTGAGAGAAACTCATGGCAATGGCAACTTGTGCTACACGAAGCTCCGTTCCCAGTTGTCTTCATCCACAACATGATAAGAAACAGCCTAAGGAGCAATTGAATATTACATAGGATATCTCACTTTTGTGGCTAAAATTTTTCATCCATCATGACATAGGTTTCATTTGGGATCGCTTTTTTTACTACTTCTTAAAGCTGTTTAATTTTTAATACGAAAATTTTAATTTTTATACTTAAAAACTACCAAAAGAAGCAGTAAAAAAGCTCCCAAATGAAGCCATAATGATTCATAAGATCTCCTAACACCAAAGGGTTAATCTCCTCATAATCTTACTGAGAGAAAAGTCAGCAATGTTAATCTTAATCAAATCCTGTGAGAAAGAGACATATTATTCTTATTGATATATATTAGCCTGACTTTCAAGATGTTTACCATTAATTAGAATTACCACTAGCATTATTGTTCATAGGCTCCTCACTTAACTTTTTCAAATGAGGATTAACATTAAAATAATCATCAGAAAGATGAACATGAAAAGGCAGAGGGAGTAGGTAAGGATTTTAAGAAATACTGTCCAATTATAATGTTTAGAGCATATAAAACTGTTCATATGATATGATCTGTCAATCTTCCATTAATAGCTATATGTGCTCTCCCATCGTGATCCAGAACCTATGCTTTGACATTAGTTGAGCATATCAGGTGGGGCAATCAAACTGTTAATAATGGGGTATGATATTTAAATGCCTAAGATAGTATTATTTTAATAGAAGTTTTATTTGGAATATGAAAAAGTGATTATCTGAAAGCAGAAGCAAATCCCTAAAGGGTGAGCACATCAGTTGATATGAACAAAGAGATTTTCTTTTTGGTAAATGGTGTGCAGTGTGATGTGTAGATTCTTAATTCGAATTCTCAACTAAAGAAAGTAAAAGGAAGTTTCTTAATGGCTCATCAATCAATCAATTAGAATAGTATTAAGATTTTGTCAAATAAGAATGATATGTAATTTTTGTGAAGAGAGAGAAATATAAAACTTAGCATATAAGGGCATCTCCAACTGAACGTCATTTGCTCGTTTGCCGCTCCTGCGGGTGTAAATCCTAACGGCAAATGAAAACACATTTTTACATTTTATTTCGACTATGAACAGTGCGTCGCACTATTCATGGAGACTTTTTGGTGTAGAAAAATGGAGGTTAGAAATGGGAGAAAGAATATGCACATAATATTCTTTTTTGGTGTTAGAATTAGAGTTTTGCTGGAGAAGAATTACTGTTTGATATGTTTGTTATTGAATTTGAAGTGGAAAATAGGTTGTCCGGTTGGAGATACCTTATATGATATTTAGTTTTTTAGGAATGTTGAATGTAATGAAGATCTGAAGAAAAACTTATATAAGTTAAATTCTTCCCATAGATCCTGGGGCATTACAGACTCAAGAAAACTAGTTTATTAGATATAGTGTTGGATTAAAGGAATATAAGGGAGCCAAAGGTGCCATTAGAGGAACCACCCTTTTGGTATTGGCAGCATAGAAGGAAGAATTGTTAGAGAAGGGAGAGTACCATACAATTGAGGATGCTTCAAGGGGGGAACTATGTTGAAGCCCCAACTTAGGCCTAAAGATAGTAGAGCATCAACACCAATGGGTGTTAGCATCCTTGGGGTTGCCTAGGAAGAAACCATTAAGCTAATGAATAGGGCATAAGAAGTTTAAAGGGATCATGATTGACGATAGCGCTAGGGTAAGTGCAGGTGGGGCCGATGAATAAGTGTTGTAATAGGGCTAACGAGTACGGCAGTGCGAGAAGGAAAGGCGAATACAAATACAAATCAATTATAAGAGGTTCCCAAGAATGCATACTAGGACTAATAAAGGTCTCATAAAATAAGATTAACATGTTTTTAAGGTGAATGAAGGCGGGGTGGAATAAAGAGGCAAAGAGGGCTTTTCTAATGAAGTTAGAAATGAATGGAGGTGGAGGGAAAGAATGAATGTGGGAGATTTGATAAGCTTTGAAGTGAGAAGATATATTTGATGAATTGGCTATTAACCTATATAAAATAATATGAGTATTTGATGAAAACCTAGGGTGTTTCAATCAAATCCTTAAAGAGGTTATTTATTAACTGCAATAATTTAATCAACAACATGACTTATAATAAAATGGTCAACATGTAATTGATTCGATATGCAACAATCAATCTTCAAACTCCGAAGATACATGGTAAGTACATAAAGAGCTAAGCAATGAAATGACCAAAAGTTGCAGATAAAGCTATATAATCTATTGCATTCAAATTCATGTAATATATTTTTTAAATTTGACAAAATTTATTATTAATGTCAATGTTCTCAATTTGTATTAGATGTCCAATTTAAATTATCATTTATATCTATTTCAAAACTCTAAGCCTCAATGAAATCACTATTATTTCAAGGTTTTATAGCTAAATATAGTAAATGATGTTGAAATTAACACGTAGGCCCCTTTGCGGGTTTTAATTAAAAAAAAAAAAGTAAATGATGTTTTTTTTTTTAGGGAAACCCACCAACGGGCCTACGTATTAATATAAGGGAAAATTACAGAGTCCTTAAAGGGATTTCAAGCTCACTACCGCTCAAAGAGCTACAGTCAAAATAAAAAAGAAAACCTAAGAGCCCGAAATCCCTACTAAGAAAAATTACAAAGAAACCTAATAACATTCTAAGTTCCCAAAAAAACACAATAAAGGAACCAAAAAGGCAGCCTAATCTCACAATCAGCACACGTACCCTGCACAAAACGAGTGCGCAGCTCCAAAAACCTGCAAAACAGGCAAACAAAGGAACTCGAAAAGAGATTAAGCTAACAATCATGAAGGAAAGGAAAAACAAGAAATCAAAATAATTAAAGGAGATACTCTCAGTATACCCAGTCAACCAGCCGCTGCCATCACAACCAAGAGGAAACCCAATCAGCACAAAACAAACCCCCTTCCAAAGACAGCCAGCAACAACCTCCCAATCCCCCAGATTCAAAATATCAACCCCCCTCAGAAAAACCCCCACCACTATCAGCCAAAACAGGGAGTTAAACCCCAACTCCAGCTAACAAAGAAACCAGCTCCAACAACCAGACATAAGCGAAAGACAGGAGAGCCAACGACCCACACCCAGCAAAGACCAACCTCCAGAACCCAACCACCAACAGACCCAGGAAAAACCACAACTGCCAGAAGAAACAGAAAACAGCCACACAACACCAACACCAAAAAACCCACAAAAAAAAAAAAACCTGAACCAGAACCAGAACAACTACCCACCCAAAACATAAGGAACCTTACACTTGTGAGACCTCGTTCCTTTGCTGTAGCTGCTGGAAAAGTGATTTTCTCCTAGGATCGGCCGGGACGATGGGAGGATCGTCCAGGCCGATTAATGCATTGGAAATGGCTGATTTCTGGAATGTTCTCTGGAGTGATTTCTGGACTGGATCGTCCAGGCCGATTTTGGATCGGCCGGGGACGATCAGATACGACAAGAATCCCGAGCGCATCGTCCTGAGAAATCGTCCAGGGCCGATTGGTTTTGTTCTGATCGTCCAGGACGATTAGGTGGATCGGCCGGGCCGATCAGCTTTATGTTATAAGGAAATCAGCTCGATTTGAGGAGAGAGAAATTTTATAAAAATAAAAATATCTTTTCCTGAGAGAGACAGAGGAAAAAGGCAAAGGAAAGAAGTCCGATTTCGGGGCCCGCGGAGCGATTTTCGTCGTTCGTTGCTGTTGGATAATTTGTTTGTCTCGCTGTAAGGACTCCGAACCCTACTTCTGTTTTCGAAGATTTTGAGGTTTTGCGAATTGGTGCTCAGATTTGTGTTTTTGTAAGTGATTTTCGTACCTGGTTTGGTACTGGCGAAGATTTCACCGCATAACTTTTGGTATGTTGTAGAGATGATTATTCTGCACATTTTAAGTATTTTCTGGAAGATTTCGTCCGGTCCGTTTTGATTCTGTGGGGTTTTATTTTGACTGCAAATTATTATGATGTCCGAATTGGTTTGAGCAGTAGAAGAATAGTCTTATAATGTTGCTGTGCACGTTCTGTATTAATTTGGTGGATTGTAATTTCTGGAGATTTCTGTGTAAATTCTGTAGACTGCCGTTACTCTGCCCGATTTTCGTACGATTCCTGATTTTCCCGAAATTGATAGATTGAATCGATATGCCTATGACTATTGATATGATTGTTCTAGATTTCTTTAATATTGCTTATTGCATCGATTATTGCATTGATTGATTGTTACTGAAAGACAAGTGGGAACCTAGTTGAACGTTGGTGAAGATAGACTTGACCTGTACAGGATGGTGGGCCGACGGGCTTTCCTTTAAACATCGATTATGGATTTCTACAACAGCACTATAGATGGGAGTCATAAGGAGTTTTATATGCCGACGGGCGGCCGACGGGCAAAAAGAGTGACGACTCTTATTGATAGACCAACGTGTATTAAACGGACTACAACAGCACTATGGATTTCTACAACAGCACTATTGATCATGACTAGTGTTTGTGCTTGTCGAGTAAGACCATTGTATGATATTGTATGATCTTGCATCGTATGGACTCTCTGATTGCATTGATTTATTGATTTCCGATTGATTTATCGATATTGATGTGGATTTATAGATTTATTGATATTGTATGGATTTCATCGACGGATTTATTGTATTGTATTGATTCCTCGCTATCGATTGTATCGACTTGATTTATGGATTATCGATTATGGACTATGGATTATGGATATGGATTGTATTGATTTATAGACACCGGCACCGACATTGATATGGATTCTGTGTATTGATTCATAGATATTGACATCGACATTGATATAGATTGTATCGATTGATAGATATCGACATCGACATCGATATGGATATGATATGGACATATGGATACTATTGATACGACAGATCCTGATATGCTATTGATGCATTGATACATTGATTTATCGTGCCGATGATTGATTGATTGACTGGATTGATCGACTGGATCGACTTTATTGAATTGATTATTGCCATATAGATCTGAGTTATTGTAGAATAGATTTCTTTATTGAATTGATTGTATTGATTTCAATTGACCTGACGATTTCATTCTATGGATTTGATTCCGATTGTTTTGTCGATATGTTGATTTGATCGTTCTATGGATTCCCAACTGATTGATATAATTGACTGGAAAGTGCTCTATTGACTTTGAGATGATTTTCCTACTGTAGCATCGTACGTCGTCATGATTGAAATTGCCTGTAGTGTTATTGAATATTGCATATTGACATCGAGTAAATCATATAGAATAATTGGATTGACCGATTGGCAAGAGTATTGACTGATTTGATAGATGATATAGATACAACGAATTGACTAGACGACACGGTTAGACGACACGATTGATTGAAATGATAGTATTGATTGATATACACGGCTACGATGGATAGACATTGACTGAAAGCACTTATTGATTTGATTGCTGGAGTATTGATTTATCGATGCTTTTATCGCTGTATTGATTATTGACTATTGGCGGATCCGATTCGATTTGATTTCCGTACCTGCATAGATTCATCGATCATAGTCTTGATTTGATTTGATTGATCAGCATATTCTTTTCAGTGTCGTGCTTTGATTTCAGTTGTAGGCTTTGGTGACCTGCTGGGCTAGTAAGCTCATTATATGTGGTTAATAATTTCAGGTGCAGGGCCTCCAGCTTGAAGATCTTTCTGCCGAGTTCTGTAGCTTTTAGTTCTGTAGCTCTTTGTTTTGTAGCCTGGGTAGGCTTTCTTTTGTAGCCGGTGCGGCTATTGTATATGACCTTTTGGACGCTTTTTGTCTGTACTCTGTTGTACTATATGTGAATTATAGTATCCGCTGCTGTTTCTTTTCCGTAATGTAATTATCTCTGGCTCTGGATATATGTATGCATGGACTGATATGAACAACAGATAAGGGATTGATAGAATTTAAAAAAAAAAAAAAAGAAAAAGAGGCAATAGAACGATCAGATGAATCCTTTCGCTACACGGATCTTGGGTCGTTATAATTGGTATCAGAGCGAGTGTAGTGAAAAGGATTTGATTATATCCAGAGTTGATAATTGCATTATTCGATTCATTTTGTTTTCTGTGTTTGACTCCGTGGTTTGATTTGGTTTGACTGATTTGAATTGATCAGGCAAATGGATCGGAAAGGCAAGAAGATTGAGACTGAACCTGCTGCTAACTTCCTACTTTCATCCGAAAATATGGATAAATTTGTTGACAAGGTCGCTCAGATGGTGAGCGACAAACTCGCAGCCAAACGTTCTGGGCATGTTAAGAAGAGTGGGGAGAGTAGCAGACCGAGGACCACTCCTGTTTGTACGTCTTGTGGCAGGAGACATATGGGACAGTGTTACAGACGGACAGGTCAATGTTTTCGATGCGGTGCACGTGGGCATCGGATGACTGAATGCCCAAGTTTTGGGTGGAGGCAAGTACCTGTTCCGATGGCTTCGACTGTTCCGACTGTCCCGACTGATCTGGTTGGAAATGAGCAAGAAATGGAGGAAGATGCTCCAGGAATGCCTGCTAATGTGACTGGTACGAGTTTTTGTTTATCGTCTGTTTCGTTGTGATTTGCGCGATTTATTGATTATCTGATTGATTGGATTAGATCTGTTTTGTTTCGTTTTGCTTCCGTTTTGCTTCGGACTTTTAGGGAAATGTCGGGACGACATTTTTCTAAGGTGGGGAGATTGTGAGACCTCGTTCCTTTGCTGTAGCTGCTGGAAAAGTGATTTTCTCCTAGGATCGGCCGGGACGATGGGAGGATCGTCCAGGCCGATCAATGCATTGGAAATGGCTGATTTCTGGAATGTTCTCTGGAGTGATTTCTGGACTGGATCGTCCAGGCCGATTTTGGATCGGCCGGGGACGATCAGATACGACAAGAATCCCGAGCGCATCGTCCTGAGAAATCGTCCAGGGCCGATTGGTTTTGTTCTGATCGTCCAGGACGATTAGGTGGATCGGCCGGGCCGATCAGCTTTATGTTATAAGGAAATCAGCTCGATTTGAGGAGAGAGAAATTTTATAAAAATAAAAATATCTTTTCCTGAGAGAGACAGAGGAAAAAGGCAAAGGAAAGAAGTCCGATTTCGGGGCCCGCGGAGCGATTTTCGTCGTTCGTTGCTGTTGGATAATTTGTTTGTCTCGCTGTAAGGACTCCGAACCCTACTTCTGTTTTCGAAGATTTTGAGGTTTTGCGAATTGGTGCTCAGATTTGTGTTTTTGTAAGTGATTTTCGTACCTGGTTTGGTACTGGCGAAGATTTCACCGCATAACTTTTGGTATGTTGTAGAGATGATTATTCTGCACATTTTAAGTATTTTCTGGAAGATTTCGTCCGGTCCGTTTTGATTCTGTGGGGTTTTATTTTGACTGCAAATTATTATGATGTCCGAATTGGTTTGAGCAGTAGAAGAATAGTCTTATAATGTTGCTGTGCACGTTCTGTATTAATTTGGTGGATTGTAATTTCTGGAGATTTCTGTGTAAATTCTGTAGACTGCCGTTACTCTGCCCGATTTTCGTACGATTCCTGATTTTCCCGAAATTGATAGATTGAATCGATATGCCTATGACTATTGATATGATTGTTCTAGATTTCTTTAATATTGCTTATTGCATCGATTATTGCATTGATTGATTGTTACTGAAAGACAAGTGGGAACCTAGTTGAACGTTGGTGAAGATAGACTTGACCTGTACAGGATGGTGGGCCGACGGGCTTTCCTTTAAACATCGATTATGGATTTCTACAACAGCACTATAGATGGGAGTCATAAGGAGTTTTATATGCCGACGGGCGGCCGACGGGCAAAAAGAGTGACGACTCTTATTGATAGACCAACGTGTATTAAACGGACTACAACAGCACTATGGATTTCTACAACAGCACTATTGATCATGACTAGTGTTTGTGCTTGTCGAGTAAGACCATTGTATGACATTGTATGATCTTGCATCGTATGGACTCTCTGATTGCATTGATTTATTGATTTCCGATTGATTTATCGATATTGATGTGGATTTATAGATTTATTGATATTGTATGGATTTCATCGACGGATTTATTGTATTGTATTGATTCCTCGCTATCGATTGTATCGACTTGATTTATGGATTATCGATTATGGACTATGGATTATGGATATGGATTGTATTGATTTATAGACACCGGCACCGACATTGATATGGATTCTGTGTATTGATTCATAGATATTGACATCGACATTGATATAGATTGTATCGATTGATAGATATCGACATCGACATCGATATGGATATGATATGGACATATGGATACTATTGATACGACAGATCCTGATATGCTATTGATGCATTGATACATTGATTTATCGTGCCGATGATTGATTGATTGACTGGATTGATCGACTGGATCGACTTTATTGAATTGATTATTGCCATATAGATCTGAGTTATTGTAGAATAGATTTCTTTATTGAATTGATTGTATTGATTTCAATTGACCTGACGATTTCATTCTATGGATTTGATTCCGATTGTTTTGTCGATATGTTGATTTGATCGTTCTATGGATTCCCAACTGATTGATATAATTGACTGGAAAGTGCTCTATTGACTTTGAGATGATTTTCCTACTGTAGCATCGTACGTCGTCATGATTGAAATTGCCTGTAGTGTTATTGAATATTGCATATTGACATCGAGTAAATCATATAGAATAATTGGATTGACCGATTGGCAAGAGTATTGACTGATTTGATAGATGATATAGATACAACGAATTGACTAGACGACACGGTTAGACGACACGATTGATTGAAATGATAGTATTGATTGATAGACACGGCTACGATGGATAGACATTGACTGAAAGCACTTATTGATTTGATTGCTGGAGTATTGATTTATCGATGCTTTTATCGCTGTATTGATTATTGACTATTGGCGGATCCGATTCGATTTGATTTCCGTACCTGCATAGATTCATCGATCATAGTCTTGATTTGATTTGATTGATCAGCATATTCTTTTCAGTGTCGTGCTTTGATTTCAGTTGTAGGCTTTGGTGACCTGCTGGGCTAGTAAGCTCATTATATGTGGTTAATAATTTCAGGTGCAGGGCCTCCAGCTTGAAGATCTTTCTGCCGAGTTCTGTAGCTTTTAGTTCTGTAGCTCTTTGTTTTGTAGCCTGGGTAGGCTTTCTTTTGTAGCCGGTGCGGCTATTGTATATGACCTTTTGGACGCTTTTTGTCTGTACTCTGTTGTACTATATGTGAATTATAGTATCCGCTGCTGTTTCTTTTCCGTAATGTAATTATCTCTGGCTCTGGATATATGTATGCATGGACTGATATGAACAACAGATAAGGGATTGATAGAATTTAAAAAAAAAAAAAAAAAAAAGAGGCAATAGAACGATCAGATGAATCCTTTCGCTACACGGATCTTGGGTCGTTATAACACTTATCCAAGAAAATCAAACCTTGAATATGCACAGCTAAATTATCAAAATTGAGCTCAACAAAAGCATTAAAACTGCTACCAAAAAGCGATAACGCCCGGGCAACAGAGTTAACCTCCACGTTGATAACATTAAAAGAGCAGTTCAAGACCTCCAGCAGACCCATAATTTGTCTACGCAAATAAAAAAGAGAATGCCCACAGCTGCTACCGTCTTTAGCCAAGAACATGTTAGGGTCAACAGTAATATTGCTTTCTACCACCACATTATAAATATCCAAATTAATACAAGCAGAAAGCCCATGGTGAACAGCCAACAAAAAATCACTCAGCTTATCAACAGCCTTTGAATCCCCAGTAAAACCAGCAATATAATTCCCAATCGAATCCCTAATTAAGCCACCAATACACCACTTGTCACAGTACAAACTCATATGAATATTAATCTTAAAACAGTGGGGATTAGGGACAGCCCAATTAGAAAACCTGGTACCCGTAGAATGCAAAGAACCCAAATTATAAATACCAAACTCTTCAGCAGTAGAGAAAACTTTAGTAAAACTCTTATAAGTAATAAGGTTGGTTGAAAAAAGAGCAAAGACTTTCTCCTTAATACGATTAATAATAGCAAGATGATTCATACGGATGTTATTAAAACGGGAATCGTTTCTAGCAAGCCAAATGAACCAAACAATAAGCATGGGAATAACATTACGGATATGGCCCTTCTTATTCACCATCCAAACCTCATAAATAAAATGCATAGAACGGTTCTGGCCCCCACTATTAATCTGAAAAATGTCTTCAAAGTAATACCACACTTTACTAGCAATAGGAGAAGAAATGAAAACGTGATGCATAGTTTCTGAGTTAGAGCAGCATTGACATTTAGAAGTAATAAACATACCTCGCTTTCTAAGAATGTCATCAGTAGGGACAAACTTCTTGAGCATCCTCCAATTAAAAACAGAAATAGTGTAGGGAATGCTCTTATGCCACATTCTTTTACAAGGTTTAGAAATCACTTTGCTTTTCCTAAACACATGCCAAGCTTCTTTAGTAGAAAAATTACCATCTTTAGTGAAATTACAAAGTAAAGCATCCTTAACATTGCGGTTAATAGGAATGTCAGCAATCAAAGTACAAAGAAAATCAGGAATAACCTCAGCTAACTTATCCAAATCCCAACCAATATCCGAATAGAAAAAGTTAACTTTAACCAGGCTCAACGAATTAGAATTAATAAGCGCATCAATAGACATGCCATTAATCCAACGGTCCTGCCAGAAAAAAAGGTTACCCTCACCAAGACCCCACACAAGACAATGCTCAATATTCCACTTAGCTTGAATCATACGCTGCCAAACTTTGGAATTACCTTTAGAATAGGAGCACATGGAGGGGTGAAGATCCCCACAATACTTAGATCTCATGAAATTTGCCCATAAAGAGTTATTGACCCTGAAATTATATCAAAGTTTCAAAGAAAAAATAGTAGCCATATCCAACAGGGACTTACAACCAAGGTCACCTTCCTGAGTAGTGCCACAACACTTAGACCAAGACGACCAATGGATTTTAGAGTTACTAGAAGAACCCCCCCAGAAAAATCTATTAAAAATTCTCTCAAGCCTCCAACAGATTTGCTTAGTAGGAAACAGAACTTGAAAAGAATAAACGGGGATAGAAGCAAGCACACTTTTAATAAGAATAAGTCTACCACCATAACTCAAGAAATTAGAATCCCAAGAAACCAACTTTTTCTGAACCTTGGAAATAAGGTCATCAAAAAGAAAAGATCTCTTTCTACCTTTAAATAACGGAATCCCTAAGTAAGTTAAAGGCAAAGAAACCTAAGAAAAGCCAGTCAAATTCTTAATCTCCAAAACCCTCCTATTGTGAACCTTTTTAGAAATAACAAAACCACTCTTCCCTTTATTAAAAATGAGACCACTAACAGCTTCAAATTTATTAAATAAATCCAAAACTTTAGAAATACCATTTTTAGCAGCATTCATAAACACAATAAAATCATCAGCAAAACATAAATGAGAAATATTAATACCCCCAAGGGTTCTAAAATAGAGTCTAGGAAACTTACAAAACAAATCCGCAATCCCTCTGGATAAGAACTCCACCGCTAGAATAAAGATAGCGGGAGAGATAGGATCCCCTTGCCTCAAACCATGAGAGGAGTTGAAGAAGCCATGATTGTTACCATTCAGAATGACAGAGAAAAAAGGGCTTTCAATACACAAAGTAATAAGAGCAATGAACTTAGCATCAAAACCAAAAAGGTTAAGCATTCTGTAAATAAAGTTCCAACTAATATTATCATAGGCCTTAGCAATGTCTAGTTTCAGAATCATGTTACCCCCTCTGGAGCTAATATCCAGATCCTGACAGAATTCTTGTGCAAGAAGAATATTATCCACAATAGCACGACCTTTAACAAAACCCATTTGGTTAGGGGAAATAAGCTTAGGCAAAAGTAAAGACAGACGATTCACCAGTATTTTTGAAAGAAGTTTATAAAAAATAGTGCACAAGCTAATAGGCCTGAAATCATTCCAAGAATTACCACATTAGTTTTAGGAATCAAAATGATAGAAGTAGAAGAAAAACATTTAGGAATAGGATTACCATTAAAGAAATCAACAACAGCGTTGTAAACATCCTCTTTGATTAAGTCCCAAGTCTTCTGAAAAAACTTAACAGTGAAACCATCAGGCCCAGCCACTGAATCAGCATTCATATCAAAAAGAGTGTTCTTAACCTCTTCCAAGAGAGGGCAAACAGAGAGAGCAGAATTGTCATCCTGAGTAACCAACTTAGGGATAAAAGAATGGTCATCAATATCAATAGGACAAAAAGATTTATTGAGATGATTCTTAAAAAAATTAACAGCAAGATTAGCAATCTCATCATCATTAATAGCAAAAGAACCATCATCACGAGCAATTTTATGGATACCATTAATAGCACGTTTTTTAGAAACTAAAGCATGAAAATACCTAGTGTTATTATCCCCTTCCGACAAGTGTTTCATAGTAGCCTTTTGTTTCCAAAAAATCTCTTCCTGGCATTGCAGTTTACTAAGGGCCATCTTAGCTTCATTGAGAACCGAGCAATTAACAGGCGAGGGATTAGCTTGTCAAGAATCCTCCAAGCCATTAATTTTCTCTTCCATCTCCTTAATATTGGTAAAAACATTTTTAAAAATATGCCGGTTCCACCAATTAAGGACCATCTTTAACCTTTTGAGTTTAGCCCAAAGCCTAGTCATACCAGAAATAGCATTGTCCGGATAAATAGGCGCCAACCAATTATTATTCACAACATCAAGAAAGGAATCATGAGTAAGCCACATATTCTGGAATCTAAAACTAGAGTGCAAACCCACCTTATTACAATTAACATTAATCAGTAAAGGGGAATGATCAGAAAGGGTACGGCTCAAATGAGCAACCTTAGTAGTATTAAAAATATTAATCCAAGCAGTATTAAAAAGAACTCTGTCAAGCCTTTGCCAAAGATGACCCCTATTCCAGGTAAATCTATTCCCAGAAAAACCAATATCAATAAGGTTACAATTCATAATCATATCATTAAAGTCTTCCATAGAATGGAAAATGGGATGAGCACCACCAACACGCTCAGCAGGAGAAGTGATGGCATTAAAATCCCCACCCACCAACCAAGGTAAAGAACAAATATTATGGAAATTCTCAATTTGCTCCCACAAAGTTTTCCTACCAATACGAGAAGAAGCAGCATAAACAAAGGAAGCAACACACTAAAAGTTTAAAGATTCAATATTACAATGTAAAACTTGAGCAAAATTACCAATCACATCCATTCTCACAAAATCTTTCCAAAACACTCAAATTTTGTTAGACACATTAGCAAAAGCATTCTTAAAATCCAAGAATTTAGCAGTAACTTGAAGTTTATCCATAGAAATAAGAGGTTCCAAGAGAACAAAGACAAAAATATTATTAATACGACATAAATTCTTAATCCGAAGTTTAGAGGAAGGGCAACCGATCCCCCTCACATTCCAAATAATAGAATTAAACATAAAAAAATAGATTAATGAGAAGTATGTGATCTAGTATTCCTAGGAGAATGCAGAATAACATTCCTAGGCTTACCTCTCTTTCCACGGCTTTTAGAAAAACTAAGATCATTATCCAATCGAGCATAGCATTTAGCAGTTATTTCAATCTCAGTATCAGTAAAAGCATCAGAATTAAAATGATCAGAGAGAGGATATTCATTATTCATCTCACCATCTAAGGGGGTCGAAGCCGAGCTTTCAGCTTCCAAAAACAGGACACCATCCTCCTTAGTAGAGGTATTGACCTGCTTTTTATCAGACACATTATTATGAAGACAAACAGCATTAGTATTAAGAGATTTATTGGAATTAACTAAAGGAATAGATTTATTAACGAGGCCAGTATCATTAACATCATGAGCACTATTAACAGTTTTATTAAGAATCTCCAAAGAATTAGAAGAAGCAACAACCCCTTCATTTAAAACAACAACCAACTCATCCGAGCTTTTCACAATTTCAGCATTTTCCCACTTACCTTGGTCTAGGATATCAAGGGAACCAGCCTCACCAGTTTTAGGTAAATGAGCAACACTACCATCCTTTGCCGAATTATCAGAAACCACATTATTATTGTCAGGTATATAGGGAATGAGATTAGCATTCTCTTCACCTTTTCCATCTACCAATTCTTCACCTAGAGCCTGAAGATTTATATCAATATCCTGTACAACATTGGAACCACCATTTTCCTTAACTTCATTAGATTTAAAAGCATTTTTTTCCTTTCTTAAATGAGGATGTAACCGAAAGCAATCATTTATACCATGGCCATGCATCCTACAATGTGAGCAAAAAACCGGTAAATTTTCAATCTCAACCTTTTGAAAATACCCTTTCATCTCCGATCCTAACCAGATTTCTTGCGGGTGTTTCTTAGTCACATCCAATTCCACCAGAATTCGTGCGACCGACGGTCTTGACAGAGAAGCAGTAGCTTGGTCAGTTTGAAGCGGCCTTCCAAACAAAGAAGCAAGCCCAAACATAATTTGAGAATTAAAGAAATGTAAACGCAGATTAGGGAAAGCTAACCAAACCGGAGCAATCAGAGATTCTTCCCTAACGTCAAAGTCCGGAGACCATTTTAGAAGCCTCATCTGACAACCCTGAATATAGTATGAACGACGAGAAAAAATATGGCTATAGTCCAGATCGTTAGAAAGTTGGATCGAGACATGTTTCGAATCAAGCAAACCAATAGAAAAGGATCCAGAAAGTTTTAAACTGTAAAAAATTTTTTGATTACATCAAGGTTAGGTCTGCGAAGCATAAACTTACCAATAAGCGTGAAAGAGAAAGGCGCAGCCAACTGCTGAACCACACCCTCCTCAAAAAGCAAAGCCGGACACCCTTTGAAAGTAGAGTGCACTAAATGCACTTTAGCAGAGGAAGACGATGGACCCGAAACCACATCTTTAAACGATCTAGTTTTACCAGCTAGAGGAGGGCCAACGCCCGGGGTAGACGACGTCGGAACCGACATCGCCCCCCACCCCAACAAAAAAGGAAAACCAACCCCAAACAGCAAAAAAATGGGACAGAAACAGGGCTAAAAGGCAGCGAAAAAACCCAGATCGAAAGATCCAGGAAGAGGAAGGGAAATACCAGAGGAAAAACGAAGAAACAACGACAGAAACTAGGCTAGAAGAGCCACACACCAGCAGAGAAGAAGATCGCCTCAAAATCGCCTCAGAGACGCAGAAAGGCGGCTAGGGCTTCTTAGAGGTGCGAAATCAATCAGTGAAAAGTAAATGATGTTGATATAACTGTTAAAATTAAAAGAAAATCAAAATTTTAATGAAAAAAAAAAATCATATTAACTATGGGCCTTCATGACAAATCACTAAGTAGAATAAAAGCAAAATTATATCTTGAATCATAAATAAAAGGAAAATTATTTTGAATTATTAATCTTCCAACTCAATATTGTATCCTTAGAGAAGGATCTCTTTATTATTTTGATGATGAGATGTGAGGTAGAATGAGAAGATATATGAAAATTAGAAGGGATGTCTCATATCTATATGGAGGGATGCATTATTTCCAAAAGACGAGATGCATCTTATTCCTATGAAAGAGTGTATCATGTCATGCCCCAAGATTAAATTTAAAAGAGATAAAATCTAAGAAATCAAAATAATTGAAAACAGAAGTCGGGTTGAGATTACCTAACACGGTTAGAAGACTTTTCCTAACTGCAACAACGGACATAAATGTTCTGAAGTATCTTTCTCTCTTCTCTCTCTCCCTTCTCCCTTCTTCCTTTTCCTCTCCTTTTTCTCCCTTACTCGACAAGCCTAGTGAATAGTGGGGACTGTGCCTAGTGCCTAATGCAGTGTTGGAACTTCTATAACCCAATGCTAGATGTAAAACAACACTACGTCACAGTGCCACCTCAGCATCATTGAGCAGAATTATTCCTGAAAATTTTAGAGAATTGATCAGCACTATGGCAGCGCTTTCCTGACACCTCACAACGCCACAGTGTCCACAAGAATGTCACCGCAACACTCCAATTTACAATTTTCAAAATTTTTAGATTTCATTTTAAAATTATGTTCACAAATGTCAAGTTATTACATATCCTATCAATATGAATAGATATATATCTTATCTATATAGATTGAAGACCATAATTATATCTTAGAACTAATTTTTTACATTTCTATTTTAGTTGATGATTGTCAAGAAAATAGTAATCTTCTGTTAGATGCTGAGAAAAACAATACTGTTGTTAATGAAGTTTGTAATGTATCCGAGGAAGATTCTGCTCTGTTTGTTTCCTTGGAATCTATGTTCAAGGAGAAGGAACATGATGTTGAGATTGAACATTGTGTGGTAACTAACTCCAAGGAAATAAGAGTTAAGGATAAGTCTCATGTTGTTGATATCAGGGATATTCTTAAAGAATGTGAAGAAGGTGAATTTCGTCCCCAAGCTAATAATAATGATCATAGTAAGAACTTCCATGAAACTGTTTCTACTAAAGTTGCTAAAGGGGATGATTTTAAGATCGTTAACCGGAAGAAAGGTAAACATTCCAAAAATGTTTCTTTTTCTAATCCTAGACCCACCCGAGCTCAAGCTTCTTCAAAAGACTACAATGATTGAAGCTCTTATTTGGAACGTTCGAGGTATTGGAGGTAATGACTCTAAGATTAGAGTCAAAAATCTTTGTAGAGTTCATAATGTTTACTTACTTGTTCTTATTGAGCCCCTTATTGCTAAGGAAAAAATTGATCTGACTGCTAAATATCTTGGATTTCCAAATTTCTATACTAATAGCTCTAATAAGATCTGGATTTTGTGGCAAAATTATATTTCTTTAAACATCATTCATGATTTCCCTCAAGTTGTGCATTGCTCTATTAGTCTTCATAATATATCTTGTTATACCTCTTTTGTTTATGCTGCTTGTACTAGGACTAACGGCAAAAATCTTTGTGATCAGTTAAGTAATTTTGCATCTCACATTAATGGCCCCTGATGTGTTGGAGGTGACTTTAATATCATTTCCAACTCTTCTGAAAGAGTGGGTGGTAATCCTCCTAACATTAATTATATGGAGGATTTTAATTCTACGATTAATAATTGCAATTTATCTGATATTGGTTTTTTTGGTAGCCCTTTCACTTGGAATAGAGCTAGCTTGTGGCAAAGACTTGATAGGTGTCTTTTTAATAATGAATGGATTGCTGAATTTTCTATGACTAATGTTGAGCATCTTAGTAGAACCCTCTCTGATCACTCCCCTATTATGTTGAGAATCAGTAAGTTTAATAACACTATTTCTAATAACTTTATATTTCAAAATATGTGGATGCTCTATAGTGACTTTAAGAATGTTATTACTATGAACTGGACTGCTCCTGTCTTCCCTGACAATAACATTAATGGCATGCTGAGACTTTGGTCTAAACTTTGTAGATTGAAACAAGTGTTGAGATGGTGGAACAAAAACGTTTTTAAAAATATTTTTTCCAATATTAAGGAAGCTGAATTGAAAGTTTCGGATCTTGATAATGTCTATTTGAATGATCCGAATTCTGATAATTTATACAGCCTTAATAATGCTAAGAATAATCTCTTCCTTCTACATCTCCAGGAAGAAACTTTTTGGAAACAAAAGTCTAATGCCAAATTTGTTATGGAAGGTGATAGAAATACTAAGTTTTTTCACTCGCTTGCCAATTTGAAGAAAAACAAGAATCACATCCATAAAATTATGGGTAAGGATGGTAGTACGATCGTGGCTGATGAAGATATTTGTAATTCTGGCATTGAGCATTTTTTTAATACTTTTAATAGTAACTCTTCTTGTATTCCTATTGCCAACCGCAATTTGATTCCTAAAATTATTAATGATTTTGATAATAACTTACTCTGTCAAATGCCTACTAAGGAAGAGATCTTTAAGGTGGTCAATACTCTCAATGGGGATGCTGTTGCTGGCCCTGATGATTTCACCACCAAATTTTTTCAGCAAAATTGGGACATTATTAAAAAGGACATCATTGAAGCTGTGAAAGATTTCTTTAGGGGTAACAGTTACCCTAAATTCTTCTCCTCCACTAATATTGTTCTTATTCCTAAGAAAGATAACCCGAATAACTGGAATGATTTTAGACCTATCAGCCTTTGCACCTTTATTAATAAGCTTAATTCCAAAATTATTGATAATAGATTAATCAACATTCTTCCCAATATTATTTCCTTAAACCAGACGGGTTTTGTTAAGGGTAGAAGTATTTTTGATAATGTTCTTTTAGCTCAAGAAATTACTAATGATATTAATGTTAAGGTTAAAGGGGGTAATGTTATTTTCAAACTTGATATCTCTAAAGCTTATGATAATCTCAATTGGAATTTCCTTTATGAGGTTCTTTGTTTATTTGGCTTTAATGATAATTTCATTCTGCTTATTAAAAATAGTATTGATAACTATTTCTTTTCTGTTATTATCAACGGTAGAAATCATGGGTTTTTTAAATCTTCCAAAGGTTTAAGGCAAGGTGACAATCTATCTCCTGCTATTTTTATTATTGCTATGGAATATCTTTCTAGGGGTTTTGACAACTTATATTTGAGAAATCCTAAACTTAACTTTCGTACTGTTAGAGGTTTTCCTATCTCCCACCTTAGTTTTGCTGACGATTTTATCTTGTTTTCCAATGGTTGTATTAATAACATCACTGAGTTAGTCAATTTCCATATTAGCTTTAATCATCAAAGTGGCCTTTATATTAATAAAGAGAAAAGTTCTTTTATTGTGGGAAACTCTATTACTCAGTCTAGAATCAATGCTATTCAAAGGGTCTGTGGATTTCAAGCTAAGAACCTTCCCATTACTTATTTGGGGACTCCCATTTACAAAGGAAAAAAAAAGGAAATTTCTTTTTGAAGACATTTTTTCTAAATTTCAAAAAAAACTGTCTACTTGGTCTACTAAATTTTTATCTTACGGTGGTAGGCTAATTTTGATTAAGTCAATTTTAAACTCTATTCCTATTTATCTTTTTCATACTTTAGCTCCTTCTGATGCTATATGTACTAGATTAGAGAGAATTATTAACAAATTTTTTTGGGGTTCTAAGTATAACAGCAATGGTTTACGTTGGTCTTCTTGGGGTAAGCTCTGTGGTGTTTTAGATGAAGGGGACCTTGGTTGTAAGAAGTTAACGAATACTGCTAAAGCTTTTTCTCATAAGCTTTGATTTTCTTTTAGAAATAACACTAGCTTATGGGCTCATTACATGAATGTTAAATACTGCAATAACATGCACCCTTCTTTAAGATGCTACAAAAAAGGTGACTCTATGGTTTGGAAAAGGCTTTGTAACATTAAATGGGAGGCGGAAAATTTTCTCCAATGAGGAGTGGGAAAAGGTGACATTTATTTTTGTCAAGACAACTGGTTAGGTTTTTCTAATATTGATGCTCTGCTTAACACTCACTCTACTACCAATATTAGAGTGTCGTCTTTTTTTAATGACAATTGTTGGGATGTTGCCAAGCTTAGGGAAATTCTTCCTGTTAGTATAGTCAAGCTTATTTTGAGTATTCCTTTAGATGTTAACTGCAATGATACTTTACTTTTTAATCTTTCTTCCACTGGTAAGTTTTAGTTAAAAGATGCTTGGGAAAATTTAAGAACTAAGAAGGAGCCTAAAATGATTTATTCGGCCTTTTGGCATATTAATTTCCCTTTATCCTACTCTATTCTTTTATGGAGATGTATTAAAGGCTTTATTCCGGTTGATGTTATGCTTCAAAATAAAGGTATTTCTATGCCTTCCAAATGCTATTACTGCTCTAACGTGGAAACTATTGATCATATCTTTGTGAATGGGGCTATAGCTCAAGAGGTTTGGAGGTATTTCAGTAACCTTGCCAGCAAGAATTTTAATTCTAATCACAATACTGTTATTTCTGTTTTGGAGCTATGGGCTTATGCTCAGAAAGGTCATATTTTTAATTTTATTCCCATTCTTATATTTTGGTATATTTGGAAGGCTAGAAATGATGCTAAACACAATTCTATTAAGATGAATGCTCTTCAGATTATTTCTAATATTAAGGTTAAAGTTCTGCAAGCTTTTTGTTACAATATTATTAGCTCTCAAAATTTCAAAAATTGCAAAAACTTGATCAGTTCTTTTGGTATCACTGTTGATATGGAGCATGATATTGTCACTGAGAGAATTGTTAATTGGAGGAAACCTACACCTCCTTTTGTGAAACTTAATTCGGATGGCTCTGTTAATAATCTCTCTGCGGGTGCTGGTGGTATTATCCGTGATAGTTCTGGTTCTGTTTTGGCTGCTTTTGCTGCCCCTATCTATCGTTCTAATGCTATTACTGCTGAGCTTTTGGCTTTAAATTACGGGTTAAAAAATTGCAAAAACAGAGGTTTCAACAATGTTTGGATTGAGGTTGATGCTATGCTCCTCATACAAATCATTAATGGTACTATTCCTGGTAATCCTCAAAACTTTTACCTTATTAGGGAAATTAAACATTGTATCTCCTCTATGAATTTCTTTATTTCTCATATTTACCGGGAAGCTAACGTTTGTGCGGATTGGTTAGCTAAAAAAGGTTGCTCTTTATCTAATTATGAAGAGCTGGATATTAGGATGTTAAATCCTGTTTTGAAGGGTATGGTCAATTTGGATAAAGCTGGTATGCCTTATATTAGGAATGTGTAAGTTTAGTTGTATTTGTTTTTACCCTTTTTTCTGTTTTCTATGGTTCTTTTTGCTGACTGATTTGTTTTGTTATTTGGGAGTTGCTACTAGTTATCCCCATTTTAAATTTGGCTGGAACTTTAAGTTGTGCAGGATATATTGCTTTTCTGGGCACCTTTGTTTCAGCTCTGGTATGTCTTCTGGGAATGTTTGTGATTGTGCTCAGTTATTCTGTCACTTTGCTTCCATTAGTTCTGGCAGTTTGGTTGGTAAGATTAGTTTCATCTTCTTCTTTGTGGGTTACGTTTTGCTGAAGGATGTCTCTGTTGAACTTCATAATTTTTATATTCTGAATATCAGTAATCACTCTTGCTGGATTCGTTTTAGAAATTGGTTTAGTTCCTGTTGCCAACACTCTTTTAGATGGTTTTGTATTACCTGGGACCATTTTGGTGTGAGCTTTGAGTCCGTCCAGGCATTTCTTGACTTTAATGCTCAAATTAATACTTCTATGGGGAGTAAGTGTTTTAAGTCTGTTGTTGTTTGGAATTTTGGTTCTATGGTGATGGACGCTGGTAAGGATTTTGTGTCTGTTTATAGCGTCATTAGCAAGACTAATTTCCTGAGCCAGTTCATTTTTTGGGGATATATCTTTGTCTCGATTTTATCTACTTCTAAGGATATTAGAAAACCTGGTACCTCTTTTTACTTATCTTTTCAGACTTTTTTGGAGAGTTTTCTTTGCAGGTTATTTCTTTTTGGGTGCATGTATGATTGCAAGATGAGTATTTGCTTGAGTCCTACGCAGTTTTCTTGTGTGAACTACTGGTTTTTTGTGCTGCAGCTGGGGTATCTTTGTATCATTCTGGATCTTTGCTGCCAGTGAAAATCTTGTGTGTTCTTCTGCAACAAATATTACTGTAATCGAATCAAGTCATCTGCCAACTATTTTCTGCTCTTTTTCACTGCTCTCTTAAACTTTTTATCTTCTAATTTTGCATTTTAGAGAGTGCCTTGCAGGTTTAATTCCACTTTTTTCTTCATGATCTGCTTTGACATTCAGGTAACTCGTTTTTGGTTTCTTTTTGTGCTGGTTTCCTTTTTGTTTTCTCTTTTTTGCAGGAAGCTAATGCCGAATGCTAATCTTCTGAGCTTCCTTTTTTGGGTGCTGAGAGTCTTCAGCCCTAGTTATTTTCCTTGCTTTTCTTGTAATATTAGGTTAAGGAATCACAGGCTCATAGGTATTTTTTACTTTTTGTTTGTAGCTCAATCGAGCATTAGCGAGCTAGTGGATCCTTTTAAAGACTATGTATCCTCAATTTTGAAATTAACACGTAGGCCCCTCCGCGGGTTTTAATTAAAAAAGAAAAGTATGAAATTAGATCTTTACAAATTATCAACCCATATTTATTTTATACCCACCCAACGACCCAAAGGCAGGGCTCTTTAATCTTACTGAGATCACTTAAAAATATGTTAAATTTTAAGATAGCCTATAATACATATATAGGTTTCATGTGGGACAGCTTACTTACTACTTTAATATAAATGGGATTCAATTCAAATATGGAAAACAATTTTCAACCATGACAGGAAATTCTTATTTCTTTTAATTTCTTGATATTTATATTATTTAATTAATATTGGACTGTTTATAATCAATCGTAAGCTTCAAACATGACCAATTTTCCTTATTCAACAAAGCAGAAAAAAAATAAAAAAGAAAAACATCACATTCCTCAACGAAGAAGCTAAGGAAAACATCACTTCCTTTTCTATTATTGTTATCCTTTTTGCAGGAGAGCTGTGCTGAACGGGATTATTATGCTCCTCCTTTTTTGGGTGCTGTCTACTCACAGCCCGAGAATTTACTTAGGTTCTTTTTGTAATCGTAGGTAAAAGATCCACCGGCTCATAGGTTTTTATTTTTCTTTTAATTTTGTAGCTCTTTCGAGCATTAACGAGCTGGAGGATCTTTCTAAGGACTGTGTAACCGAATTTTTGAAATTAACACGTAGGCCCCTCAGTGAGTTTTAACAAAAAAAAAAAAAAAGAAGCTAAGGAAAAAATTCGTATTAGGAGCTATAATTTGCTCTATGGTTTTTTCTGATTATGACTGTCATTATGCTTTCCTTGTTTCCAATTTAATGTTTTATTACTATGCTATTATATGTATTCCCTTTTTTGGTTGTAGCCTTTCTTTTTTGCAGGTGTTTTGGCTTGCTACTATTGGTTGCAAGTTCACCTGTTTTGGCAGAAAGATTATGCTGAATGTTGCTGGATCTTTTTTTTTTAGATGTTGGCTACTGGTCGCCCTAGAATGTTACTAGGTTATCTTGTAATTTTGTTTAGAGGGAATTTTTGGCTCGTAGATTTTATTTATTTATTTTGGATTTGTTTTGAAGGTTCCCCTTTAGGACCTTGTATTTATCATTTTAATCAATGCATAGAGTCTACAATTAATGAATGGTATTCTTATCCTTTATTATAATTTTTAGTTATAATCATTTATTAGCATATTTTCTTAAATTTATGAACAAAATATATCTTCTTGGCATTTTTTTAAAATTTATTTATTCTTTTTAAGAGCCTGATTATTGTGAAAAATATTTGTAGCTAAGGTTAACTAATTAGCCAAATTTTATAAGAAATTATGATTATACACTTAGGCTTCGTTCGCGACAACTTTCTTGTTTCTTTGTAAAACAACTTTTTAGTACAAAAATTTCTTGAATTAGAAAATTTTGTACTAAAAAGCCATTTTCAAAAATAATAAAGAAGCTTTTCCAAAGTAAGCCTTAAGCTTCATTTGGGATGGCCTTTTTACTGTTTCTTAAAATAGTAAGAAAGTCGTCCCAAATAAAGCCATAATGACTTATAATAAATACTCGCACTTTTAAAAGAAATATTATAAGATAAAGATATATCATTAAAATTCATTTTTTTAGTGTTTAAAATTATGTTTATTATAATTTAAATTTTCAGTGTTTGGTGAATGTGAATCTCATAGGAGATTAGGTATATCATTTTCAAGATTGGAATTTACTTAAGTACTGTGTATAAATTTTCAGTGAATTTTGAATAACTTAATTTTTATTAAAACTAAAACATCTCAGGCGAATATTTATTTCACAGTGATTGGATAAATAAACAAAGTGAATAATAATTATGATATATCTATATATATAAAGGAATTATATATAGGGGAAAGAATAAGGGGTTTGGAATATTTTTTTCTTTCTTTTATTTTTTATTTTTTCATTTATTTTTTTATGTTATGATATGGAATAACATATAATGGGTATGTTTTAAATATATTTTATTTATTTATTTATGTGGTGGTGACAGTTTGTGGTGAGGAGATGATGATGGTTGTAATTAATTATCGGCATCAAGGGTGGTGGTGGTAGGAAGTGGTATTCGGTGGTGGTCTCCAACGACGTAGGATGTTGTCAACAGTGGAGGTGGTCATTGATGGCCAGTGATTGTAATCAATTATGGTTGTAGCCACCAGTAGCGGCGGTCGGTGGCAGTAGGGTCGGGGTCCTACGATGATAGTTATTTTTAAATTCCTCAAGACACTTACAAATTATTTTATTGTGTTTGGAAATAACTTAGTTAATCTCTTAAATTAAAAAAATACTAAAAAAAAAAAAGAATTGAATAAACATTTTATTTAAAAATAAAATCAAAAGTTGAACCCAAATAGGATCTAAGCCTTTTAAGCATTTATTGAGATATATAGTTGTATAGCAAAATTATTGTTCTATAAAGAAAGTATACTACGTAGATTTAGGCTTCGTTTGAGATGACTTTCTTACTACTTCATAAAGCAATTTTTTAGTACAAAAATCAAATTTTTTGTAGCAAAAGACTGCTTAAAGAAGCAGAAAGAAAGTCGTCCCAAACGAAACCTTAGTCATAGCTCAACCTTCACGGTAGAATCGTCACAGGACTTGGAACGGGATGGTGTGCTCCCTTCTTGGGAGTTTGGATTTTAATCTAGATGTTTTTCTTCTCGTTGTTGAGAAAATATTAGTCTTCCTTTTCTTGAGTTAATTCCTTAAATCCCCCCTTTCGTAGTTGGCATAGAGTTTTTTCCCTCTCTTATGGGAAATTTCTCTCATAAATTTTACTCAAAGCCTCTAAGTTCATTTATGAGAGATATAAGTTACGTTCCTTTCCTCGTGCTCGTAATTATGAGCATTCCCTCTTTCGATAGTAAGATGGTGATATATTCTATGATTTCCATTTAATGCTTAGTCCAATCAACCCAATGTCACTTTGACTCTTTGCTAGAACACAACAATTTTTATGTCACTCTGTTAATATTAGTATTAGGGGTGTCAATTTCGGGTCACGGGTCGGGTTCGGGTCGGACCCGGAACTGACCCGGGTTCAAACGGGTCGACCCTAACCCGACCCGGTTAGGCAAACGGGTCGAAAATCCGAACCCGAACCCGACCCGGCGGGTTGTCGGGTTGACCCGACCTGGAACTGTGACCCGAAATCGCCGCAGCGAGGGAGCGGCAGCAGCGCATCGCGCTAGCGCGGGCGGAGCGCCGGCAGCGCGGGCGGAGCGCCTGCAGCTCGGGCGGAGCGGGTAGCAGCGCGCTAGTGTGGGCGGAGCGGGCAGTAGTGCGCGAGCGCGGACGGGCAGCAGCGCGTGAGCGCGGAGCGGCAGCAGCGCGCGAGCGCAAGCGCGGACGCGGTCGGGCGCGAGCGTGGACGCGGTCGGGCGCGAGCGTGGACGCTGGCTGGCTCGGACTCAGACTGCGTGTTTCGGGTCAAACGGGTTGACCCGACAACCCGAACCCGACCCGTTTTGGAATCGGGTCGGGTCCAACCCGAATTTTTCGGGTCGGGTCCGGGTCGGGTTTTCGTGTCGTGTCAAATATTGACACCCCTAATTAGTATCTATCAACCTACTTTACCCCTTATGAGGCCATCTTGCTTGATTGGCCTCCTTTTTTTCTGATAAAATTCACCAAGGGGCCTACACTTTAAAATAAATTAAAAGATACAAGTTCTTAAAGGATGAAGAGCCATCTAAAACTATAGCATTTTAAGAAATACCTAAAAAGTTATGATCCATCTAATACAATCAAAACAACAAATAAAATAAAAGCAAGTAAACAAACAACGAGCCAAGAGCCAGTCAAACACAAGGACACCGGCAGAGAGAACAGAGACTCCCAAAAGCAGTGTATCATCATAGCTTGAGAGATCGAAAAGGCACGAGAAGACTACACTAACACCTGCAAGACAAAACTATAACAACCCAAACTCTTAATTATCAAAATATTGTCCGCTTTGGCCTAAGAGCATCACAATTTTTCCTACTATTGTAACTTTACAGTAGCTCACCGATCCCTGAATTGCACTAAGATGAGCATGCTTAACTGCTGAGTTTCTTACGGAAATTTCAGCTATCACACCAAAAGGCACATCGATGTTTGAGAGTTGGCTTTATTTTTACTTAAGGGGTTTCAAAATCTCTTCCACTTAAGTAACTTGTGTACTCGTCAGTATCTGTATCCTAGAATCATCCACCATGCAGATATGACTCTAGAGGTGGCCCCTACAAGCTCAAGTGATTGCTCCCATCATGTAGCACTTTGTCACATA
Source organism: Dendrobium nobile (assembly GCA_022539455.1). Lineage (NCBI taxonomy): Eukaryota > Viridiplantae > Streptophyta > Magnoliopsida > Asparagales > Orchidaceae > Dendrobium > Dendrobium nobile. Next base: position 51,482,954 of record CM039718.1, read on the forward strand.
TAGGGTTCAAGAGGTGGCTCTCAATGTGTAGCACTTTATCTTATATGACACTTAGCTCCCATCTTCTGGCTGGTGTATTGCTCTGAACCAAACCAAACAGCCAGAAGACAAACTTGTAACTAAGCAGCCAAAGGAAAACCACAAACCCCCTATATAGACCCCACCCGACCACCCCAAATAGAACCAACAACCAACTTCCAGCCAAAATCCACCTGAAGCCACAACCAAAAGACCAAACCCATCAAGAGGCCAAAACACTACATCCAAGAGAAGCCCCAGGAAGGGAAGCCCAAAACCACAACTAAGAGACCTCTAAACCTTCCAAGAGACCAAACCAATAGACACGGACAAAGCCACCACTGCCAAGAGACCGACCAAACACAAGAACAAGGCACAAGCAACCAAATGAAATTACTTTTTTTAAAAAAGATTTTTTCATCTTCATTTACCAGCACCCGTATAAAAGGTTTCATCAGCAATGCGAACCACATTCAAGCCATAGAAGGCATGAAACTCCTCCTCAGGCACAACCTTATCATCCTCACCACCCTAGGTAGCTGAAGAATGACATTTATCTAGCCAATCAAATTAATCCACACAAATATCCTTAGAATTCAAAGCCAATTGAGCTTGTAAAGCATCACAAGAAACAAGAGAAACCATGACATCAACAAAAGGCTTTTTATCGATCACATCCACATAATTAGGCAACACAATAAGTTCCAAAGCAGCCGAAGGAGACTCATCCAAACCCACCCTATTGGCACCACCAAAGCTCACAATAGCATTATCCAAAATATCAACCATAGACTGAGAGGTAAAAGCCACAAATTATTCACATCATCACAACCATCAACCATCATAGAAGTATCATTAGAAGAAGAGATTAAATGCTTATTAGATTTATCAATAATAGGACCAGGATTATTCAATCTATTATATGATCTCTACCGAAACTATTTAAATAATTAGTAAGAGGAGTATTCAGAGGAGAATCAACCATATTATTAACGCATCCATCTTCAGATAACGATTTAATAGGAGAAGCAGCTAATTCATTTCCAACCGGCACATTATCTTGTTTGATTGACCCCTTCAAGCCTTAATCTTCATTGGCTAGGGTTATGGTAGAGCCCCATCTTAATGCCAATTCAAGAATGAAAACTAACATATTTTATTGAGAATATCCAAAGATATCACTTTGGAGGTGTAATTAATCATATTGCTTTATCCTCATAAGAGATTTTTTATCCCCAAAAGCAAATAAATCAAGTGCGATCTCCTTTATCATTGATCTACATTCCCCGCTAACCTATTTTTTAACAAAAAAAAATATTTGTGAGGCTCTTTCAAAGCCAACTCCCTCACCGAATCGTGCTGTCTTTCTTATAACTTTATTGAAAGCAACCTTCAAATTATCCAAAAATCAATTTCTCAAATTTCTAACCTAATTATTTTTCACCTTAATGCCTCAAAATTGCATCAAAATTTTCTTTTTTTCAATCAAATATATGAATCTATTTCCTTTCTCATTAGTTTATGCATATTTTAAATATTTTTTAGGACATTTTAGGCCAATTAAGACATACTATAGGAAAATCCGTCATTGCCGGTGGTTTTTTCCAACGAAATTGGACGAATTTCCGGATGTAATGAACTTTTTTGGCTGATATTTTTCCGCCAATATAAGCTGCGCTGCCCGCACGTTGTGGGATTCGAAGTGAGTATGCTTCAATGTCCCAACAAGTTTGATGGAAGGACAAGAGTGTTACATTTTTTAAATTTAAAATGTAACAAGAAAAAGCCGCCGGAAAGGTAGCCAAATAGCCGCCATAAAACTTGCAAAAAAAAAAAGATCATATTTCATCATAATCTGCCGGAAAATAGACCGTCGGAAAAATCCGTTGATAATGTGCAATTTTTCAGTAATAGCAAACTCACACATACATCACATACGTAAACTTCAAACTCTATACCTCTCCATTGATAGTCAAAGTTCTCAACCAACAATATCAAAATCCTCACTTAACAAGAAGTAGTAAAAAATCTAAATAAATAGGAATAATCCGACTAATAAAATAGCTATTAGGTGGCATATAATGCAAGAAGGGTAGAGAAAAAACAAACTGCAAACCCAACTGCTCTGGAAGAAGATGAACCAAATAATTAACAGGCTAATTAGGTACTAAAACAGGAATTAAAAATCATATATTTCATATAATAGTTAGGCTAAATGGACAGTGATAATGAAACAATAACAACATGCACATTTTCACCTGTAATTAATATTGCTCTTGCTGTACCTCTATAGTTGCTGTACTGCAATAACTTGCCTAAAGAGCTGAACAAATATTATTTTATAAATGTAAGCGAATCATTTCTATTCCAGTATAGTACACATTTGCCCTATCGTGTAAATCCCGTCACCAATTTTTTTTCCAAAAAATATATATAAATATATATTATTTGTTAGTACAAAATAAATATAACTTAATTAGTGTTAGTCCTATTTAAAAAAAAAATTTATTTATGATATCCTGGGTAGTTTTAGTATTAGAATTTAAATTTGAAAAATTTTAGAATCCAAAAAATTGATGGAAAAATAAATGAGATAGTAAAAGAATTTAAGTTGATTAACATTAAAAAAAATTAAAAAAAAATTGACTGAGATTTATTTAAATATATTATATTTGTGATTTTATACTTAGGAAATAAATTATTTTTGTTTAAATTTTAAAAATAGATTGAAACTAAGATTTTGTTTTGATTTTCAGATTGTAATCACAATTTATATTTGGCAACACCTTTTTTGCTCCTCCAAAAAAAAAAAAATTGTGGTAGAAAATTGTTTTCTATAACAGCTTTAAAAATTACTTTATTCGTACAACTTTATAATCATATTTACAAAAAATAACAGTCATTCCAAGCCGACCTTAAAGTATCAAAATCTTATGCGGAAGCAGCGGAACCAACCTTTCTTTTAATAGTAGGCAAAATAGGATTTGGATATGCATAATCTTAGGGTGATGTAGTACCTAATTTTTTTTTTAAAGAATTTTGAGCAAATGCATTTATTGATCTAGTGCAATTTAATTAAAATGCTTAATTTACTAATGAAAAAAATTTCAAGATGTGCAATTGCCCATCTTGAGCTCTTCCTAGTTCCGCTCATGATTAAAACCACTGCATGAAAATGACTTATTATCGGCAGACAAAATCCGCCGATAATAAGTGAAATCCGACGAATTTTCAAGAGCGAAGGTAAAGGTTTTTTTGGCACATTTTCTGTCTAAAAAAAGATGGATGCATGTGCATCATTTTCTTTGGACAAATTCCGGTCTTATAACCACCGGTATTTCCGGCGGATGTGTTGAGCCAGAATTTTCAGCGGATAATCCGTCACCACAATCCGCCGAACTATATAGACATATACTTCTTACAGATAATCCGACGGTAATAGATGATTTTTCTATAGTGAACCTTCGAGATTACCATCTATATATAAAACTTTACACATTAAAAAATCAAAATAATAACAATAGTCATGTATCCTACTACATGTCATGGGCTATATAAATTATTTTTCTCTATTGTTCTATTATATTTACAAGAAAAAAAAAGCAATAAAAAATTTTAGGCTTGTTTTTTTTTTTAAATTGTATGATCTTCACAAATTCATAAATCATCACCCCATTGAAAATAAAGATTAAAATACAAAATATATATCATTATTGTATAGTTGGGGTTTTTTTTTGACTTCTCCTTCATAAGAGATTTGTCCTTCTTATGTTGGTTTCTTGTTTTCTTTATTTGTAATTTTTTCTTTTTAGAAATATATGGGCTGATGCCCCTAATTTTCCCAAAAAAAAAAAAAAAAAAAAATTTATTGTAAATATGTATATTTTTATTAAAAATCGTACCGTTTCAAAATAATTAATAGAAAAGTGGAAGAGATCAGGTTATTTTTTTTTCCAAATTTATTAAATAAATAAGAAGAATTCAGTGAAACATTCTCCAAGCATAATTACGAGATTCGCTACAGAAAAAGTATTTTTCTACCTCAAAAGTCCAGGCTGCTTTCAATTAGCACCAAATTATAGCTAAGAAGAAAATTATTTAAGGTTCGCTTAATAGAAACAGAGATAGAGAGAGAGGGAGGAAAGGGATGCGTCAAGGATGGAGGAAGCTTGATGAAATTAAAAAATATTTAATTTATAAATTTATTATATATTTAAGCTCTTAAATTATCTTTAATTATTACCAAAAAAACTATCTTTAACTACTTTAAAATAATAATTTCATTTTTTTTCTTTTATAATAAATAAAAATAAATTTTACAGAACACTTATTGTTATATTTCTATGCTCTATATGAAATAAAATCATCCTCTCTCTCTCTCTCTCTCTCTCTATATATATATATGCGGTTAAAATCGGGTGACGTATCAAATTCGGAATTGACCCGGCACTATTCGATCCGACCCGAAAGTCTATCGTTCGCGTGCTTATTCAGACAAATCCTATAAATCTGTCCTCCATTCTCGTGCTTCTTTAGCCAAGTCCCCAAAATCTGCCCTCCTTTCGCACGCTTATTCAGGCAAATCCCATAAATATGCCCTCCGACAAGGCAGCAACAGTGACAGACACGACAGTTAGCGGGGATGCTACAGCAGGCAGGCACGGGAATGTGTTCATTCCTGGTCATTCCCGGGTTTTCGGGTCAACCCGAATCCTACCTGATTTTTGAAACGGATTGGTTTGTTGAACCCGAACCAGACCCGTTTCACAAACGGGTTAACACTAATTTGAAATTTTCGTGTCGTGTTCGAGTCGAATTTTCGAGTATGTCAAATATTGACACCTCTAACATGTTCTAGTATGAGTTTTATTACCATGAATATAAAAAAGTATTAATAAATTTTTTACAAGAGAACTAATTGAAAAGGAAAATAATATTTTTTTATTAATATATTATTAAAATAAATAAAAAAAACATAAAATCAAACATTGCATATGTCAGTGAGTCATGTTTTTCTTTCTATATAGTATTTACTATATAAATTCCCTTAAAAAAATATTTTTTTAAAGTCTCATTATCAGATTAACCATCAAAACAAGACGTGCTAATCCCACACCCTTATCCTGCTAATTATTTCTAGTGACGTAATTAAGGCATTCTAATTACCATTTAATACATTTTAAATGCTCGAAATTGAACTAATCCTATTTTTGAAAAATAACTGTAATGAACCAAATTCCAATAATTTATAGAGAATCTAACCTCTAAAATTTTAAAAATTTCACAGCATTTGCACGCCTAAATGATTAACTATTTTTCCAAAATCCAAATCCCTCTCAATTACCACCAAATTATAACAAAGAAGAAATTAATACCCAACTTTAAATTTAAAAAAAAAAAACAAAAAATAAAAACAAGAGATAGAGAGAGAAAAATAAGTAAGAGGAAGAAGCTAGCTATTCTCCGCCGCCGGCGATGCCGGAGCCACCCTCACCGGCCTTGTCTGAAGCCTTTGAAGAAGAAGCAGAAGCTGAAGAAGAAGAAGAAGTAGAAGCCATTCCTGTTTGTCTCTTCCGCTTCTTCTTCTCATATGGAATTCCTCTAGCCTTCGCCTGTGACTCTCTCACCTCCCTTAGATAAATTCTGACAACGCTGGTGGCGAACGGGTTGGAATCGGGCCGACCGCCGCTTTCCTCATAGGCGGCCCGTAATCGGCCGATGAGGGCGTCGAGGGAACCCCAGGCTTGGCGGAGCGGGCAGGGGCAGGGAGCGGGCGGGTTCGGGTGCCCGAAATAGGGGCAGTCTTGAGCGTGGACCTTGGTCTTTCCAAACTGGTCCAGGTATTTCAGGAACTCGATCACGTGGGCCCCGCTGCAGCGGGAGAGAGTAAGAGGAGGTTTATGGTTCCGGAGATATTGGAGGAAGGTGTTCCAGTCCCGGCGTTTTTGGGATTCGTAGCGGCTTGGTTGCGATGAGGATGGGGAGGATGAGGATGTTGTCGCGGCGGCAGCGGCGGCGGCGGCGGCTGCTGCGGCGGAGGGTGATACGGTTGGGGGTGGTGGCGGGGGTGGCTGCGGGGATGAAGGATCGGGTTCATCAGCTGAACCGGAGGGTTCGGCGACGGGTGGATCCATGGACCGGATCTCTCCGCCGCCGGGTTTTGGTGGTAATTAAGTATGCTAGTTGGTCATCACAGTCGTTGTGTTTTTTTTTTTAAACTTGGTTGAGGAGAGAGAAAGGGTACGGGAAGAGACCGACAGAGAGAGAGAGAGAGAGAGAGAGAGAGAGAGAGAGAGAGAGAGAGAGAAGAGGTTTAAGAGTTAGGACCTAAGAGAGGAGATGGGAACGTTAAGAGCGTTAAGAGCGAAAGAATGATGGATTTAGGGGAAGGAGAGAGTGAATAGTTTTGAGAAAGCAAGAGAGAGAGAGAGAGAGGGAGGAGGTGGGGCCCGACCCGAAGAGTGAGATGGTCCGGGTCAGATAGATTTGGTTGGGTTTGGTTTAAGCTAGGGTGGTGGATTATTTGATTTTATTTTGTTCGGATTTGATCGATCCGGTTGTACATTTTTTCCCAATATAAATATTATATTTTTAATTTTTTACTACTATTACCTTTTGTAAATTTAATTGTAAAAAGCTAATCTTTATCATAAATTTTTTTAGGAAAATTAAAAAGATGTAAAATTCATTTTATGTAATTTTTCATAACTTTGAAATTTAGATGGAAATAAATTTCACAATTGGCTACAATTTATTTATTGTTTTTCATTTTTGTACTGAGAAGCTATTTTGATAATCAAATATGCTAGAGTTTAATAATGATAAGAAAGCTATGATTTTATTATTTGAAAAAAAGAACTTTATTTGGGATAATTTTCTTAATGCAATTTTCTAGCATAAAAAATACTTGAAAATAGTGAAAAAAATGTGGCCTAATGCTATTTCAAACAAAACTTTATAATACAACAAAAAATTAGGCTTCGTCTGCGACAACTTTTTTAATAGTTTTTAAAGCATCCTTTTAGTATACAAATCTTAATTTTTATACTAAAAATTGCTTCAAGAAGCAATAACGAATGAGTTTCTTACTATTTTCTAAAGTAGCTTTCTACTACAAAATTTCTAATTCAAAATATTTTTATACTAAAAAGCTATTTTAAAAAGCTCTAAAAATGCCGTCCTAAACTAGATCTTAAAAATTTTTATTTCTCCCATAATAATAATAATATTACAACAATTCTTACGTATGGTTGTAATTGCCCTAAATGAACCTTCTTTGCTCCAACTGAACTTAGAGACAAAAAATGTTTGGCAATAATCTGAAAAGCAGTGTTGTAACAAAACTATGTCGATTGAACGGTTGAGATCCAAAGGTTTTTTGAGGTGATTTATGTTTTCTTATTTTCATGCTGTCATAATAGAAAAAAATACAAACAATATTTTACTTTGTTTTTTAAAATGCAATTTTTAGAATATAAATTTATAAAAATAGAAAAAAAAAGTTTAATTTATTCATTAAATAAACTGTTTAAAATAGAAAAAAACTGTCATATATATATATATATATATTTATATATATATATATATATATATATATATATTTATATATATATATATATATATATATATATATATATATATATATATTATTTTTAATATTGTATAATTAAATATAAAATTTATATATTTAATATACAAATATGTAAAATTATATGATATATATATCTCTTAATTAAAATGATATTCTAATGACTAATAGAGTAAAATTAGCTGGAGATAGGAATAATACACAAATTTAACCTTTTGGGACTTGTCCGAGTTTAATTGGTTAGTGTGGCTGTTTCTTGTTTGTAGCGGGTCTAGCTAGCGGCTGTGACCATGCTAATCGGGGCTGTGGGGAAGGAGGAATTATTACGTGCGGTCATCAGACCGTCCGAAGTTCAAATATGATACACCACATCATCCGGTATGTAGTGGTACATTGACGATGCACGTGAATTGATGATGTGGTGCTTCCTGATTGTTCTACGGATGGTGTCTGATGACTGTACGTAATAATTTTGTATGGGTAAAAGATTAGTACAAATAAGTGCTTAGCCTAATTAATCTGATTTGCGGGCACAATTGTATTGCTCACTAAACAATGATTGGTGCGAATTATTAACTAAAATTTAATTAGAATTTATAATATCAATTTTATTTTAAACTAAGTGCAATATATATTTTAATTGATTCATTATGCAATGCTTCTTAAAATAAATTTAGTATTCGAAAGTTCATCATAGTATAATTTAAATTAATTTATTATTGTCACGTGTTGGAAAATTTATAGTAATAAAAATTAGAAAAATCATATAGTTTAATCCAATTGAAATAATTTCATTTGCTATAATTGAGATAAAAGTAATTTTATTCCGGCTAATTCTGTGAACACTACTAGAGTTAACAAGATTAATCGTTTATGTGGTTTTAGCTCTTCTTCTTTGCCTATCAAGTACCTTGGTACGCCTCTTACTAAAGGTAGGAAGAAGACCATGCTTTTTGATAATATTTTCACCATTTTTCAAAGAAAATTTTTGCACTGGTCGTCTAAATTTCTTTCCTTTGGAGGTAGGTTAACTTTGATTAAAAGTGTTTTGAATTTCATTCCTATTTTTATTTTTCATACTTTAAACCCTCCGGTTAGTGTTTGCAACAGATTGAAAATTATAATAAATAAATTTTTTTGGGGTGCTTCTTTTAACAACTCTGGTATTAAATGGGCCAAATGGAATAAACTTTGTGGTGTTTATAAGGAAGGTGCCTTGGGGTGCAAGTCTATTACTGATATGGTGAAAGTGTTTGCTCATAAGCTTTGGTTTTCTCTGCATGCTAATACTAGTCTTTGGGCTAAATTTATGTTAGCCAAGTATTGTAAAGGGTCTCACCCTTTAATTGCTCATTACAAAATTTCTGATTCGGCTGTGTGGAAAAGACTTTGTAAAATTAAAAGGGAGGCTGATTTGAATATTTTCTGGGGTCTCGGTGAAGGGGAAATTTCTTTCTGGCAGGACAACTGGCTGGGAGTTTCTTCTATTGACAGGTATCTAAATACTTATACTATTGCCAATATTAAAGTCAATGCTTTTTTTGTTAATGGTTTTTGGAATATTGATATGTTGCATGAGGTTATTCCTCAAGAAATTGTTGATTTAATCATTAAAATCCCGGTTCATTCTCAATTCAAGGATAAAATTCTGTTTAGTCTCTCTTCTACGGGTATTTTCAGTTTTAAAATTCTTTGGGAGCATATTAGAGTTAGAGAGGAGGTTTCTCATACTTATCAAGCTTTGTGGCATAATACCATTCCTGTTTCTTACTCTTTACTTGCTTGGAGATGTCTTAAGGGTTTCATGCCGGTGGATAGTAGATTATGGAGAAAAGGTTTTTATCTTGTTTCTAAATGCCAATGTTGTGCTAATATTGAGAGCATTCAACACATCTTCCTTACTAGCTTGACTGCTAGGCTTGTTTGGGACCACTTTAGCCATTTAGCTGGTTTGGACTTCTTTTCTTATAATGGTGACTTACAAGATTTTCTCAGTAAGTGGTTTACTAAAGGTAAAGGGCATATTCTTAACTTATTACCTATTTTAATTCTGTGGTATTTATGGAAAGCTAGAAATGAGTCTCAGCATGAGGGTATTAAAGTTAATGTCAACCAGATCATTACTAACATTAGAAATAAGGTTTTACAACTCATTTCTATTAACCTGATCTCTCCTAATAATTTTAAGCACTGCAGTATTTTGGCTGAGTCTTTTGGCTTAAATGGTGGTGCTGCTACTGATATTACTGTTGGCCGGATTGTCAGATGGTTAAAACCGGAGTTACCTTTTGTGAAGCTGAATACTGATGGGTCTGTTGGTGTTAACTCAGTGGGTTTTGGTGGGATTATTCGTAATCTTCAGGGTAATCCTGTGGATGCTTTTGCTGGCCCTTTGGAGTTATGTTCTGTTTTGTCTGCTGAGCTTAGGAGCTTGAGTTTTGGCTTAAATCGTTGTCTGAATTTGGGTTACCATCATGTTAACATTGAGGTTGATTCTACTACTGTGATTCATGTTATTTCTGAGAATAGTAATGTTTATCCTCAAGATTTTTATACGATCAGGAAGATTAGAATGATGCTTAGTGAGATGTCTTATAAGATATCTCATATTTACCGGGAAGGGAATGTTTGTGCTGATTGGTTGGCTAAAGTTGAGGCTAATAGCCTCAGTTTTCAGGAATTTAATGTTATGGATTTGCCTCCCCCTCTCAAAGGCATGGTCTCTCTCTGGCCTTCCTTATTTTCGTCATGCTTAATTTTTGTTTCGTGGAGCTTATGGTTCGGTTTTTCTGTTTTTTTGGTTCTGGTTTTACTATATCTTTTGTTGAGGTTTGGTGTTCTCTATGGCCGATCTCTTTGGATCGGTATTTGCTCTGTTTTTGGTTTTTGTTTTATGTTTATGCTATAGCTGGAGTGGTGATCTCCTCGAATGCTTACTACTGCTATATCACTGGGAGATCTATTTTGGCTCTGGTGTTGCTCCTCTGTATGCTGTTTGTTGGTGCTAGGTTCGTGATTAGAGGTGTGCAAATCCGGTCATATACGTTTCGTTTCTATTTTTCTGGGAGGTTGTTTTGGCCCGGATGGAATTTTTGGTTTATTACGAAGACCTGACATTTTTTGATAAAATGTTTTAAGATGTTTGGTAGGTGTGTTTGGCTTAGACTGCTCCTGAATCTGGTTACTCATATTAGTTGGTATCCCTTACACATCACAAACTTATTCTCTTCAATTATTAATCATGTTTTTTGGAGATTTTTTTGCAGGGATAATGTGTTCTTGAGTATCTACGACTGCAAGGTAATCTCTTTTTTATGTATCCTTTGGTTTCTCTTTTTCCTGTTTCTTTTTTGCAGGGAGACAGTGCTTAATGGAATTTATCTGCTCTCCCAAATTTTGGGTGTTGGATCCTCCTAGCCTGAGTCTTTTTATATGTTCTTTTTGTAATCTTAGGGAAGGACCCATCGGCTCTTAGGGGTTTTTGTTTTTATTTTTCATTGTAGCTCTTTTGAGCAGTCGCGAGCTGAAGGGTCCTTTTTAGGACTTTTGTAACCGCTTTTTTGAATTAACACATTGGCCCGTCAGTGGGTTTTAACCAAAAAAAAAAAAAAAAGAATTCATGATGAATGTTCAAAAAATCTTGAGACATTGGAGTTGCATTTAAAAGATCGCACGCGCGTTTATAATCTATTAAGTCGATCATTTTCCTTTTAGAAGAGGACTATGAAGACTAAGGCTTCGTTTGGGATGACTTTCTTGCTTATTCTTAAAGGAGCTGTCTAGTATAAAAATTAAAACTTTTGTACTAGAAAGCCGCTTTAAGAAGCAGCAAGAAAACAGTCTCAAACAAAGCCTAAAACTTTGTATGTAATTGCTTTCTTACTGTTTTCTAAAGAAAATTTTTACTAAGAAAATTCTTAAACTATAATTTTTTATATTAAAAAATTATTTTAGAAAGCAAAAAAGAAAATTGTCCCAAATGAAGCTTAAGAATGTCATTATTGTTGCGTGTTAGAAAATACGCGGCGGTAGAGTTTGTAAATTTGCGTCCGAGCGTTGTACGTAAGTTTAACACACAAACAAAAAAGAGAAGTGAACACCAAGAGTTTTTACATGGAAAACCCAAAAAGGGAAAAAACCACGGGGCCTCGCCCAGTTGCAAAATTCCACTAGTGTTTTTGTAGATTACAAATGGCGGATTTCGTCCCACAAGTTGGGATAATCCAAGTACAATTTGTTTCTTCCACGAAATTTACAAAATTCTGCGAATTCCTGGCGTTTCCTGAAAATCCGGCAGAGTTCCGGAGTCTTCAGGCGACAGAAAGAGCTCCGGCGGCGGTGGTCGAGGAGGTGACTCAGGTGAGGAATCTCCTTTTCCCCTTTCTCCTTCTCCTTCTCTTCTTCTTCTCTCTCTTCACTTGAGTCCCTTTGGTGTAGAATGAGGGCTATATTTATAGTTTTTCTTGAGTGGCATAGCCCGTAAATAGGCGTGAGATCAAGGGCGAACAGGGAGTGGTTTGAATGGACGGTCGATATCGAATCCTTTGATCATACACCGTTCGTTGGACATTTGAAGGCCTTAATGATGTCGGAATTCGATGATCTTGGGCTCGTTGGATTCGTCTTGTCGAGCTGTTCGATTCGAGTATAAGCTCGTCAAAATCGGAGACCGTTTGGTAACTCAAATTGCTGTTTGAACCTTCCAACAGTGCTTTGAACCCTTGATTCGGACTCATTTGGGCTCGGATTGGGTTGATCTTGGTGTCGTTGGGTTCGTATTTCTGAGACGCTCAGTTTGACTATAAGCTCGCTGAAATCGGAGTTCATATGCTCCCGAAATTAATTTTTGAAGTTTCCAACTAGCTTTTGCCTCGAGATTCGTGCCCGATCAAGATAATTTTGAGATGACGTATCAATTATAAATCACTACCCAAATGTGCCACTTAAGATGGTACTTCTAATAGTGATTTTAACTGTTGCTAAATAATATTAAAAAACAACAGTTCAAACCAATTTTATTGTAAACCATTACTTTTGTTACCTTATTAAAAGTGACAAAAAATTTTTACTCATTCATAGATAAAACCCTTTTGCTTCCTTCACTTGATGAGCTAACCGCCTCCAGCTCTCTCTTAATCCCCATTGCCCTTGCTCCTGATCACTCACTTGATGTTACAGGCCATGCCTCCTACCGGCCATCATCTCCTTTTTTCCCCAATCATACTCTGCCACCCCAATCCAAACGCGCCATGTCATCCAAATACACTGGGACCTGGTGTATTTTGATGACGTACGTCACGCGTCTGGATTGGTGTCCGGACGAATCCGGACACTTAACGTAATAATTTGCCCTAAATTGCTTGAACTTTTTCTTAGGCATAGTTTGGAATAGCTTTTTTGTTGCTTTTCTTTAGTACAAAAATTTTTTGAATTAGAAATTTTGTTCTAAAAAATCATTTTAAAAAGGAGCAAGAAAATCGTCCCAAAGGAAGCCTTAATCTGTCACCCACTGCTCTTGATGGCCACTGTTTCCTTTTTGCCAGCTAAACCTCGCTGCCCCTTCCAAAAATCAATAAAATTTAAGTTTTGATTTCAAATAATCGTTTTAGTTTTTCTTCCTCATGAAAATGAAGTGCAACATCTGATTTCAATGATTTATAAAGCTAGTTTACCTACCATACTTGCACATTGCAATTTATACAACATTATTATTCAACTTGTATGTTGATTTCTTCTTATCATGGTAATGATAGAAAGATGCGATGAATGTAATCCTTTGACTTTGGAGAGCAAAGAGAGCACCTGTTATATAGAGAAATTATTCTATTCAAAGTCCAGAAGGAAAAGATGCGTCCGGACTGTGAGTGTACATAGGGGTGTCAATTTCGGGTCATGAGTCGGGTTCGGGTCGAATCCGAACTGACCCGGGCTCAAACGGGTCGACCCTAACCCGACCCGGGTAGATAAACATGTCGGAAATCCGAACTCGGACCCGACCCCACACGGGACCCGAAACGCGGACGAGCGGCGAGCGGTGAGCGCGGGTGCGCGCGCGGGCCAGCAGGGTGCTTGCGCGGTCGAGCAGCGAGCACGGGTGTGCGCGCGGGCGAACGCGCGCGGGGCGCAGGCGCGACAACGTGTGTTGGCAGCCTTTGTCGCGCGGGCAGCTGAGCGGGCAGGTCCGGGCAACAGCGGGCGATGCGCGGGCAGGCGGGGCAGCTTCGCGGGCAGCAGGGCAGCGCGAGCAAATTCAATTTAAACGGGTTTGCGAGTTGACCCGGCAACCCGCCGGTTTAACTCGAACCCGACCCGTTTTTTCAAACGGGTCAAATCTGGGAACTCGAACCCGACCCATTTTTTCAGACGGGTCGAATCCGGGAATCCGAACTCGACCCGTTTTGAAATCGGGTCGGGTCCAACCCGGATTTTCCGGGTCGGGTTTTCGTGTCAAATATTGACACCCCTGAGTGTACATGTTGTTCATTTTTTATACACAGTTTGATTCAAACTGTGTACACAATATTTATACATAGTGTGTACACTTAAAATTCGAACAAATCTTTTCCGTCCGGACTCTGCAAGGAATAATTTCTGCATTGTACAAAAGTAAGAGAAGAATAAATTTGGAGTTCTTCATTAATTAGCTTTACTCTTTCGGAAAAAAAGTAATGAGGATATATATTCTAATTAAAGTTTTAATTAAAATAAATTTTATGATAAATATATTTTACAAATAAAAAATACTATACAAAATTAAAAAAAAAAAACTCTAGTAATTTTGAGCTTCATTGTCATAAATATATATATTTTCTTTACTCTTACATATTACACCTTTAACTACCTCCTTTTCTTTGACAAGGATGTGACAGTTCCCTCCTCCATTTGAACACTAAGCAAAATAAGACCACACAAGATTTATATAGCTCTGAAAGATCATTAAAGCGATAACTTTGTTGAGTAGAACACTCACGCTCTTCTTTAAAATCGGTATTCACTGTATCTGATTCAAATGTCCAATGGACCGTTAGAGCCATTCAAATCTCCAATTTGTTATTGTTGTTGTAATTTTAAGTCAATTTCAAAGCCATAAACTTGCACTTTATTAATTTTAGTCAAAGTTTTCAAAATAATACATCAAATAGTCTGTGTTGATTCTCTCAATCATAGGTCATGACATTATTTGTATTAACGACATCACAATTTTACGTAACTCCAAAAAAATGTGAAAAATAACAAATCTCTTATTGAATGAAATGCACAAATCTCGATGCAGATAAGACCCTTAGAAAGTTCTACATAAACTTCCAATTTATGATAACGGGCCATTATTCAATTCGACATAAATATATTATTATTATTATTATTGGTAGGTTGAGCGACTCAAACGTGGCATCGGCAAAAGACATAAATGCCCTCAACCGTCGTGCCACAGCACGACCCACGTATTTATATTATTTAATCGTCAAAGAATATGGCACAAAATTTTGAAAAAAATTATCTGCTCCCTAATTTTAATTCAAGAAAAATTTTATTATTGACATTAAGATTTGTGCAAATAAATAATAATTAATTTGGCATTTGTCTTTAGCCTTATGGAAAGATAATTAAAAAAGAATTATCAATTTGTCTTTTCAGGTAGTACTAATAATTTAATCAATAGCCCCACGTATTATATTAATTTTAACAATTTTAAAATGTTCATAAAAATAAAAAATAATTTGGGCTGCGTTAATAATATTTGTTAATGACATCATCTACTATATGTAAGCAATACATGATAGCATGTAGATTTGGTATAAAGTTGTGTTATAAAATTAATCTCACTCACCTATAATTTATTTAAATTATAATTAATATCATCTAATTATTACATCTTTAACATTCTCCATCAAATTTACAAAAATACAAATTTATAATTGCGCTCTTCTTCAATTAACTTCTGTAACATATCTATATAATCGATCATTTTATCAGGAAAAGACCTCGTAGTGTTTTCCCTTTTCTAGTTTTTGTCGTAAAAATTCTGATGTCTACTGTAAATTTTTTATTATTATCACTTTTTGTGTGTGAGACCTTCGTGAAATTTTAAAACGTAAAAAATTCAATCTTTATTGTCGTCAATTTTTTTAACACATAATAATTATGGTTATTTTTTTAAGAAATGGGGAGGTAAAATAATAGAATAATCCTAACAATTCATTGATTTGGATTAGTAAAATTGAATGATTAAGATTAACAACTTGATTTGAGGTGTGCTAATTAACACTCTTATTGCATTTTATTCCTTTTAACAAATTACTTTTAAGTTGAATGACTAAATATTTATTTTTATTTTCAATTTTTTTTTTTAAATTTGAGTGAAATTAACTTTTAATCTTATTTTTTCTATCTTTTATTGTACTCTTAAGAGAAATTTTTATACATATTAGTTAATTTTTTATTTAAATATCTAATATCCAAATAAAAAATAATTATTAAATTCATGTATATATAATGTGTCAGGACAAAGGCTTCGTTTGGGACGGCTTTTTTATTGCTTTCTAAAACAAAGTTTTAGTACAAAAATAAAAAAATTTGTACTACAACTCTGTTTTATAAAGCAATAAAAAAGCCGTCCCAAATGAAGCCTAAATCAGTGTGAATTTAACGTAAACGAAAAAAATGATTTATATATTTCTTTACAATTTTGGGGGTTAAGTGATATTATTATTAATAAAGAAATAATTAAATGTTACTTTCATAAATAGAAAAACATTAAATAATAATTACAAACTAAATAATAATGATAAATATATCATATTTTCAAAAAGTCTGCAATTAAATTTCATGTTTTACTAATAAATAACTATAATTTATTTAACTAATAAAGCATTTCTCTGTTATTAAATTAAAAAAACTATCTTTCCCAAAAATACATTGTATTTTTTGACACTGACATTGCATTATTGTCAGTATCTGATCATGGCTTGAACAAGTTTCTACTAAAATATTTGCATAGAGGACTGAAAAAGACAAAAAATTAGATTAAAAGCACTGAAAAATAATTTTAATAATTTAGGGGGTGTTAGATGGAACTTTTACTCTCATTGATAGTATTTTTCAATAACATATAAATGAAAGCTTATTCTAGAAAGGAACCCCTTTAATGTTTTTATTTTTGTTTAGGTAAAGAGTAGGATGTTGGTTTTAGAAGGGAATGTTAATCGCATTATTGACAAAGATTTTGCTTTCGATGGTGGCAAAAGTCAAAGGAGGAAGTAAAAAATGAAATAGTTTGGTTCTTCTCTGTTGTTGTTGGATCTTTTTATTTTGTTCATTGTATTGGTGGTGATTTTGGTTGTTGGTTGTGCGGTTGATAGCTGTCATGTTTTTTATTAGGGTGGTGGTTTTTGAATTTTTGTCGTTTCGTGTTTGTTTGTTGTCTGGTTGTTGGGTTTTGGATAGTTTCTCTATGGTTACGTCAACTTTTTCTGTCTTGTTCTTCTTCGTTGTTATGTGGTTGTTGTTTGATCCTTTGGCGCCTCAGGTTTCTTTTCCTTTTCCTGCTGTAGTTTGTTGTGTCCTTTGCAGGCTTCTTCCAAGTTACTGTGGTTGATCCTCGTTGGAGTATTACTTGGGAGTTTGCTACCATTCGACTCATACTGTTGTTTGATCTTCTTCTGTGACCTTTTTTGGCTCGTTGGCTTTATTTTTATTTATTGTATTTCTTTTCTATGGGTCTAATTCTTAATATATCGAATCAAAACTTCATAGGTTTTAATTTAAATGTTATATTTTTAGAGGGTTATTGATTCGCTAAGGACTTGTAATTCTCCTTTCATATTAACGCGAAGGCCCCTGTATGCGAGTTTTATCTAAAAAAATTAAGAAGGGAATCAAGTATTTTTTTTTTTGCAATTGTAAGAAAAATTAATTAAACATGAGATCATAACAAATATACAAATTCTATATGATTTGTCAAGTCATTGAGTCTAATTAATATCGTATGAAGAAATAATTTACTGTAGATATTAAGGTTTCATGGATTGAAAAAAAAAAGGTTCAATAGCACCAAAATTGCTCTTTTATGATTAATTAACTAGCCGCAAATGACATGGACACCTCATTGTTGGCATCAGCACCTTTTAAAATTTTATTAAAAGAAGAAAATTAAAATAATTTTAAGGCAATTATTAAAAGAGTAAATAGTCACACAATATATCTAATGAAAATGATAAATAAAAATAAATGCAGGAAATGAAAATAAGAGGCAAGATATTTTTACGTGGTTCGGCCCGGATTCCAATCCGACCTGCGTCCACGCTAGCCAACTCTTCGGCTAAAATTCACTAATCCCAGGTTTGCTCGACAAACCTCACTTTTTTAAACCAAAGAAGCTCTTTACAACCTAAGTACTCTCTTATATGGGCGAGTACAACCCAATCTAATTACAATTAAACCTTCACTAAGCCAAATGGCTTAGATCAAGAAAATGAAAAGTACAATTTGATGTAAATAAGACAAGCTCAAATAATCTTGCAATAAAATATCCACAATATTTGAGGTGATCTTACAAATTAACTTTATTCATCTCACTACTTGCAAATGACATATTAAATTTGCTCACTTTAAGATAGATTTATATTTTGTTTAAAATAAGAATAATATTTTAAATAAAAATATATTCTTGCCGATTTAAATATTAAATCTTCAAATAAAACAAAATGAATTAAAATATAGATATAAATATATGCCACCTTAAAGAAGTAAAATACTTTCTTTGCTAAACTTTATATATTTAAAAGATATGATACATGAAACTTTAATATAAAATTTCCAATAAGTATTTCACCATTAAATAAATATTTTCAAGAAAAAAATATATGGTGAAAGCTAAAAGAACAACAAGTAAAGATTTAAAGATGGAAAGCAAACTCAAGAACTCAAGAGAGATTCCTCGGTTTTGTGTATTGATACTTTCCAACAATGATTTCGATCTCACAAATGAAAAGAGCTCTTGGAATAAAATCAAGGCTTCTCCTCTCAATATTTAGCATGTAAAGAGAAAAATAAGAATGGAAAAATTGCTGAAGATTTTCTTATTTGAGCAGTTCTTACATGAGGAATATGAGAGCTATTTAAAGAGAAAGGGTAAGAAAAGCCACATTTAAATAAAAATATTATTCTAATATATTTTCTATCAACTAATAATATAATATTCCATTAAGAATTCATTTATATTAAATATATATGATATTCAAATGGCTATAAAAGTTAGACCACGTTTTGAAAAGCCACATGGGAAGTTCAAAAAGTCATCATATGCATCCAAAATATGGCTAAAATGACTAGTAGCAGCTTTTATTTAAATCACACAATATTTAGAAATTCATTATAAATTTAAATGAAATCCAAATGAGTTTTATAATATATCAATTTACATCTATAGAATCCAAATAATCTAATGCAATAAAAATTAGACCACATTTGTAACATCATATTATCATATTCAGTAACATAAAAACTCATGCATAATTTTAAATATTTAAGGATATATTGAATATTAATATAATAATATTATGTAATATATAAAAAATTAATCATACATTAATTAATAGATATGAAACAAGTCAATTTAAAATAACTATATAATAAAAATTTTGCTATATAAGCTTATTACATTTAATTCCCTAATTATATAACTTTCTATATTTGATAATAATTAATCAATCAATGATGGTTATAAAATTTATTTATTAAAGAAATCTTATAATTTTTTATATCAAGATTAATATATAATCGAAAGATATTTAGATTATGAGTAAATCAAATCTTGCAAGTAATATTGGTGGACCACTAACAAACTCATACGATAATATAGAAGGCTTCAAATTATCCATATTGGTCCATCTTAATCTCAACATTTGATTGATCTTGAGTTGTGCAATGTATATCTCATAAGCAATTACAATGCACATTATTACACCTGAAATACTTAGCACACAAATTAGAGAATCAGAGCATATGTTTGTTATCATCAAAATCTCTTAAATAGGTAATGAGGTAGATAATATCAACATAAGTCACTTCCAACAATCCGAATAAAAAATCCAATCCAATTTCAAATTTTCAAACCAAATTCAAGGGCTAAGGACTAAGGTTTTGATACCATTTCCAAGGAAATTTTCAAATCCCATGTAACCCAGTTTATTGACGTTTGATTTATGCTCTATCAATTGTATATTATTTAGACATGTCTCTAAGATCAACCATCCAAATTTGAACTCAATCCAATATTCCTATCCCTTGAAACTAAATCTTTTTTTAAAGGCTATAAAACCTTCAAATATTTACAACCTTTGTCACTATACTTGCCATCCAATGAATTTTGCCCTTAGGACCTTTTACAAACTTTCTAACCATACCTATGACCTCCATTAGGACTCTTTGATCAATAATCTACATTTTTTCCAATCCAATTTGACCCAAAATTGACTAGGGGTCAAAATGACTAAAATACCCTTTAAGGGGATTCTTGATCTTTTCCCCAAAATCCAAAACACTTAAAATTTTGAAAATTCATAACTTTTTAAATAAAATCCCAAATTAAGCAAATTTAAAGCCTAATTACTCATCATAAATCCTAATATTTATTAAAATTTTGAGAATCCCAAAATTCACTTTAATTCAAAATTCAACTTTTGACCCCTTAATTAATACATTTAAATAATTTCAATAATTCTAAAAAATTCAATAATTCATTAAAATCCCAGAAAATTCTAATTTGATTAATAAAACATTTAACTAACTTTATAATACATAACGACCACTCTATAGACAAAGTTTATTGGATGAACTACTCTGGGCTACAAAACTATATTTCCTAAGGAGGCTTGGTTTCTTGAGCCTGGTGGCACAACATCACAATTGAATTCCATAGAGTGTTAAACATCAAAATTAAACTACTATTAATTATTTAACTAAATCAAAATCTTTAATTCAATTACATCAATAAGATTTTTACATGATAGACTATTTCGGGCTACGGGGTTACGTATCCTAAAGAGGTTTGGTTCCTCAAGCCTGGTGGCACAACGTATGCCACGAACCTTTTGATGGAAAATATAAATTAATTTAACTTTTAAAATTAGTAATTAATTAAATTATTTAATATTAATCAACTCTTAATTCTTAAACAACTAAATTAACTTAATTAACCCGATTGCTACTAGGTAATCCAAACCTACGAGGCTATTAACTTTGCCTCAAGGAATTTGAAATAAACTTTACAGCCCAGTGAGAAACAAAGTTAAAAATCATCTAACAATTAAAAAAATACATCCAAATCAAGCTGTAACAAATTAATACTTAAACTCAAACATAAAGTTCTCCTTCATCATTTAACAAACTCAAACATTAGACAATCTTAACAAACAATCCAGTTCAGGATCTACCATTCTACCCCCACCATACGACCTTCTATACATACTTTAGAAGGTTTGATAGAACAACATACTCTAGATTTACTCTAGGCCAATGTTTACTTTTCTACTGTGTGCTGAGTTTTTGAGATTTTATTGCATGTTGTGAGTGAAATTACTTGATGTGTTTACTTACTTTTATTACACTTCGTAGATTGATGATGTAATTGACATTAGATTATTCTTAAGTTAGGAATGATCTGGATGCTTACAAAGTTTTTTGTAGGTGATTATGCTCATGCAGGACAATAAATGGGGCTAAATAAATAATAAATATAACAGCTACAAGTGCTTCAGCTGCATAGCCCCCAAAATAAAAGAAAGCGTGACCAAATATGTTATATATATATATATATATATATATATATATTATATATATATATAAATATATATATATAAATATATATAATTGTTTGGAAATTAATATGATTTATTAAATTCTTAGGATAACCCCGTAGAAGAGTCTAGAATTTTCATTTTGCTATGAATGAAATTTATTCGAGTATTGAGTTGTGAAAGTTATACTTTGAGTTTGAGATATACAGATCCAAAGCTTGGATTCTAAAGAGGAAAAGATACCCTTTAGGGGATAGTCTTTTTCCATTTAAAAGCCCATATTTGGATCACTTTAGCACCTAAAGTGAAAAGAATAACCTCCAATTTGGGGAAGAGTTTTCTTACCCATTTAGGTATTCAGCTACGAAGAATCCAAGGGGCCCGAAGGAGAGAAGACTGAGGAATTAAAGATAAAGAGTATCCCACTAAAAGTCAATTGCGTCTATACTAGTATTAAAATTGGGGTTATTGTCAGTGGTGCCCGACCACTTTAATTTTCTTACAGATCCTGAATTGTAATAAATGAGGCTTTTGCCTATAAACTTTACTTGAAGGAATTAATTATATTGATTTGTTTGACTTGATGTGATTGAGATTAGTATTTTGTATGCTTTTTCTAGTTTTTAGTGTTTGTGTGTTGTTTTTTATTTAGCCTGGATATGCGAGGCTCATGAGAATATGAAAATTTTTTCTACATGTAATTAAAATTTAAAATTTTAGAAATTAAATAACATAGAAAGATAATGATCTAGGGAATGAGCTAGAGATCGTTCGTGGTCGCATGCATATTAATGCATTTTTCTTTCCTTATTTTAAGACACTTTTCCTCCTATGAGTAGAGTTCAGATAATCTGACCTATGAGGATGATATGCTGAACCTAGGAAAGTCTAGTCTTCTAAAAAAATTATTTTTAAGTCTTTTAAAATTTTAAGCATTCATTTGGGTATTTGGACCATCACGTATTGTATTAGAAAAATATTTAAAAGAGTCTAAATCTTAATTACATTTCTGTCTTTAATATTTTCACCCAACATAAGTCAAGGAGTCACTTCGAACAATTTCTAGGCGTCAACCCCAGCTCTCCAAAATCTTAATAAAAATGTCACCACCACTTTCATAAAATGACATGACTCATAAATTTAAAATAGACTAGGTGGTTAGATGACTCCCCAATTCAGGTCAGGGTAAGTCCATATTTTTCATTGTATTTATTAGGTTCGGGTCACCATTATTTGGTACCAAATTTAGATTTAGAATTTGTGGCAAATTTTGAATCATAAGACCCCAGCCTTCGGGAATACAATACCAAATTTTTTAATAAAATGTTTAACTCAAATAATTTTTTTTTCAATCTAAAATTTAAGACCTAACACTTAGCTAAAATTGGGACACTTCTGAATTATTTTCAGAATCCTAAAGTGTCTCCTACCCTTCTCCTTTCAACTGCAAAATAAGTGCTAAATCTTGCTCCATTCCCTATTGAAATTCCAAAATCTAACTCCTTTGGAATCTCTCATAGAAAATCCCTAGCAAAAATTTGACATTATTTTAATCGAGAGTATTCGTAGAAAATTTTAATTTCTTACGATGTAATTAACTTAGAACCCACATCCACTTTTTCCAAAAATAAATTTTCAAAACTTAATTGGTCTTCTTTGGGAAACTTAAACCATTGGCGATTGTTATCGTCATATTCGAAGAATTGACAACAAATAATATTTTCTCCCTTCTGGGAGATATATCCTTTGCTGATAAAACATCGGATATGAACTTATATTTGGTTGAAATTCATTTTGACCCTTCCGGGTCATATAATGTTCTCTCTCTAATCTTGTTACAATATTCGAGACAGGATTTGCAATTCTAACTCTAAACCCAATTTTGAAATTTTATTTCTACCTCCCGAGATGGTATATCTTTTCTAATGGGACATTCAATTTTAAAATTAAAATTTAACATCAATTTTAAATTCATCAAAGAAAACTAAACTTTTACAAAACCTGCTTTCAAACTTCCACCAACAAAAGACTTGGGCAAATCCTATTCTCACTAAAGCATACTCCACTTACTCTGCACTTAAGAAAATGTTTTGAAGTCAACTTAGGCTAACTCATAACTCCCTATTTGGAGAAATTTATATATATGATAATCAATGCTCTACCACATGGATAATAACCTCTATATATAATAAGGGATAAACACTCAAGGATTACATCATATTGTAAATACACATCATAGCATGTAGCCCATAAAACATGAATTTCCTTTGGGAGAACTTGGACTTTTCTTGAACAACAAAACTAACTCTATCAAATCCTTTGATTGTGGCAATCACAAACTAACACATATGACTACACCCAATCATGCATCATGCCTCAAAGTTAATTTTAATATGAATTGTTTTAGGATTTTGTGTTGTAATATCATTGGTTAAGCCCTTAAACTTTTGATCTAAGGTCATCCTTATTGTTCCACTCAGTCATTTTCCTTCCATGACCAACCTCAAGGTTCATTTGATGGGATATGACCTTCTATATACGTTATCATCTTAGTATAATAACAATATCTTATAGAAGACAACCCATGACTAATAATACTCCCTTTATAGTGTAGTTTTCAAGCCCTTCATCACTAATAGATTTGGCCCTTCGGTTGACCTGATAGATCGTGATTATGAAACCATAACATTTTAATTGACATCCAATCACATCCATTCTATCATATACAAACCCAAGTTTCAACCATTAATTGAAACACAATGATATCCTTCGACTATCAAGCCCTAGATGTAAATAATCTTAGGGGATTGTGTTGAAGAGAAACTGTAATCTATGATAGTTAAAAAAAAAAAAAAAAACTTTGTTGACCTTATCAACTAGACTGGGAAATCAATAAGACCTTATTCTATAATGTTCTTGATACTCTATGTTGCTCATTCATTCTTTTTTAGAACACCAAAAGAGTAAGAAGAAAATGGATCAAGCCATAATTTTATGAATATCTGTAGTGCCTGCAAAATCTTCATTGAGAGTATATAGTTCAAGGATACTATATTACTCCTAGGTTTTTTCTTATTTCCAATAAGAAATCATAGTAAACTCTATAACAAATACACGATCTAAAGCGAACTCCTAGTCCTTTGTATCATAATTAAGCTCAACAAATGAAAATAAAACGATGCCACTTCAATTCTCTATGAAGTAGAAGAGGAAGATATCCAAGTTGGAATATTAAGAGGTAAGTAATCATTTCCAAATCATATATTTGCATGCTGGTAGGGTGGGAAAGTAGAATTCACTGCAGGAAAATCACTCATTACTGGTGAATTTTTCTAGCGTCTTTCCGACAGACTATTTTCCGGAGGCTTTTCAAAATATTTCCAGCGGAATATGTCTGATTAATTTTTCAATAGATTTTCCGGCAGCTTTGGTTTTGGCGATGTTTCCGGTGGAAATTTGTCAATTTATGCTGGAAAAATCTGTCGATAATAAACGATTTTTCTATTGTGATTGTAAGGTAGTTTTGCACCAAGGGTTTGATATAAAAAGATTAATACCCTATAAATAGGATTAGAATCTTAGGGAAAGATTAATTAAACTCAAAGGAGTTTGAGAGCTAGCAAGGGGCTTTTGTAGTATTGAGTTTGAGGACAATTCTCAAAAGTTAAAAGAGATCAGCAGTAGTGCCTTGCGAATAGTCAATGTATGGAGATGGGAAATGGTCCCTTTAGGAATTTATTGGTGTGGGTATTCCATTTTAGGATGATGAGATATTCCTATCCTAGGTCAATAAGAAAGAGGGAATGTCACACTCCGATTCTAGAAGATGATGCACACAACAACATGGGACATGATGAAGGGATACATAAAATATGATTAATTTGTACTCAAAAAAGAAATTTCATATACATATAACATAACATAATATATCAAAGTAAACAACATAAGAAAGTAAAATTTTATTTCATTACCATAAATTAAAATTATAGTATATTAGTAAAATATAAACACTAATATATGAAAATTGTACTGAAAGAAGCAACTATTAAAATAAAACTACTCAACCCTTTAAAAAAAACATGAATGACTTACTACAAAAACTTAAAATACAAAATAGATGTTACTCCTGGTAAATCTGCTTCTGTAGTGATGATCCATCAAGTGCTTCGATAGTATCTGCTATGAGATAAGTTGACCAATAAGTTTGATAATTCAATCCCAACAAGTTACACATATATATTAAAGCATAAATGATAAAGAGATAGAACATGTGAGATGCACAACCAAAAACATATACATGAGTGACTGCGTAAAAAAGATAAGCAATATGCCAATTTGAAAATAAAACATATCATAATTCTTAAGATAGACACTGGTATGATGATATAATGAATGTATAGCTAATGCAATTTCATTCAAATGTATTCGTATACAATCATCTGTATCATCGTATCTCTCACAATATGACCTATTTGCCATTCTTTGATTTCAATTCACATTTATTTATAGATGTATCTATTATATCTATAATCATTTGCATCAATATTTTATATCGATCGATTCAGCCAATTTGATTTTTCACAGAGAAGGTGATAGATCAAGAAATCAACACTTGAGACTCAGGTTCAAAATTGAGTCTTATGACCATATGGAGAAAAGAACAAGATCAAACCCTAGTAGAGTTAAAGAGGGTGTTATAGAAGCAATGAAATGTTCTCAAAATCGCCTTAGTGTTACCCCTTGGCTAACTCACTGAGTTAGATTTTGTTTGGGACAATTTTCTTATTGTTTTCTAAATCAGCTTTCTAGTACAAATATTTGTATGTAGTACAAAGCTACTTTAAAAAGCAGTACAAAATATCCTAAATAACGTCTTAATAAGAAAGAAAGTGCTTAAATTTTCATATCAGTTACTCTCAATGGATACATTCATGCATCAATCATAGAAGCTGAATATATAATTTTTCAAAACATTTTTTAAATAAAATATTTTTAGAATAATTTGAAATCTTTGTAGGACATATTCAATTTAGATAAAATAAAACATAATAATATTTAAATAAAAATTAAATACCATAAATGGCCATCTAATTATTTGGCTCCTACGAATACTTCCTTTTGGGATGGGAAAAATAAAAAAATATAAAAATATTTTCTTTCTTCTTTTATAATAATATAAAAGAAAAGAAAAAAAAAACATAATTGATACGAATCAAAATCTACTTTCCTTTTGTTTAGTTATTTTAGTGAAAGAATAAAGCTTTATAATTTTAATATTGAATCGTATGATACCTTTTCAAGCGAAAACTTTCTTTATTGATTGCTAAAATCATGAGTAGAAGTGGAAAAATCTTGGGCCTAATTTGGTAAAGCTTTTAAATTGTTTTATTTTATCAAAAAAATTAAATTATCATTACCTTGATAATTAATAGTACATACTATTCAATGGAATTTAAAATATTATAATTAATTTTAAAAAAATTAAAATAACTTTTGGGAAAGCTTTCTTACTGCTATTTAAAATAATTTTTTAGTAATTTTTTTTTACAAAAAGATGCTTTAAGAAAGTAGTCCCAATTGAAGCTTTACTCTAAAAACAAAATGAAACAAATAGTGGGAAATATTAAATTAAGAGAAGTAAAAGCCCATCGAGTAGCATCTTTGGTTGGAGAAAATATTACGTGCGGTCATCGGACCGTTTGGAAGCCAATCAGGATGCGTGTCTCTTAACATTACACAACACCTGTACACAACAAAATGGAGATGTGATGCATTTTGATTGACCTCTAGAAACGTCCGGTAACTGCACGTAATAATTTTTCTCTTGGATGAGGAGCTTAGATACGAAGTATATTGTGTTTGTAAATAGTAATTATAAATAAAAGTGCATATTCATTTGGGGTATACTTTGTAATCATAAATAATCATATTTGGTGAGTGTAATATATCTCTAATCAAACAGAATTTATTTTATTTTATTTTTTAAAAATAAATCTAATGAGTATAAATTAAAAATGAATTATAATATTTTTGTTTTTTTCAAAAAAAAAAAGTGTTAAAATATTTTTATATAATTTTGATTAAAATTGCCTTTAAGTTCATTATATTTGCATTAGGATTAATATTATATTTGAAGAACTTATATTTCACTGTTCTCCATTTTCAAACAAACTATTATTTAAGTTTTTGATTAATGATTTATTTAATTATTTTATTATTTGATAGCTTTAGGAATCACAAATCAGAAAATCATTAAATTTGTTAGATGGTATCATAAATTACCTCATTAAAAATTAAATAATTTTAAATTTTATAAATAACTAAAATATAATATTTTATTTTTTTATATAAAATGAAATCATGCTTTTATATCGAGAATATAGTGAAAAATGAGTTTTGATAAATCATACTTCATACACATACATCAATAAGATGCTTATATTAAATTAATATTGAAATATCGCAAACGAAGCCTTAGATGCTCGTCTGTACCATTTTCCTTAAACTAATGCTAATATTAATTCATGATTGATTTCTTATCATTAAGCAACTGTTTGATTTAAAGAAAAAGAGGTTAAAGTATTTTAAATAGAGAGGTTTTAAAAATATTAGTATTTGATTTGAAGAAAAAGAAAAATATAGGGTAAAATTTTGAATCAATTAAATTTCATATGTATCCTTTTGCCGATGTCACCATCATTACTTGCCGCCAGTCGTCACTGGTTGACACCTGTTGCCGTTGTCGTTGGCAGGTCACTGCCATTGTTGGAGTTTACACTCCATTTAAATAGAGAAACTTCGATACCAGATGGCTTGTTAAGCCGCCGGTAATTACCGGCGGTTAACCGACGACATGGTCGCTGGAAATAAATGCGTTTTCGACGGTTAGTACACCTCCAGTAATTAACCGGCGATCACGACAATTTTGTAAACGGATGTTACCGACTGTGCTAGCCACCAACACTACAAGAAATTCATCATTTACCGGGGGTCTGGACCGGCGATTTTCCGGCCGCCGGTAATAACCGCGGCTTAACCGGCGGTGTGACCGTCGGTTTTTACCGGCGGTCTAATCGGCCGTTTTTAAAAACCGTCGGAACAAACCGCCGGTAATGAGTGATTTTCCTGTAGTGCGAAAAACCGTTGGAACACTTAGCTGCCAGAAAATGGCCGTCGAACTTATTTTCCTACACGATTTATTACGGCGGTTTGTAAAACGCCAGGAAATTCCCGGAAAATTTACAAACCGCCGGAAAACTTATCTCAATAGCCAAAAAATTCCGTCGGTAATTGACGATTTTCCTGTAGTGAATGTATATTGTGACTTCCTTTCGGACAACTTTCTTATTGATTTCTAAAATAGCATTCTAGTACAAATTTTTTTTTTTTCAAATCAATTTTATATGAAAAAAGATGGTTTAGAAAACAGTGAAAAAGTTGTCACAAACGAAGCGTAATAGTTTAAAGCAATTAAAATTCACATGTCTGCTGCCATTACTGCCACCATCTTAGCTTATAACCGACTGCCAACCACTGTTGCTTTCGCCGGCTGCTAACCATCACCACTATTACGGTTCACTTTATATTTATTTTATTTCAAGACAAACAACAAAGAAATAACAACCTACATTTATTTCACACATATCCAAACAATCCAAAATATTTCAAGCAAAGTGCACTCCTTTTACTCCTTACAACATTTTCTTTTGCATTCCTTTTTCATCAAACCGAACAACCCCCTTAACCCTTAAATTTTACTAATTTTTTTTACTTAAGCATTTCACTTACATTTCCAAAATATTAATGTACCTTAATACATCATTGAAAACCCTAAGCATACCACTAATAAGCCCATAGTTTCCTTCTATTCATTTAACATATCTTTAGTGTGTGGGCTCCATCCACTATTAATTCATTCAATCATTAGGGTGGGGACACAATCAATGCTAGCCATGCAATTAAATTCTCCAATACAAGTGGCCTTTACATGTACTATTTTTGCAATATGTTATTATAAATGGAGATGGGTTAGTATCAATGTGACTTAATTAAGTGTATATGGGTCCTAATTGTACTATTTAATTGAAGAAATTAATAATCCTCCCAACACCTGATTTGTGTAATTTGTTCAGCTATCAAATCATCATTTTCTATATTTGATGGTTGTTTTAGTTGTTGCAAGCATTATTATTTTATCTGTAATTATGATAATTTGTTCTATGAATGTTTAGTTCATAAATAATTATTAATGAACATAACATGCAAAGTATTTTGTAGTCCATGTAGATATTTTTGTTTAGATTCTTTCTTTCTAACTCTTTGTTTATATATTTATGTTGAAATATTTTGCTCTAAAGACTTAATTAGAAAGTATTAGAAACGACTTCATTTTATTTGATTTAAATGAGAATTTGACTCATATAGGTCATAATTGAGAAAAAAGATTTATGCAGTCAACCCCATGTAGTGGGATAAAGGCTTGACGTTATTGTTCATATTTGAATTTGTTCTTTCTCTCTTGTGCTCTATATATAGAGTGAGAGACAGACTAAAAAAACTCAATTTATTGCCAAAAATTCATATTTGGCTCGTTATAATACTCATATTCGATTCATTTGTTAAACGACTTGATCATAAACATTTATTTTTGAATCGTATTTTTAAAGCGCTTAACAAAAACAAAACCTTATTCGATTACAAAAAAAAAAAATTAATAACATGTTGAGAGAAAATTAATGTGGTTATAAAAAAAAAACATCTTATACTCTTCATTTCATGTCAGCCAAAAACCCTACCCACCAACCAAACTGTTGGCTTTTATAAAGCAAACAGGTCTCTTCAACAAATTGCATTTTGGAAGTTTTTTGCTTTGGTGTAATAATATGAGGAGAAATTATTATGGATATTAAAAAAAGATTTGGTTGGTGCACACATCCAATCACTTAGATACTTGTCATATAAAGACAATTATACAAAACTTTGTATAGACTCCTGATTGATTGGGCACATCTTTTATATTTTTTCTAATCTATGCATAATAATTTCATTGAAACAATAAGATTCATAAACTCTCCTTTTTCCTTTTTCTGTTTTGGTTAAAGTTTACTGACGAACCTACGTGTTAATTAGATCAAGGTCCTTATGGGGACCTCCAGCTCCCTTCTGCTCAAAAGAACTACTAAAAAAGTCAAAAAAGAACCTATGAGCCGGAATTCCTCACTAAGCACAATTCTCCTTTTTCATTTATTTTTGTTGAGTAATGTTTGAAGCATTAGACAGAAATATATAGAAAATTAAGCAAATGAAAGGAGTTAGAAGGCTTTGGAAAGGGCTATCCAATGCACACAACTTATTGAACTTACATGGCATGAAGAGAGGGCCGTGCTAAGATAGTATAAGGCTTGGTTTGGAATAGTTTTAGACCACTGTTTTTTTCCTATTTAAGAGATTTTTTAAGTAAAAAATAGCTTTACAAAACAGTAAGAAAGCCGTCCTGAATGAAATTGAAAAGTGGCAGAATTGGAATTTCACATGAGAAGAGTAAGTGTTTATAATAATTTTTTTGGTGGAATATAGTGTAAAATTTTTATCATATGCATAATTACATAAGAATAAGAATAAGAATAAAATTTTCATAGTATATAAAGCTATATAATTTTTTTAATCTAAAAGAGAGGAATTACCCTTAGAAAAAAAAAGTTACAATATGAGGAACAAGGCGATTCTTCTACATAAAAGTCATGAACAGCTCTCTCTCTCTCTCGCTTCCACTCCCGGGGGAGGGCTAGGGCTTTTTTCCCTAGCCGCTTTTTCTTCTTCCTGTTCGCTGCATGTGCTGTTCAGGGAAGTTTTCTTTGCTCTTCTTCGTGTGTGAGTTTTTAGTCTAGCTGTATGGCGCCTCTTCGAGACCTTGGTTTTTTGGTTTGTCCTTCTTCTCTGTCTTTTAAGGAGGCTCTTGCGGGTTCGTCCCCTTCTCCGTCTGTTTTTCATGATTTGAAGGTTTCTTCTCACCGTGGACTGCCGGCGCTGTGGATTTCGGAGGCGGAAATCCAAGCGTTGGTTGCTCCGTTCGAATTTGCTCTTGTTGGGAAATTTCCTAGCCGTAGACCTTCCCTTGAGGCCATTAGGAGTTTTTTCTTTAAGCTCAAACTGAATGATGAAGTTTCTGTCACGGTTTTGAATCAACGGAATGTTTTGATTAAGCTTTTCAACGATCTGGATTATTGTAGGATCTTTGCGCATAGGTCGTATTTTGTGAGTAATTGTTTCATGAAATTGATAAAATGGTCCCCTTCTTTGGATATTGACATTGAATCTCCGATCATCCCCATTTGGATTTCTTTTCCTAACCTCCGACCTCATTTATTTGCTTCCCGAATTCTACATGGATTGGGTTCGATTTTTGGCAAACCGTTGAAAACTGATAACGCTACTTTCATTGGATCTAGGCCATCTGTTGCGCGGATTTTGGTTGAACTGGATGTGTCCAAAAGCTACACGGACAAAATCTGGATTGGTTCGGACTGCCTTGGTTATGCCCAAAATGTGGTTTTTGAAGATTTTCCTGAATATTGTGTGCATTGCTCTGCCTTGGGTCATTCGAAGAACGGTTGTAAAATTCTGCATCCTAACCTTGAGTCTGTGCTTGCTCCTTTGAGTGTTTGTGTCCCTGAGGCTAGCCCGTCAAATGTGGTGGTTAATGTTATTCATGAACCCTCTTCTAATGTCGCTCCTGTGTCTGATCCGCAAAATTGTGTTTTGGGCTCGGAGATGGTTGTTGATGGCTCCTCTGTGGACATTGTTCCTCTTCTCCCTCTCTCTGTTAATGTTGTTAGTAGCCCGATATCGAATGTTTGTGGGTCGGAAATTGAGAATTTTGGTGTGAGTCAATCAGTTCTGGAAAAAGATAAAACTTCTGTTTTGTTGGTCGAATCTGTGATTGGTGATGAGGTTAATCGTTCGGATGATGTTAATGATTTTTCATTATCTCCGAATGCTACTCCTTTTGTGCCTTCGGCTTTGCTGGATGTTTGTGATCGTGAAGATGTAATTTTTGTTTCTCTGGAAAATGTGGTGTCGGAGGTGGTCTCTGGTGCGGTGGAGGTGTTGAATTCCGATGGATCTCCTGTTATGGGTGTTGTGACCTCTAATGGAAATGATAAAGTTTTAAAGGTTTCAGATAGTGCTGATGGGGTTCCGGATGGAATTGAGGCGGATTTTCCGTCTCCTGGTAGAGAGGATGTTATTTCTATTTCCAATAACTTAGTTGAGGTCCCTGTAAGTGAGGTTGATACCCAAGAGTTGGTTAACTGTGTGGGTATCTCTTCTGGTTTGGATATTAGGAAACAAAATAATTGGTTGGTTGATTCGTCAGAGGAGGATTCGGATTTGGAACCTTTGGAATCCGAACTTGACTTTGCTCTTGGGCATACTTCAAATGTTGGCACTCGTGGAAAGTTTTGGGGGAGAGGTAGACGTAGAAGATGATTTCTCACTTTGGTTTTGTTATGATTGTTGCTTCTTATCAGGATTTGCCGGCTTTACTGTTCGTTTTGTGGCGTCGTGAGACTAAGAGCAATGATGTGGTCAGGGCTCGCGCTCTGGCCGTTTTTGCTGGTGGCAACCGTAGGTGTGGTTTTCGGGATGGCTCGTTGGAACGTATACACTTTACCGGAGGGTCCGTGCGGGACGTCTTGGACGCTAGAAGCCTTGACCTAATACTGAGCTCGTTGTTAGCTTCTTTTTCTTTCTTTGTTATTCTCTTTTGTTCTGTTTTTTTTTTTTTTTTTTGGTTGTTGTACTTTGTGACTGAATTTTAATATATTTTCTTTTGTTTAAAAAAAAAAAAGGCGATTCTTCTACATGTTTTATTTGCTTGTGAAAAAAATAGAGTTGATAGAAATATGCATTGATACCTAATCTTCACAATTAAGAACTCTAATTGGACGACAATAAAGCCAAATTCTTCTATTAGATTTTCTTATCCACATAATTTCACATGCAAAATGTGTGTCATTGCCATGTATTTGGCTTAAAAAGTCATAGCAACAATAATTTGCCTTCTTTCTTCTCCATGAAAGATTTCCTACCACAAAAATATGATATCATATGCTTCACTTTGGACAACATTTTTATTATTTTCTAGTACTTAAAAATTTCTTGAATTAAAATTTTTTGTACTAGAAAGTTATTTTAGAAGGCATTAAAAAAGGCCCTGGACGAAGCGGATCGAGAAACAATCTGAATGAGAATGATCCGATTAGGGTAAAAGAGGGTGGAGTAACAGGGGAGTTTACCAGCAGTAATAACCACTGCCTATACCTTGCTTTGCTGGTTTATTGAAAATAACCGCTACGGAAACACCCATTTTTTAGTATTGTAATTATGTTTATGATAAACCAATTATTTCCTTAAGCCTTCATATATACCTTAAAATACTTGCTTCACAATGTTTCTTCTTTGGGTTTGCATCTATTAACTTTCCACAACAAAAAAAAAAAAACTTGAGTGGCAGCCATGGAGATAAGCTTACCAATCAAACAAAAATATTAGCATGGAGGCAGTGCTTGCTAATTAATTTCCACTTAGAGTTGAGCACCCTTCCTCCTCAGAAGAACTAATTGTGAGAATGTAGGAAGAAGAAGGATTAGAATTTTCTAATGCAACAAATGAGATGGATAGTATAATTTCATGCAAGTGAAAATTAAGAATTTGCAAACCCTAAGTTATCAATTAACTCAACATATTACCTTCTTTAGAAGTAAACAAATATTGCTAAAATTTAGACCCAACTAACAAAGAAATGAACAAAATAATCTAAGAATTTCAATAATAAATTGAAAATATATTAAATTAACTGAGTATATTGAATTTAGTTTTCACAGATTAGATTTCTAACACTCTACTTCTTGAACAAAATCAAGAAAATAATCAAGCCAATATTAAATATTATACAAAATAGAGAAAAGAATGAACTTGTCAAAGCAAGAAAAATTAAGTTTTGAGCTAGTTCAAGGAGATAACTTGCACCTAAATTAAGTAGTCATGCAGTGCCAGTAGTCCAGAAATCTAGGTAATTATGGTTAGTTAAACTAAATGTTTGTTTAATTATGATTTAGTTGATAATTATAAGTCTTAGAGTATTTAAAGAGGCCTTTAATGAGTCAAAATTTGATTGAAGAAGTGAAATTCTAACATATCAAAATTTCTCTGTGAGTGTCGCATTGAGCTCTTGAGTGGGGAGAAGGAATTGAGAGTATGTTGTGGCACTGGGTAGAATCGCTGCTGGATCGAGCCCTCTAATGGTAAAAGTCTAGGAGAATATGAAAAATTCTCTTGGAGAACAGCTTCTCTAGTTCAAAATAATGATTTTTATATGTAAATAACATAAACCATTTGCTAATTAATGGATCACCGTAGCCATTGCCGGAGAAGAGAGAAAGAGAAGGGAGAGAAGAAGACAAGAGAGCTTTTGGAGGCCAAAGCTCGAGTTTTGTCCGTCAGACATGTTCAAGATATTGTAGAGCACGAGGTAGACTTCTTAACTCTTGTCTCTGATTTAAATTCTAATTGTTTTATTAAATATTATGGATAAATATCCCAGGTTTTATGACGCTTTTAATGCATAACTTTTGATATATTATTGTACGATACTTTATCCAGTACATTTTGCATAAATATGAATTTAGATTTTTGTCAGTTGATTTTTCTTATATAAACTTTTCAGTATATAAGTTGATTGAGATTTTTCTGGCAATTACAATAGTCATATAAAAGTCTTAAAATGTTCATGTAAATACCTCTCTAAAGTTAGATTATGAATAGAAAAAATTGAATGAGTATAAAATTATACACGTAATGTGACTTTTCACTAGCAATTTATGCAACATTGAAGTATTGAATTGAAATTATAAATTAATTACTTTTGCATTTGAATTATTCATAGGATGGCATTGAATATATTATGATATATAAAAAAGTGCACTCATTGATATGTTACAATTTTCCTAAATATAATATTATGGCCCCATCCAACTATTGTGGATCTGGGAAGGATTATGGTCCCGTGCTGAAAGTGGGTGTAGGAAATCGATTGACATAATTCTATTCTGATTCTGACCCCACTTACTATAAACAGGCGTGGGAGGTTAAAGGGAATATAAGTGAAAGTGGAGTTATAAACATACATCGAGACATATGCATTATTGTCATGCATTACATATGTTAATACTTTAATGAATCAAGTATAAGTAATATTCTAAAATGAATGCTAGTAGTTTCTGAATTTTTATATGAATCCTGATGAAATGTGAAAGACAAGTGTATATGTAAATCTCTGATGATAAGTGTTCTATATTGTATCTGAAATCTCTATGAAAGTGACTTTAAATGTATAAATAAAAACTCTAGAATTAAGTACGCACTAAAATCCTAATGTTCTGCGAGTACTTTATTTATTTTTTATAAGTTATCATTATTTTAATAATTTTATCATTTAATATTTTAATAGATATTGATATCTATTATGGGTTACGACCGGGAAAAAATACACAGAGTTGGTTGTTTTCATATTATGAATCTTTCTGACATTTCAGGAAAAGGTAAAGACCTAGTAGAGTAAAGAAAGGGTAGAGACATGATCTTATGAATCAGAGTGATTGAGGTAATATTTAATAATCCAGCCCTTGATTATTTTGATGTATAAATGCTTGAAAGTAAATTAGATTAATGTATACACATTTTGATGAAATGAAAGATGTTATACTATTATTATTATTATTATCTAAATTTTACTAGCTCTGGTTGTCTCTGTTGGTGATTGAGTTGTTAAATTATATATTTAGGATTCCAATCATTCCATTAAACTATAGGGTCTCACATAGTCGAAAAATTATTAGGTGCAGAGTGCGCACCGTCTGCATAAGCATCGGGTACCTAGCGGTACCCAAAGGCATCCAATGGTACCGAGTGCGGATACCACTACGTACCCAATGCTTGCGCGGATTGTTCTCCCCGTCCGCACTCCGCACCTAATAATCTCTCGGTTGTCACACTTGAACTCCACATAAAAAAAATCATGTATTATATACTATGAGTAGTCAAATGGAACCACCCATGTTAATTTAAACAAACCAGCTTAGTCAATTAATTCATTAGGACATGCGAGTGAGTGTCGATTTCATCTCATAATAAAGGTGTAAGGTGCTGAGAGGTAAAAGCTAGGCAAACAGTTCCAATGCTTCTGCTGGCAAGAGAAACCAAGCAAAGACATTTCGTACATACAGAAAGGCTTTTTCTTGTGCGATTCCATCTCTTACACTGATGAAAGAGAAAGGGCAATTCTATCACCATATAGAGATGGAGATGCGAGCAAATGATTCACACACAAAAAGAAAGGAGAGCCAGAGAAAAGAGAGTTGGCGAGGATTTAGCTAAGTGCAGGAGAAGATGGAGAAGTTCATCCTATTCAATTGTGACTGCAGTGCTGTCGTCGTCCCCCCTGAGCTGCCGCTGTCTGCCTTCTGTCTGCCTTCTGTCTTCCCTCCTGCAGTGCCGTTGCCGCTTGATGAGCACGTGATTGTAACCCTCGTGGGTTGGGTCAACCCGGTAACCCGCACGGGTCGGGTCCTGGTTGACAATCCTGACTCGTTTGCAAAGCCGGGTCTTGTTAGTGTCAACCTGTGGTCTCAAGTCAGTTTCGACCCGAACACCCGAATTGACACCCCTAAACAAGAGCAAGCCGCAAAGAGAAAGAAGGAGAAGATGGATATAAAGAGGCCAGGAGAGGGAGACAATCAAGACAAGCAATTAGAGTTTTTTCATAAGACGATGTCAAACTTTAAGAGACAACATAAACGTCCACTTCAAACAAAGAAATTGAGTAAGTTAAGGTTTTATTTTTTTGGTTTTCTCTAACTATTAAATTAGATAATGTCAACTTAGAGTATCTATTTTTTTTCATACCAATAAGTTTAGTTTAATATTCTAATTGCCAATAAATTTTATTAATATTCTAGCAAATGTGTTTTTATGATGAACTTTTCTAGCAAAGAGCATAGCTTCATAGAATAAGTCATAAAAGCGACAACATATTCAACAGTTCATATTTTAGAAGGATGTAATCTCCTCTTTCATCGACAAAGCATCAGTTACTCGATTATTAGCTCATCATGGATTGTATTCAATATTGTAGGAATTATTTGTGCGGAGTCCGGATGTAGCATTTCATCCGAACTTCAATGAAATGAAGCTACTATGTGTACAACTTGTATACGGAGTGTGTATAAATTCGTCTTATACACACGTCATGTATAAGCTGTATACAAGATGTGTACAAGTCACGTGGCTTCATTTCATTAGAGTTCAGATGTAGCATTGATGTTCTAGAATTTGAATAACCTGTTGCCCGGATCTCATAAGACTTCGCTGATCTGTTCAAATTACAAAATTTCGACCAAGTAAGTATTGACGCCATTTGGAGAAAGGACTCTGTGATTGCATGTAGCTCACGAACACAGGTTAATGTAAGTTGCGTTCTTAGATATAATTGTTTGCTTTAAAAAAAAATAAAAGGTAAGATTCTTAAAATCTGCTCAATTTCTGAGCATCAGCTGCGTCAATTTCAGTAATGAAATGTTCAAAAATGTAAGAAAGATGTAATTAAAAAAGGTCTGAAATTAGTGCAAATTTTAATGGAACAAATGCTTGAGCCATCTGATCCTTTCGCTAAAAAAATCTCGCTTTAAGAGATCTGTTAGAGGTTGGGCTGTCAAAAAAGGACACAACATGAATATCCGATCCAAATCTGACCCAAAGTTTTTGGATTAGGACTGACCATTTGAAAAACTGGTTGGGTTCGGGTCTCGATTTCTGACCTGTTTAAAGTTTCGGGTCAGGTTCGGATCAACCTGACAACCTAATACTAACACGAATGGACCCACATCTACATTGTAGAGTTGACCCATTCAAGATCTTTCCATCTCCATCGACTCTGAAGACAGGAAACAAATGGCGGAGCTCGTCGCTGGCGACTGGTTCACCGAGTGTTGTTGGGCGGATGACTCTGAGCTCATCCAAGCTGATCCATCGTCGTCACGATCAATATCCGCCACCATAGAGCTCGTGCATTGTGATCTTGCCACTGCCGTCGATCTCCGCCACCATGGAGCTCGTGCTTTTTGATCTTGTCATCGCTGTCGATCTCATGCTTACTAATCTTGCCGTCGAGCTCATGCTAACTGATCTTGTCGTCGCCATGCGATCGAAGATGTTGCATAGGTCATCGACGACAATAGGGAGAAAGTCTCTCAGGATTAGGGTTTCTTCCGAGGAAACGAGGTGGGTCGTGTCGGGTTTACCCTGACCCGAGGCAAGTCGGATTTATGTCTAAGAATGTGACCCGTTTTTAAAAACGAACCGAGTTCCAGTCGGGTCAGTTTCGGATTGAACCCGAAATCCGATTTTGACAGCCCTAATTAGAGGTCCATCAATATGAGCATAACGGTGAATAAAATGCCTATATAACATGCTGATAAGCTCAAGAAAAAACGTAATTGCTTAGTTGTCTGACAATCTCAGGTGAATTGCTTTTAGGGTCTATATTATGTCATAAGGGAATGGTGTTGGTATAGCAAAGACATCAAAGTATTCTTGCAACAACTTCTAAATTTATGAAGAAGTGCTACGTAGCTCAAGAAGAAGAGGATCAGCTAATGGGATTATCAGAACAAGTACTGAATGGAAAACAATTTCCTAATATGATTAAAATGAATGGGAAAACATATTACGTAAAAGATAATAACATCAGCCTTTTAAATTTATAGGAAAAAACAATCAGTAGAAAAATAATAGCTAGCTTGCAAGGGGTAACTGCTCACCTCAAACACAGTTCAGAATTGTCATTTCAGACAGTTAAAAATGCTTAGAAGGTGATACTATGAAATGTTAAGGTTTCGTTTGGAACGACTTTATTACTGTTTCATAAAGCAGGTTTTTAGTACTATAAAATTTTCTAAACTAAAATTTTTTGTACTAAAAAATTGTCTTAGAAAACAATAAGAAAGCAGTCACAAAAGTGATATTATTCAGTGCAGATACATATATATATTGTTCGAAGGCGAATCTGAACGTGCCACATCACCTGTTTGATGCATGTGTACCACGGCTATGTACGTACCAGGTGACGTGGCTCGTTCTTATACGCCTCCGAACGGACTGTGTCCGCACAGAATAATTTCTTGTCACTGGCATCATTTGGGACAACTTTTTTATTGCTTCTTAAAGAAGCTTTTTAGTTAAAAAATTAAAATATTTGTACTAAAAAGTTACTTTAAACAGCAATAAGAAAAAAAGTCTCAAACAAAACTTTAGTCTTTGAACAAGGAATTCG
The DNA here is from genome assembly GCA_022539455.1 of Dendrobium nobile. Taxonomy (NCBI): domain Eukaryota; kingdom Viridiplantae; phylum Streptophyta; class Magnoliopsida; order Asparagales; family Orchidaceae; genus Dendrobium; species Dendrobium nobile. The sequence continues at coordinate 51,522,744 of CM039718.1, forward strand.
TGAAAGAAATTATGACTTCACTATCCTCAAGCAAGATTTGCAATGAGATGCCAAAGGTAACACTACAGAAAAATGTGGTATTACCGTCGTAGCTTCCGGTGGATTAATGTACATCGGTAACTACGGCATTTTTACCGGCGTAATATGCGAAGGAACCAGTACGGCGGAATTACCGGCGGATACGACGTCAGTACTTTTCCGACGCATATTACGTCAGGTTTTTACGTCGTAATCTGTTAGCATGTCATGTAATGCGGCATATTTTACGTCGAAAATTACCGGCATATTGACCGGCGGATTAGATCCCGGTCATTTTAAACACAACAAAAAATTACCGTCGTAAAGAACGCCGGAAAAATTGTCGTCATCTTATCCGTCAGAAAATACGCCCGCGAAAGCCCTATTTCCAACCCGAACCCGTCAGGCTTATCATTTTCTTCAGTCGTTTCTTCAAAGGATCTCCGCTCGCCTTCGTCGCCCCAGCATCGTCCCATCGTAGCTCGCCGTTGTCAAGCCTTCCGGACTTCCACGAGAGTTCGCCGACACTCACCGCCTCTGTCGCCGGCGAAAGGAGTTATTTTTCGGGAAAATCCACCGTAAGCTTCGTATTTTTTTGTTTACTCTTGTATTTGTTTGTATTCCTCAAAATATAATAGAAAATGATCATTAAAATGACGGTTTTCCTATAGTATAAGAATGACATCGCTGAAATTGTGGCGTTCATAAGCTAATCATTGGAGGACAGAAGGTGGAGTTCTAAAAGCAGCAGCACCAACTTATGTTGGACTTCAATTCCTACAGTTCAGCATTTGCTCGGGCCTGCAACAAAGAAAAAACTGTCGGATCCAAATTTGTTCATGGAGATATCTGATCTTCGAAGCAAGAAAGCTCAACGGATTTGAATCCCAGAATTTGTGGTGGGTATTGAAGGAAGAAGATGATCTATGAAAGTAAAATGTTTCAATTGGTACGACCTCAATGAAGTACAAAAAATATCTAAGATGTGCTTTTTCTCTTTTTATTTAGAGGAATTCAGAAGGGCTAGACGAGGATAAAATGAACAATAATAAATGAGATTAGTACGAATTATTCTGAACATATGTATTGATCTGGGGAGATTATTACGTGCGAAGTTTGGATTAGAGCTGTGTCCGATTTTTCTGAGTGTGTGCAGTAAAAGCGCAATGGTGCATTGTAACTACGTTTTTTCTGCTACACTCAAAAAAATCTAGATAGTTTTCCGATGTGAACTCCGCACGTAATAATCACTGAAGGAGTTGACTAATAGTTGGTATGATTGTTTTTATTTTTAAAATAGTTATTTTTCTCCACAACAATTTTATATCACTTTTATAAAAAGTTACTTTTGACTTTTTTGTCAGGGTTTTCTATGGATGGATGAATTCCTCTATATTGTGGGCTCTTTTGTTCTCATGGGCTCCAATGACTAAGCTATTTTCTTTGTGGAAGCCTTATCCTTTACGGAATTGGGCCAGGCCCTCATTACTTTCAACAAAAGAAATAGATATGTTGACAGAAAGCCCAAACGCATAGGGTCTAGTTGAGACAGATTTAGCTTATTATAAAGTTGCTTCGGTTTCATTTGAGATAGCTTTTAGTACTAAAAGTTGTTTTAAAAAGCCATTTATTTTAATTTGAACTAAAAAATTTTCAACAAAAAAGCTACTTTAAGATCCGATGTAAGAAACGGTCTTTGAGATCCATTAGAACTAAAATCAAGATCTATATGAAACGGTCTTTAAGATCCGATGTAAGAAATTCAAAACAAATCGAAATCAAAATCTAATTTGCAAAAGTTTCGCATGCAAATTTAAATAATATTTGATGAATAAAATTGGCTTTTGGCAGAGTTTAGGGAGCTTTTTTTTTACAAATTTAGCATGTGCTATTCTTTGTGTCCAAATAGAGTGAAAATGCTCATTTGCACAATTGGCATTCCAATAATTGTAAAATGTTATTATGAATTATTAAACCTTTTAAAAAGGGATTTTTTCATATATATATATATAACATGTAATACTTTTATTATTACATATCTAACACCTAAACTATTATATTTACTTATATATCATCTTAAAAAAATTCCTAACATCTGAAATACCATTCCATTGATAATTTGAATATGTATTTCGACCTTTGCAACACCACTAAAAATTGCATTGTTGATACAATTTAATCAAAATCAAATTTGAACTTGCTTCAACAAATCTTCGGATTCGAACCAATTCGAACAAAGGTTTGAAATTATCTCATCTTGTACATGAGGGCTACATATTATATTAAGTTCGTTAATAGCGATATTTATATGAATTAAAACACATCTAAATTAAAATTCAATTTGCAAAAGTTTTGCAGGCAAATTTAAGTAATATTTGATGAACAAAATTGGTTTTTAGCAAATTTTAGGACGCTTAATTACAAATTTAGCATGTGATGTTATTTGAGTCCAAATGAAGTGAAATTGCTAATTTGTGTAGAAACGCAAGGTGTTCAAGAAAGTCATGCTGGAGACTAGGAAGCGTATAATGGGAAGAAAGCTAATAAGTAAACTTTATTAAGAAAAGTGATTGCCTCGGTACAGTAGGTACGTACATGTCTATTTATAAGAAAAGATAAGATCAGTTCGGTACATAGTTCACAACAGTGAAATTAATTATGAGATGTTTTATCTTGTTGCTCTAATACGCCCATGCAAACTGATAGGTCGGGAATGATGGTTAGTTTGAGTCTGAGTTTGTGAAATCTCGGAGTAGATAGGGATTTGATAAGAATATCAGCTACTTGGTCAATTGTGCTGATAGGGAGTAAGCAGATGTTATGTTGTTGAATGTGATCACAACAAATTTGTGGTCTATCTCAATGTGTTTCGTGCGAGCGTGAAACACTGGATTATTTGCTAGTGCTATTGCAAACGTGTTGTCATAGTAGAGGTTTGTCGGTTGATAATTTTGATGTATACCAAAGTCTGTAAGAATACGACGAAGCCATATGATATCCGCAATGAGGGCACCTAAGGCTCGATACTCTGATTCTGTGGAAGAGCATGCTACCGTGTTCTTCTTTTTGACCATCCAGGATATGAGGGTGTTGCCAAGGAAGGAGCAATAGCCGAAGGTAGATTTTCTCAATAGAGGATCAACCGCCCAGTCAACATCTAAGAAAGAAGTAAGACAAATATTATATTTTGTGATTGGTATTCCATAATCAATCGTACCTCTGATGTAGCGGAGAAGCCTTTTGAGCATGTACATATCTTGAGTCATAGGTTGATGCATATGTTGTGATAGGAGATTGACACTACATGTAATGTCCGGTCAGGTTAGAGTTAAGTATTGCAGGGAGCCTGTTATTTTCCTGTAAGTCAGCGGATTTGATAACACATTCTCAGCAAAGAATTCATGTGGTAGTTTTTTGCACGTGGGATTTGATAGCATATTGCAGCTCGTCAAGTTAGTTGACGCAATGATAGTTTTTGCATATGGTTGTTGAGACAAAAAATATGACGTATCGGTTCGATCTATTTGAATACTGAGAAACGAATGAACTTCCCCAAGGTGTTTCATTGTAAACTTTGTGTTTAGCCGATAAAGAACTTTGCTAAGTGCTTCATTATTATTGCATGTTATAAGTATGTCATCCACATAGATTAACAGGGAAATTTGTATGTTCGGCTGAATGAAGATTAGAAGCGATGGATCTGACTTATTGTGTTTGAAGCCAATGGATGCCAGATATGAGGTGAATGTGTTGTACCATTAACGAGAAGCCTATTTGAGACCATATATAACTTTATGAAGAAGACAGACATTATCGGGATTGGTTGCATCCTCAAAGCCTTTTTGTTGTAGCATGTACACTATTTTGGAGAGCGTCAAGTGGAGGAAAGCATTTGCTACATCAAGCTGTTGCACGGGCCAATTATTGTAAAGTGCTATGATCAGGAGTATACGAATTGTAGGTAATTTAGCGACTGGACTGGAAGTCTCCGTATAATGAAGGCCATATTCTTGATTGTTGCCTTGAGCCACGAGCCTAGCTTTATATTTGGCTATTGATTCGTTTGCATGGAATTTGGTACGGTATGTCCATTTGCATCCCAATATCGATGACTTAGTGGGTTGAGGCACAAGACTCCATGTACCCTATTTCTATAAAGCAAAAATTTATGAGGCCATGGCTTGTCGCCATTCCGAGTATTTGTTAGCTTCCTGGTAGGTGCCAGGATCGTCCTGAGGTTCATGGTTGGACTGGTGATGAAGTAGGTTTAGATGAGTATGAGGTTTTAACTAGCCCATTTTATGCCTAGTTTGCATGGGATGAACTGAAGTATGAGAACTAGATATGTTAGGACGTAAGGTAGACGGCTGAGGTATAGTAGAGGTGGGGGGTATCAGGGTGGAAATAAAATCAGTAGACTGCAATGAGTGCACAGTAGGGATAGTTTGAGGAATACTCTGGGTCTGGGAAAGCTGCAATGTAGATCTAGGGGTAAGAAAGAATGGTGAACTGTCGTCAGAAGATGGACGTTCTGCCAATTTAGTATTCACGAAAGGAAAAGATGTCTCATAAAAAATTACATTACGTGAGACAACAGTTTTGTTGGTAGTGATATCTAAACATTTGTAACCCTTGTGTGTGTGTGAATAGCCCAAGAAAACACATAATGAGGCCTTTGGTTGAAGTTCATACTGGAATTGAGGCGGAATGTGGGGAAAACAAGCACAGCCGAACGTTCCAAGGTGATCATATTCAGGTTTGATGTTGTGAAAGAGTGTTAATGGGGAAATGTTATTAGTATTGGAGGACAACATTTTGTTGATGAGATAAGTTGAGGTTGGTGCCGCATTAGGCCAGTGTGTGTAAGGAGCAGATCTTGTATTGAGAAGGGTCCTGGTAGTTTCAACGATGTGTCGATGTTTTCTTTCGACGACTCCATTTTTTTCAGGTGTATACAGACACAATATCTGGTGAGAGATCCCATGTTGTTTAAGAAATTGAGTAAATGAGGTGCTTGAGTGTTCACCGCCACCATCAGTGCAGAGGCATTTGATTTTATGGGAAGTCGATGTCTCAATATTCATTTTAAAATTAACAAAGATGCTAAAAACTTCTAATTTTTGGCGCATAGGGAATAGCCAGGTAAATCGCGAGTAGTCATTGATGAATATAACATAATATATGTATCCCGTATTAGATGCCATAGGAGCGGGACTCCACACGTTAGAGTGAATTGAAGCAAGAGTGGAGTGTTTTCTATTAGAAGATGATTTGAACACTAGTTTATGGCTCTTGGATTTATTACATGAATGGCAAGAAAAATTGTGTGTATCTATATGGAGATGCGAATTACATGATGCAATGCTAGCAAGAGTTCTTTGATTGGTATGACCCAATCTATCATGCCACGAGATAAGATGCTTGGTAGATGCTTGGAGCGCTAGGTGTGCAGAGGAAGATGCTGGAGCCCGGAGATGATATAGTTCGTCACGGCATGGTCCACGAAAAATTACTTGGTGATTCATCAGATCCTTAAACAAGAAACCAAAGGGATCAAATGTTATAGAAATATTATTGTCCTTGATTAGTTGAGAAATAGATAATAAATTGTAGTGAAGATCAAGTGTATGAAAATTTTAAGAAAGATTGAGCTTACGAGAGGGAGTCGGTAGCAATCCCTTGTCAGAATTTGCTATGCTAACTGAACTCCTTCACATATGGTAATACCGTCAGTCCCATTGTACGGGGTGGAGATGGAGAGATTGTCCAACAATTTTGTCATATGCGATGATGCGCCCAAATCGAGATACCAATCCGTATATGCCGAAGAGGATTCAGTGGCAAGAGCTTTGGATGGAGCTTTTGCGGATCGTGGCACGTATTGCGTACTCGGTCTATTCCAGCAATCTGTGGTCGTGTGCCCTTTATTTAAGAAAATTTGACATGTGGTAGGAGCAGTGGATGATGAATCTTTGTTGTAGTTACTGGGAATGTATGATCTGGTTCTGTTCTTGCGACCGCGCCCACAATTTATAAATAGAGTTGTGTGAGGGACGTCGGTCGGAGCTAACCGAGCTGTATCGGAGGCTATGTGGATTTCTTCACTTATAAGAAGTGTGTAAAGTTGATCAAGATTGAGTGGGTGAACCATGGTTCTTATGGATGTCTTGAAGGATTGATAGGCTAGAGGAAGAACACTAAGAATGTGAAGAATTATATCTTCAGAGTCGATATGCGATTCGGCAGCAGCGATTTGATCTACAAGAGATTTAATTTCATTTAGATATTGGATCATGGTAGAGTTCTTGAGCGAGATGTGGTGAAGCTCATTTTTAAGTTGAATAACTTTGGATCTATTGGATGACTAAAATCTAGTTTCAAGGGTTTGCCAAATTGCTGATGTGGATTCAAGATTGAGAACATAGGGAAGAATCGAAGCAGATATGGTGGAGCATATGGCTGCCGCAAGATTTTGATCAGTGAGCAGCCATTGTGCATAACTTGGGTTGGGAGCGGTAGTGCCGTTAGTTTGGATAAGACATATGTCAGGGATGGAAGATTTTGCGTCAAGAAACGATTCAAAGCCATAAGCTCGGCAGATCTTGAAGATCTGAGAGCGTCATAGTGGGTAATTGTCAGGAGAGAGAGAGTTTTGAATGAAGTTTTTGAGATTAGAGAGAACAAGCTTGAGCAACGAGGAGATAACTGGAGGTGCTGAGGTCATCATCTCCATTTGTTCGCCGATCTGAGAGGTAGAGGAGGTCGCCATCAGAGCCCTGGATCATAGAGCCTTGTCTGATACCATGTAGAAACACAAGGTGTTCAAGAAACTCATGCCAGAGACAAGGAAGCGTATAATGGGAACAAAGCTAATAAGAAAACTTTATTAAGAAAAGTGATTGCCTCAGTACGCTAGGTACACGTCTATTTATAAGAAAAGATAACATAAGTTTGATACATAGTTCATAACAGTGAAATTAATTATGAGACGTTTATCCTGTTGCTCTAATAATTTGTACAATTGACCTATTATTTTTAAAAATTGTATTCATTTTATTGAGGGTTTGGTAATGCTCATACTCAATTAATACATTTAGGTTTCGTTTGGGGCGGCTTTCTTACTACTTCTTAAAGTAATGTTGTAGGACAAAAATTAAAAATTTTATATTCTTAAAGTAGCGTTTTAGTACGAGAATTAAAATTTTTATACTAGAATACTGCTTCTTAAAATAGTAAGAAAGTCGTCCCAAATAAAATCTTAATCTAAAGCACCTTAAGAAAACTAATATACATAATCACAATTATTAATCTTGTTGATAAATACACTTAAATCTTGAAATCATTGACCTCTATATCAATCTCCAAGTGACAAATATAGTGATTATCTTAATAATTTATATTGATTATGAATTAAAAAAAAAAACAAATCATTAGTCTATGCCTTTGTTTAGAACAACTTTTTTTATTACTTGTTAAAACAGTTTTTTAGTAATAAAACTTTTTGAATTAGAAATTTTTATATTAAAAAAGTTATCCCAAAGCAAGCATATATCACACAAAATTTATTATCATCAAGTTATATAGTGGAACATACAAGGTATAAACTCGACAAATAATTTGAATATGCATTTCAAACTTTCTTCATAATATTACTAAAAATTATATTGTTGATATAAATTTCATTTGAGATAGCTTTTTTATTATTTTCTAAATCAGTATTTTAGTACAAATATTTCTAGTTCAAAAACTTTTTGTGCTAAAAACCTGTGCTAGAAAACACTAAAAAAGCTACCCCAAGTGAAGCCATAATTTTATCACAAACAAATTCAAACGAATATTCGAATTCAAACCAGTCGAGTACATACCTAAATTCATGACAGTTCAAACCAATTTCATTAACAATGAACTTCAACAAGACATAGCTCACCTTCGTGTGTTGGTTAAGAGCTTAGGTTACCAACTAAGATGTCCGTGGTTCGAGTCTTGTATATGCGATGTGTGTGTGAGTTTGCCTTAAATGGTCTAACTGTCGAAAAAAAAAAACTTCAACAAGCATTCTACATACAAGCAGAGATGATTTCAATAAAAATAAAGTTGCAATCATATTAAAATAAAATTTCTCTAATTATAACATCACTAAACAAACCCTAAAAGTGGAGCCCACAATCTAAATTTTGGTCAAGGTTTGTTAAGGTCAATCAAGAGAACATAAAATGATAAAAGTCAAGATCATTAGCATATTAAAATATTAAAACATTAAAACAATATTAATAATTTAATATTAATTGCCTATGTCATCTACATGCAATCACTCACCCATTAAAAGGATTGAATAAAACTGATAAAAATTCACTTCTTTTTTTTTTTGTCCTTTGGTGTTTCATCAAAATTTTGAAATAAATTTTAAATTCTTAATCCAACGAACAGACAAAAGAACAAAATATTGAATAAACGTTAAAAGACAAAAGGTTAGGAACTTAGGAGCCGCCGGCCGGCGACCTGATTTTAATGATTTTTTTTTTTTAATTTTTAAATTTAATATTTAATAAATTATAGTAAAAAAATATGACAATTTGGAACATAGATATTATTTTCCCAAAGGTTTGTCCTAGAATTTTTTGGCAAATTTTTTTGTAAAGATAGGCTTTCAAACGCTTAAATCTGATTTGAAATGAGATAATATAAAATATGTATATGTTATACTCATTTCAAACCAGATCTATAAGTTTTAACGTCCATCCTAATCAATTTTATGGTCAGGACATCCTAACATAAGTTCGTTCCTTCTAGGGGTGTGAGTCAAGCGACACGTGAGCCGGCTTGAACTCGACTTGATAATGTCTCGTGAGATGAACTCAATGAGCTAATGAGCTAAGCTTGAGCAAGCCTTGACTCGACTCTTTTGCTCGTAAATTGACTGATGCGGAGCATATTAGCATAGCCAAATGGGCGAGACAACTTATCTTCACATGGGCTACTTTAGTTAGTTAGAGCCACTACTCATGGCAGTAGCTATTATTAGTATTATAGTAATTGATTTTGATTTTTACAGTTTTATCCTTTTAGTATGTCTATGTTTTAGTATATCAGCTGGGAAGGTTGGCTGGAAGTTTAGTTTTTCAGAATCAATACTCATTTACAATTTTCTCAATAGTATAGTTACTGTTTCATTGCTATCTGTTTGCTTGAATTCATTTATTACAAATTTGCTACATCAGATTTTGGTATCAGAGCTAGATGGTTGAAGGCAGTAGAAGGTGACTCCCGTGATTGACAACAGCCTTGAAGCTCTCTGAGTGGCACATGATAGCCTGGAGCAGCGGACCGAAGATTTATCTGCGGATTTGAAACATTTTTACAATGAGATTTGCCAAGAATTGAGAAATATTAACAACTGTCTGGACAAGATTTACCCTGCACGGATCGGGATGGCACCTCCGGCAACAATATAGGCTCCTAGACGCGGAATGGACTTTGAGAGACCTTGGCGTCAAGGGTTTCAGATTATTGAAGCCTTAGACTAGGAAGAAGAAGGAGATGGAGGTAGGAACTTTGAGATCTCAAATTCAGAGGAGGAAGTTAACCTTCAGCGTAGAAGACGTCCGAGGGAAGCCATCCATCCTCAGGCTAAGTTCTGTGTGAAATTGGATATTCCCTTTTTCGATGGAAAGCTACACATAGAAGATTATTTGGATTGGGAGATATCAGTTGAAAATTTCTTTGATTACATGGAAATTGAGCCAGAAAATTAAGTGAAGTATGTTGCCTGTAGACTCAAATCATGAGCAAGTACTTGGTGGAAACAAGTGCTCTAAACTTAGTGGAGAGACGTAGCTAGCATAGGATGAAGCAATTATTACATGGACATTACCTCCCGACCAATTATGAGCATATGCTATATGTGCAGTATCAACACTATAGTCAAGGTAGTAGGTCAGTGAATGACTCCACCGAAGAATTCTACCGTTTGAGTGCCAGGAACAACTTGCATGAATAGGCTAATCAGTTAGTTGCCATATACATTGGCAGTCTCAGGGAATCCATCCAAGATAAATTGGAATTAAATGTTGTGTGATCTTTATCCCAAGCCGTTAATTATGCCTTGAAGGCAGAAATGCAACTAATGAGGCATCGCTGAGGACAGTAGCAGAGGCTTCTATCTTCTGAAGCAATTGTTGAGAATAGGCTTGCATATCCAGCTATCCCACAGATTCATAAATAACTAGCCGTCAATTCTAGGGCTACAGGGTCGATTAATGACATCAATCGAGCTGCAAAAGCAAGAACTTGGCAAAAAGAAAAGAATACTACGCGAGAAAATCCCTACGCCAAACCAACAAACATAAAATGTTTCTGCTGTTTTTAGCATGGGCATAAGTCAAATGAGTGCCCATCAAGACCGCAACTGTAGTTGTTGGAAGCTGAAGAAGAAGAAGAATCTGTGGAATTTGAAGCTAAAAAAAAGGAGCTCCAGGAGGACGTATCTGTTGATGTGGGAGAGCCTCTTATCTATGTCGTAGAAAAACTTTTTTTAGCTCCAAAACAGTCATTTCATTCCCAGAGAAATGTCATGTTTAAGAACAAATCTACTATTGAAGGAAAAGTATGTGATTTATTAGTAGATAGTGGGTGCACTGAGAATGTACTATCTTGTGCGATAGTACAAGCATTACAACTCAAAACAACCAAAAATTTCAATCCTTACAAAATTAGTTAGGTTAAAAAGGGAGTGGAAATGTCGGTTACAAAGTTGTGCATGGTATCATTTTCTATTGGTAAGCATTATGCCAGCGAAGCTTTGTGAGATGTGTTGGACATGGATGTGCGTCACATTATATTAGGAAGGCATTGGAAGTATGATCTTGGAGCTATTTACGATTGCCGGACCAACACCTATGCTTTTGATTGGAAGGGACGTCGACTGCAACTGCTGCCGTACAATACAGTTCCAGAAATTCAGCATCCTAAGAACAAAACTGCTCTATTTATGGTGTCAGCTTCAGCACTACTGAATGCATGGAGAGAATTCTCTACTAGCACTTATAGTGAAAGAAGCAACGTGCATTACTTGTAAGACAGACCAACTTGTAGTCATCAATTCGCTGTTACAACAATTTTATGATGTTTGCAATGAAAATACGCCTGATGAACTTGGCTCATTATCTCGTTATATTAGAGCATCTCCAACCAAAAATCTCATTTTTCACTTCAAAATGTGGTGAAACCAAAAAGTGTTGTGATTCATCTCCAATCGAACGTCATTTTGCCCCCTAACTGTTGCTCTCTTCTTTCGCGTCTTTCTTCCGCAAGTTCGGTAGAGACCAAAAAATGACGCAGATGAACAGTGCCACGCCAATATTGGCGTCGCACTGTTCATTCGCGATCAAATGGCGGAGGAAAAGACGTTCGGTTGCAACGTTTGAGGGACTCCATTCGGTTGTTTGGCGAACAGTTGGAGATGGGCAAAATGGCGTTCGATTGGAGATGAATCACGGCACTTTTTGGTTTCACAATATTTTGGAGTGAAAAATAAGATTTTTGGTTGGAGATGCCCTTAGTATTTTAAATTATTTTTAAGAGGGAGAATACAGCTCTTCTTATCTTATTCTCCCTCTTAATTTGTCTTATTCAGCTCTAATGAAAAACGTCATATGGTTGTCTTATTCTCCCTCTTAATTTGTCTCATTATCTCGTTAAATAATTTTATTATTTGAATGATTACGTTGCCATATCTATTTTAATTTCTGTTATAAGATGAGCTGTGTTTGACTAGAATCAGCAACAAGTGGCTTCCAAATAGATTGATTAGTTGAGCTTATTTTTAAGCAAAAATAACCGACTCAAACTAAACTAATGTCATTTAACCCTTTATTTTAATTGAATGATTATCTACTTATATATATATTTATAACAAAAAAAGAATCGAATCAGAACCAAGACTTTTTTTTTGAAGGATCAATATAGTTTTCGATTATATAAAAGTATCAGTTAATAATTTTTGAAGGATCAAAATAATCTTAGATTATATAAAATTACACATTCATTATTAAAAAATAGGTCTATCGCAACAAAATTTTTGACCTATCCCAGCGGTTATAACCGCCACAACTTTTTTTTGTAGTGGTTTTAAAATCGCTGCACCCCTGCTGTAAATGCAATGCGCTACAACGACATTCCGCATCAGTTTAAGGATCGGTGGGTTAATCTGATGAAGCACTTGATTTAACAGTGGTTATAACCGTCACAAATGTCCAGATTTGTAGCAGTTATAACCGTCACAAATTCTATCCAAATAAACTGATTTTAAAACCGCTGCATTAAACTGCTATATCAATCTATAGAGGCGGTTTTACAACCGCTGCTATAAGCTGTTGCGAAAACATTAACTTTTTTATAGTGATTTTGTATTAGATTAAAAAAAAAAAGATCAAATATGTCAGTCCTTTAGATCATTTAAAAAACAACGACCTAAAATGAGATTTTTAAATAAATGGTATTATTTGGGCTCTGTGTTTGGAAGTAGAATGGTGTGAAGTATCCAAAATGCATGAGTTTTGAAAATATTAATATTTGGTTTGAAAAAAAAAAGAATAAAAAGTAAAATAAGTGTAGTGAAAACCATTTTGATTTATTTTTGAGGTAAACAAAACTCATATGCGAGAACAATTTACACCGTAAGCAAGCTCGTTTAATCGCAGCCATCGGGCTGGCAACCACCAGTTGCTGCCACCAGCCGACCACCACCACTCGCTGCCCCAACTCACCGCTTGCCACCACTGCAGCCACCTCCACCCTCCGACAACCACCACCACCCTTCGGCCTCCGCCACCTTCTTCCTGTCACCACATTTGCCATCGGCTTTTGGCCACCAAGGTCCTAATCACATGTAGCATCCACCTGCTACCGGCAACCACCATCACCACTATCTTTATACTTTATACCAAATTCATTTTATTCAAAAAAATGTATTCACCTGCGTTTACTCTGCACTCATTCAACAATACCAAATTATTTCTTTACCATTCTTTCTTTAACCTACCAAACCGCTTCTAAGAGAAATTTCTTGTTCTGCCCCTCTCTCTTCTATGATTATAAATGTAAGCCATGCTTAATTTAATTTTATATAAATAATTATATTATTTAAATAATAGCACTATCTTTCAAATATAGAGAATATAAATCTAGAGAAATTTTTGTCCTAAGTAGTTTGGCCTCTCTCTACTTAAAAAATAAAAGCTACGAAATAAGTTGTTTGAAGTTTTTCATAACAAATTGTTCAGTCAACTTATCTTTATTTATTCCACTGAACTCGTAAGAGTTAGAGCGCACGCCTCTGTTGCTGAATCATATATTCGCATAAGAAAGTCTAATTAGGTTTTTAACGATAATATTATTGTAAAAATCTTCCTTAGCTTTGAAAGTATATAAAAAAATGAATAAAAATAATACCACATATGAGGTTAATTGCATAATTTCCAATTAATATGTAATTAAAAAAAAGATTTTAACTTCATATTCCTCATAGTAAGCATAATTGGAGAAATATTTCTAATATTTAATTTCTTTAAGAAATGTCTAAAATCCATTTTATATGAAATTAACTCATTTTTTATGTGTGGGCTACTTATTTAACTTTGTTGTGAACAATATAATTGGCTTGAATTGGTTTGAGTTCAAACACTTATTTGAACATGATTCAAATATTTATTCAAAGTTGGCAAAATTTAGTTCAAGCATTGGTTTGAAAAAAGTTTCGATTCGGGATCTGAGCAATGATTCAAACGTTTCTATTTTTGTTGATGAGATCAATGGGGATCTTGTCATGAAATACTCTTCTCTTCAAATGTTGTCACTTCCATCAATGGCCTCAATAAGTTTTTGTCGTGAAATACTTTTCTCCTTCAAACATCACCACTTATGTTGATGTCCTCAGCAAGCTCCAATCACGAAATACTCATGTTCTTCAGATGTTGCCACTCGATTTGATGCCCTTAGCGAGCACTTGTCTTGACACGTCGCTACTTTCATTAATGCCCTCAATGAGCTCCTATCATAAACTCCTCTTCTCCTTCACATGCTATTTTACTAGCCACTACTAGCAAAGCTCTATTTGAACATAGGATAGGATCATATTCAAATAAGATTTAAATCAAGTTTGAATTCAAAATAGCTTGAGCCTGCAGTAGACTCCCGCTTAAGTAACCAACTTGAAATGGAAGGTTTGTATGTACCTAATCAATAGGTTTGTACTTTCATTTTAGATTCGAGAAAATAAGGATTCTGCATGTCCAGCTCCCATCCGCACCCGTTTGCATGTCCAACTACTATCTCTCACTTATCTTTAGGATTTGAAAGATTTCATTCATGTTGACCATGAAAACAATGAAGAATATGTTGCTGCTATATCGTAAGATGTTGAAGAACTTTTCGAGTCAATGAAAATTAATGAAATAGAGCGTGATGATGATCTGAATCCTCAAGAGCTGAATGCTAGTTTAAAAAATATTGTAGCATTTAGGGCTTTGAGTGTCTATGTAATCAAGTTCTTAACTTAGAAGAGCAACTGTTATTCCCCGAGGTGTAAGCAGAAGTTGGAGAAATATTCATTGATCTTACACAATCATTTGAATTCTTTTATAAAAGGATTTGAGTTGTAACCCTCAATGCAAGATATAAGAAACTGCAAAACTTATATCAAATTATCATTTTTGGCATGTTTAAATTATAAACCTAAACCTTGAACCCTATTATTTTAAAATATTTTGTACTTAACTGAGAAGTGTACTTAAATGGGTGCATACTTAATCAGGAGGTTACTATATTTCTAATGACATAGGATTTGTTTGAGACAGTTTTTTTAATTATATAGCTTTTCAACCAACAACCAAAATTTTATTTAGATACTAATTTCTTATTATTTTTCAAAAATTTTGTGGTGGAAAGCTGCATTTTGCCATAAGAGTAGACAAGTTGTTTTCCCCATTATAAACAGACCCTTCGTAAACATAGCAACAACATAAGTGTCTATCTTTATTAAAGATAGTTTCATCTAAAATGAGCCTTCATATATATATATATATATAATAGCTAAATAATGAAAATTTTAAAATATGAGAGCAAACACTGAAGCAAGCCCGTGATATAAGTAAGCTTAGGATAAAACAAACAATAGTATTAGCTCTTTCTTCCAAGCGTAGGTCCTCCCATTACTTGGGTTTAGGTGTTTTTTTATCCACTTGAATAGCTTCATCATAGCAATCTAGTTCACCACTATATGTCTGTAATAAATAGTACAAGGAATGAGAATATCTTTGTACTGACCTTGAGATTATACAAGATCTCCTAATTTTAGTAGCAAGAGTATGAGGTACTCTCTATGCTTCATCTATTTTTTCTTCTTAATCATCATAATCCTCAATTTCAACAAAAGAATCTTCAAGAGTTTCATTTCTATCCTTATACATTTCATTTTCATTGAACTTAGCATCCCTACTCCTAATGAATATTTTATTTTGATAATCCCAAAATTCATAGCCAGTTTTATATGAGCCATATCCAATAAATATACATTTCATAGATTTTTGATCAAGCTTACTCCTAGATCCTGCATCAACATAAACATAGGATGAACAACCAAAAACTTTGAGGTGGGATATACTAACTACCTTTCCACTCCATACTTCCTCAGGTAATCCCTCATTCGAAGGAACTAAATGATCATGATTGATCAGATAAACTACAATATTCACTGCCTCTGCCCAGAACTGCTTGGGTAGACCAGCATATAACCTTATGATCTTAGCATGCTTAGTGATAATTTTATTCATGTGCTTTACATACCATTCTATTATGGTGTTTTTAGAATAGTGAACTCATGCTTGATTCTATTCAAAAAACAATACTCCTTGAACTTCTTGTCATGATACTTGCCACCATTCTCTGATCTGAGACACTTGAGCTTCAAACCAATCTCAAGCTCAACCATGGCTTTCCACTTCTTAAAAGCATCAAACACATCTAACTTGTGTTTTAAGAAGTACACATATACCCTTCTACTTTGATCATCAATAAATGTAACAAAATATAAAGATCCTCCTATGGAAGTAGGGTGGAGCAAGACCCTATACATTAGTATGCACTAACTCCAACTTCTTTGACTTGACCTTTGAACCAATATTTAAAAAAGTCACCCTATTGTTCTTGTAATATACATTGTCTTCATAAAAATCTAAATATTTATATTTTAAACCATGAAGCTTTCATCTAATAGAAATGAATGCATACTTTTCATACTCCTATAACCAAGCCTTTGATACCAAAGTCCTCCATCAACATCTGAATTTGCTACTCCAATAGAATTTTCTCTTCTTTTAATAATATATAGGGTGCCTTCAATACTGTCACGAGCTATAACCATAGCCCCTTTTGTCACCTTCCATATATCTCTTGTGAATGATGTCACATGGTATGAGTTTGCATGTTGGCTCATAGAAACTAAACTTCTCTTCAGACGTGGAACATTCTTAACATTCTTGAGTTTCCAAATTGACCCATCCGATATTCTGATATCAACATCGCCCTGTCCAATAATATTGCAGGGCTTATTATCCTCGAGATACACTTTGTCCAAATCATTTTGAGTATAGTTCTTGAATACCTCCTTATTAAGACTTTCATGAAAAAAGCATCTATATTTATCACCCAAGATTCAAAATTATCTAGAGATAAAATTAGAGAATCTGACTGATATTTTTCTGTAGATACATTTGCAGAATAATGTTTATCTTGACCTCTACCATTACCCTTCTTTGGAACTGTACAGTCTTTCTTCAAGTAACACTTCTTTCCACAACTCCAGCACATAACTTTTCCTCTACCTGAAGTAGACTTTCCTCTCCCTGATTTAGATCTCTCTCTATTGGGATTTCTCTCTAAATCCCTTCCTCTCACTTAAACATTCATAGAAGAATTTGAATATTCATTATTTTCTCTCCTGTGAACCTCTTTATTAAGGGTTAACCCTATAATTCCCTCAAAGTTTAGCTTTGAACTTTCTAAAAATTTACTTACAACAGTAACAATGCCCATCCAAACTTTTTGGAAATGAAGATAACAACAATGCCCTCATCTTATAATCAAAATTGATACCAACTAAACCTAATTGACTTATCACTGTGTTTTGGTTATTCTAGTGCTCCTCCATTGGGGTGTTGGCCAACATCTTCATATTGAATAACTTTTTCATCAAGAATACTTTATTTAAGGTAGATGGCTTCTCATACATCTTGGTTAATGTATCTATGAAATCGATTATAGTCTTCTCATTTATAATATTGAATGCAACAAATGAGGAAAGTGAAAGTTATATCAAACTTAGTGTAGTCTGGTCAAGAACCTTCGACTCGTCCATAGTCATAGAATCCAGCTTCTTGGTGATTCCTTTCAACATTAAATACACTTCTTCTGATACAACAAATCTTTAATTGGCTTCCTCTAGAATCCAAAGTTTGAATCATTGAACTTCTCAATCTTATACCTTGCTTCATATGCCATTACTCTCACTCGAATTGAACAACCTGATTCTATATATCAAAGGAATTGTCCACTTGGGCCTCCTGATCATATGCCGTGATATCCACTTTGATTCTAATTTGGATTTGGATAAGGCTTTTGATCTTACTGACTACAAATCTACAACTGAATATTCTCTTACATTGGCAACTCCTTAATTTCTTGGAGTATCAAGAAGCAACCTACTATAGATAAATCCTTGATAAAAGTAAAATATCAGGCTATGACAATTATTGCATCAAATATAATTTGTCCTCATCATCTACTAGCTAATTTTCACATTGCTCTCACCTCTGCTACCCCACTCTATTGTGATAACATCTCCACAATGGTCATGGCTAACATCTACTCTTTTATATTCATACCAAACATATATAAATCAACTATCACTTCATTTGTGACTGTCTTGCTCTCACAAAATCATAGTTCAACACATTGATTCCGAAGACCAACTAGTAGACTTGCTTCATTTTTAGCATTTCATACTAAATTAACTCTCTAATTTTCAAATACTAAATTTTACGGTGCAGTGATAAGCTATATGTTGATAAGGTTTTGATTATAATTTTCACCTTTCCTCCTTAATTACAGTTGACATAGGATGCTTTAGCATAATATATCATAGTCGAAGATCATTAACCAACTGTTGCACTAACACTATTAAATAGAAACAACTTATGTGATATAATCAATTCTTGATCCTTTCTTCTTCAAGTTTATACTCTTGTAGTAGTATGTATAAATGTATGAGCAACATTATACTATATAGAAATACATCTATTTTCTTCTTCTTATTTCTAATATATATAGTAAGTTGTAGCATTTCTTCTAATTAACGGATTAAAGTTAGTGAGAGAATCTTGAGAGAGAAGCTCTACTAGAGTTTTGTTCTGTTCCCGCCTCCTCTTAATTCCCACCTCTTCCCAGGTCCTCTCTCCCCTCTAAACCTACTGGGCCCTCGAACCCCTTATCATGGTACTACATCCTTATGAGTATGCCTACCACTTGTGAGTTCCCTTTTTCTCTTCTTCCAACCCCTTAGGAAATCATTGACTTTCCCATTGAAGACATAGCTGATGTTGTTGAGGAGTGGAACCTGGCGCTTGTGGGCTATTCTCTCAGGAAAAGACCTTTATATGAAGCTTTGTTTAATCCTATAAGGAAGCTATGGAAGCTAAAAGGTAATATTAAGCTTATCTCCCTTAGTGATGGATTCTTCTTGTTCAAGTTTTCCATCTCATAAGACTATGAAATGGTATGGTCTAGAGATGCATGGTTCATTTTTGGTAAACCTTTCATATTTCAAAAATGTTCTTCTCAATTTGTCCTAAGAGGGAAGAGTTTACCTCAGCGCCTATTTGGTTCAAGATTCATGATTTACCCCTATGTTGCTGGACTCCGATAGGTATTTCAAAATTGCCACTAAAATATGTTATCCTATTGCGGTCGATGCTCTTACTACTTCCAAATCCAGGCTCACGTATGTTAGAGTTTGTCTCCAAGTTGACTCCACTGCCTCCTATCCTGAAACCATCCCAATTTATATAGAAGATAAGATTTTTAACCTCAAAATTCCTCTTCTATGGTGACACTCAATCTAGACATCTACACCTAATTTTGTGGACGAATACTTGCAAATCATACTCTAAAGGTGGCCTTGGTATTGCCTCTTTTCATGCTTTAAGAACAGCCTTTAATTGTGGGACAATTCTTAGACTTTATAACAATGCTACATCTCCCATATCATGTTGGTTAAAGGCTAGATATATTCCCCCTTAGAAAACTTCCCAACACAACATCTCTGCCTTTTGGAAAAGCATATGCAATATGGCTGCCTTTTTAGCAACAAATTTAAGTTTCATATTGCACATAACAGTCCTGTATCTATTCTATGGGATCATTGATGTCTAAATGATAAAATTACTTCCATATTTCTTGAATTACTATCTAGCACGCATTGCAATCAGATAGCCACTCTCATTGACTGGATGCATGAGAACTTCTGGTCCTTACCTAATGTCATCATCCAACACACCATAGACTATATTTAAGCAATCCCTATATCACCTAACTTCTCCAAACACATCACATGGGATACAGTTGTGAACTCTTCTTTTAAAGATTACTACTTGGAAATTTTTACGAATAACACCACCTACGATTGGCATCCGTTGGTTTGGCACAAAAAGCATTATCTGATATTCTCTTTTTATACCTGGTTGGCGTTGAGAGGTGGCTTTAAAATAGCTGAAGCTCTTTCTAAAAGGAATGCTCATATTTCAGATCTTAAGTGCTCTCTCTTTCATGGCTGCCCTGAATCTAACTCCCACTTGATGTTTGAATGTGACAATTCCTTTTAGGTTTTCACTAAACTAATTCCACATTTACACAATCATTTCTTAAGGCCCGCCATCTCTCAAGCATTAGACCGCATTGTGGAGCTTGTAATTGACCGGAACAGGAAAGATGAGATTCTCCTCACTTTTCATGCTACAATTTATTTTCTCTGGACTGAACTTTATAATAGGAGATTTAATGCTAAGGCTATTTGTGCTATCATTTTTTCAAAAAAATAGCTTAAGCATTATACCTTAATCTTGATAGATGGAAATGTGGAGTTTTCATAAAAGAGAAGCTGAATTTGAGCTACATGTGAGCTCTTTTTGTTGGTTTGCTCTGGTTCTAGATAGTTGAGCTACACTTTTTCATGTTTTTAATACACATTTGAATAGAGCTGCAAGCGAACCAAACGTTTGACGAGCTACTCGTTGTTCGATTCGATTAAAGCTCGTTTGTGATCGTTTAACTAACTAAACAAACAAAGTTGAACAACATTTTAAATACTCGAACCTTAAATAAACAAAGCTTGAATACTAATGTGTTCAGTTCATTTATGTTCACGAACAACAACATTTGATGTTCGTGAACAAGCTAGATATTAAGCTTATTTCATTTTCAATTCAGAACTCATGAATAAGCTCGATAAAAACTCGAATAATATTTAATTATAAAATTGATAAATATACATAATATAAATATTTTAAATTTATTATAACATAATGATATAATTATTTTTAATTAATAAAATTTGAAGTAATGAAATATTATAATATATGTTCAATAAGATAAATTTTACATATTTATAAAATCAATATTATATATTATTTAATTATAATTATTATTTTTTAATTATTTAAGAGAAAGTAAGAGAAGGGAATCGTGAAAAGAGAATTGGCGGCAAATAAGAATGCTACGAATGCATTTTATATGAGGTATTATTTTTATGGTGTATTTTTGTAGTTCTGATAGAAACATTGAAGTCTTGCTACAAATGTCAAATGTAATCTTTTAGCTGTTATTAGACAACTATTTTTATTATAAATTTAATGTCATGAACAAATGACATTTCACATTTGTCCATGTTTGTTAGATTATTTGTTTAAGATGTTCATGAACAAATTTAAGATTTGTTTGTTCAATAGATTGTTTGTTAAATATGTTCACGAATATAGCTCGTTAAAGCTTGTTTATTTAAAGCTCGATAAGCACTAAACGAATCGAACATGAATCGAACATGAACCAAACATGAACACCCTTAAATTAAACAAACCAAACATGAACACAAACAATAAAGCTCGAAGAAAAAATGAACTAAACTTGAACAAGCTAATGATAAACAAACTCAAACATGAACACTCGCATACTCGATTCGGCTCGATTCATTTGCAGCCCTACATTTGAACATTAATATGTTTGTTCTTAATATTTTGGGAACTTTATTGCGTGGGAGGAATTTTTGTGATGCTCTGAATACATGTGCTAGTGTACATAAGGTGCTAGACTTCCATATTTGTACTGGCTAGTGGATTCGTTTATTTCTTTACTCTATCTTTTGCAGATGTATTCATTATTGTCTTACTGGTTCTCGCCTGGCTTTTGTGATGCGTCATCGTTGCCATAATGTTGCCTTAAATTTGCGATTTCGGGTTCGGATTAACAAGCTATTTTTTGGGTCGTGTACAAGGATGATGCTTGTCGATCTTGTTTTGGATGATCTTCGGGCAGCCAAAGGAGATTTTGACTTGAACATATGACTCTTATCATATATTATGAGTCCTGACCAGACAATGCTTTGTATGTTTTTTATTTTTCCCGTTCTTCTTTTTTTGGTTGTCCATGCCTTCTTTTTTTT
Organism: Dendrobium nobile; assembly: GCA_022539455.1. Lineage (NCBI taxonomy): Eukaryota > Viridiplantae > Streptophyta > Magnoliopsida > Asparagales > Orchidaceae > Dendrobium > Dendrobium nobile. Next base: position 51,544,525 of record CM039718.1, read on the forward strand.
TTTGGCTAGCCTTAGTTTTTGTTGATGGCTGATTTTGTTTTCATATGTACACATTTTTATAGAATGAGCTAAGCCCTTAATTTTTCCAAAAAAAAAAAAAAACATTTCTTCTAATTTTATGGAGATGAATATCATAATTTTTTTTATTATATAGCTAATATTTAAATTTTTATATTTTATTATATAATACTTAAATATTTATGATACGTCTTCAAAAAATTATCTTGATTGGGCACGAATCTCGAGGCAAAATTAAGTTGGAAATTTCCAAAATTAAAATTAGGACCATCTGAACTCTGATTTCAGCAAACTTACATTCAAACTGAACGTCTCGGAACGACAAACCCAACAAAACAAAAGTCAACCAAATCCGAGCCCAAATGGGTCCAAATCAAGGGCCCGAAGCGTTGTTTGAAGGTTTAAACCATAATTTGGATTACCTAGCGGTTTCCAAACTTGACATGCTTATAATCAAATTAAGCGGCTCGACGAGACAAATCCAACAAGACCAAGATCACTGAATTCTAACATCACTAATACATTCAAATGTCCCTTAAACAGTCCATGATTAAGGGGTTCCACATCGGCCATCCATCTAACCACTCCCCATTTGCCCTTGATCCTTCTCCTATTTATGGACCATGCCACTCAAAGAAATCTATAAATAGACCCCTCATTCCTCTTTTAAGGGGGACCCCAAGACAAAGGATTCAAGAGAGAGATCGAAGATCGCTCTTGCCTCCTTGCTCCTCCTGGACTACCGCCTGAGTTCTACCAGACCACTGCCTGACATCGTTGCTTCATCGGACCACCACTTGAGGCGACCACCACTTGAGGCCCTGAGCTCCATCGGACCACCACTTGAGGCCCTCACCTCCGCTGGACAACCACTTGAGGCCCTCACATCAGCTGGATCACCACCTGATGCCTGGACTTCTGCCGAACAACCACCTGACGCCCGGACTTCTGCCGAACCACTATCGGAGTTTCAAACTTCTATCAGACCACCACCTAAGGCCCAGAATTTTCTCGGACCACCACCTGAGACCCGAACTTTTGCCGGACCACTACCTGAGGCCCGAACTTTTGTCGGACCACCACGTGAGGCCTAGACTTCCGCCAGACCAACACTTGAGGCCCGGACTTCAACTGGACCACCACCTGAAACCCATATTTCTACCGTACCACCACTTGAGGCATGTACTTCTATCGGACCACCACCTAACGCCCATACTTCTACCAGATCATCACCCGAGGTCTGGACTTCTACCGGACCACCACATGAAACCCAGACTTCTATCGGGCCACCACTTGATGCCTAAAGTTCTACCATAGTACCACCCTACTACAAACAGTCTTTTGGACCTCTGTCTCCTAATGACTATGGTCCTTCCAACCTCCATCGCCTACTATGGTCCTTCAAACATACATCACTAGACAATGGTCTTTCTAACCTCGGTCTCTTGCATACTACGGTCCTTCTAACCTACATCATCAGACAATAGTCTTTCTGACCCCGATCTTCTACCTACTATGGTCTTTCTGACCTCTATCCTATCAGTTATGATCCTGCTGACCAAACAAACATGTCTATGTTGATTATTGTAACTCCCACCATGTAATGCGCTCTATATGATGTACATTTAAGACATCAAGCCAATGCCTTCTCCCTAAAAAGGGCCTCTTTTCTAATTGACTACAAATCCTAGTGGATTCATTCAAACTGGGCCAAGCCCCACGGTTTTCCCCATTTTCAGGGATTTTCACGTAAAAAACTCTAGTGTCTCTTATGAATGCTACACCCTCTCTCTTATCTTCTTATGTGATGGATCTTCATACAATGCTAAGACGCTAAAGTTTATATTTTTCTACCACCGTGAATATTCTAAAATGCAACAATTTACATTATATAAAATCTAATAATATTAACTCACTGAAAGTAAAATACTATATATATATATATGTATAGTTATATACGCTACATATATTTTCTATGTGATATATCATACTCGTATATATATATTAAATATGCTAAAATATATATATATATATATAGTCTGATATACATTATATATATATATATCATCATAGATATAACAATATATAGTATGATGCAGAATAACCAGTCATTATTTTTATGAGAACGAAGCATCTTACATAGATTTCTCAAATTTTTCTTCTCAAATGGTCGCATTTGGTTTTTCATTGTTATGATTGATACGTCATCACAAATTTATCATGATCATGCACAATCTCGAGGCAAAAAGCTAGTTAAAAACTTCATAAATTAAATTTGGAAGCACCTGAACTCCGATTTCAGCAAACTTATAGTCAAACTGAGCGTCTCAGAAATACAAACCCAACGACACCAAATTCGACCCATCCGAGCCCAAATGGGTCCAAATCAAGGACCCAAAACGCCGTTGGAAGGTTCAAACCGCAATTTGAGTTATCAAACGGTCTCCGATTTTAACGAGCTTATATTCGAATCGAGCAGCTTGACGAGATGAATCTAACGAGCACAAGATCACCGAATTCCGACATCATTAAAGCTTCCAAATGTCCAACGAACGGTGCATGATCAAAGGGTTCAATATCGGCCGTCCATTCAAACCACTCCCTATTCGCCCGTGATCTCACACCTATTTACAAGCCATGCCACTCTAGAAAAATTATAAATAGAGCCCACATTCTAGACAAAGAAGACTCAAGTGAAGAGAGAGGAGAAGAAGAGAAGAACGAGGAGAAGGAAGAAGCTCATCCTCGACCATCGTCGGAGCTCTTCCCGCCGCCTGAAGACGTCGGAACTCTGCCGAATTTTCGGGAAATGCCAGGAATTTGCAGAACTTTGTAACTTTGTGAAAAGTTAATTGTAAACTGATCGTCTTTATTTGTAAGATGGATCAACCTTTGTACTTCAAATAAATACTAGTGGAACTTTACAACTGGGCAAGGCCCAGTGTTTTTTTTTTCCCTCTTTCGAGTTTTCCACATAAAAATCTTGGTGTTCATTTTTTTTCTGTTTGTGTGCTGAATACTCATAAAATGCTCGGACGCGAATTCATAAACTCTACCGTCGCGTATATTCTAGCACACAACAGTTTGGCGCTGTATGTGGGAAACACTATCTCACAACTTCAAGTATTGCTACAATGGTCAACAGGCATAGCAGTCGCATCATTGGAGCTTCCCGCTCCAACTCCCACCAATCCAAAAATCTTTCTACAAATCACAGACGTCCGATGTCTGCCTCTTTTTATCCTGGGGGGCAGAATGCTGCCGGAGAAGGGACCTCGGGACCTTCTTTAGAAGAAAGAATCCGGAAGATGGAAGAATCTCATAACGAGATCCTTCAACTTCTGCGAGATGATCGACAGCCGGCAATGAAGGAGGTCCTTCTCCCTCGGGATCCACCAAGGGTTGAAGATGTTCAATTCAAGCATCTTCAAGAAGAGATTCATCTTCCTCCACCTAGGAGACATCCTCAATCATGACAGGATGATGAACTTGCAGATATAGCGAGTTCAACACATCTTCCCCCTCCTCGACTCGGCAGCCTCACATTCTTTCGGATCTCCCAGAAGGCTCTGCCCAACTACACATTGTGGAACTCCCTCATAATGTCCTACGTCACGAACTGCAAAAATTGGTACGGGAAGAGTTTCCCCGAGGAGATGTGAGGCATACTCTCCGACAGAGGAACTTCCATGAGTCATCACCTCTAACTGAAGCCATTCTTCAGCACCCCATTCCGGTTGGATTCAAAGTGCCAAATATTGAGTCCTATGACGGGACGACCGACCCGTATGAGCATATCGACTACTACAAAACCATCATGCATATTCAACGAGCATCAGATGCACTCCTTTGCTAGGTTTTTCCTGCCACCCTTAAGGGACAGGCTCGAACGTGGTTCTATTCTCTTCCGTCCAGAACGATCCCTTCATTCATCAAATTAGCCAAACTATTCGTTGAACAGTTTGTGGCTAATCGAAGAATTTTTAAGGATTCTTCGCACCTCTCCAGGATCCGCCAAAATGAGGGAAAATCATTGAAGGAATATTTTCAGCGGTTTTCCACCGAGGCTCGATAAATTCCAGGATTAGACCCTGAATTACTCAGAGGGGTCTTCCTTGGAGGCCTTCATCCTGGCCCCTTCTATTCGGCCATTATGCGAGACACCGTCCATTCATACACTGACTTGATCCATCACGTGGAGGCACAAATCTCTGTAGATAAAGCTATAAATGCTCACAGGAAGCAGTTTGAGCAAATCAATGAGAAGCACAAAGGTGTATCTGGGATGGACAATTCTTTCTCACAGTAAAAAAAGCAAGGGAAGAATAATCTACCTCATAGGTCTCCATCACCGCATGGGAATCTCGACAGGAGAAGGAATATACACCACTTAAAACATCTCGAGCAAATGTGTTGATGGCTGTTCGAGATCAAGATATATTTAAATGGCCGAATCCTTTGAAGTCGAACACAGGAAATGCAGATCAGTACTGTCACTTTCATCAAAATCGTGGTCACACTACCGAAGTCTGTAAGCAACTCAAGGATAAGATTGAAAGACTTATCCGCCAGGGTTACCTTCGACAATTTATTTGGGATCCATCTACCCGAGAGGAAGCTCGTCCCGCTGGGGGGCAAAATCAACAATAAAGACAACCATTGAATAATATCAGATTGTTGGAGAGATTAAATGATCATGCATTTAGTACATTTGTATTAACAATACTACTTGTCTTGTTGTCTCTTTTATGTTGAGTAGGGTGTCACTTTGATATCTCTAATGTCTTCTTTCAAGTTAAATGTTATATTGTTACCGTACATAGATCTTATGTATTGATTACTTTGTAATTTGTATATCTCTGACTCATACGAGGGAACTATTATACTGTCTTATATGATACAATAATATAATGTTTATGTTGTTGTGATATTATTTTCGCTTGTGAAAGATAAAAAATTTTTTAAACTCTTTCTCCGTGATTCAAGAAATACAAAATTTACATTGTATCTCAATCACCAGATGATCAATCCAAGTGGGATTTTATCTGACCTCTTCCATACAGGTTAACGTCATCGAGAAGAAGCTCCGACATACAACCTCGGATAGGTCTTACATCCTTGGTGGATTCTCCCGACCTCTTCCATACAGGTTAACATCGTCAAAAAAAGCTCTGACATACAACCTCGGATAGGTCTCACATCCTTGGTGGATTCTCCCGACCTCTTCCATACAGGTTAACGTTGTCGAGCAAAGACTCTGACATACAACCTCGAAAAGGTCTCACATCCTTGGTGGATTCTCCCGACCTCTTCCACACATGTTAATATAGTCGAGCAAAGACTCCGACATACAACCTCGGAAAGGTCTCACTTCCTTGGTGGATTTTCCTGACCTCTTCCACACAGGTTAACGTCATCGAGCAGGGCTCTGACATACAACCTCGGATAGGTCTTACATCCTTGGTGGATTCTCCTGACCTCTTTCATACAGGTTAATGTCATCGAGAAAAAGCTCCGACATACAACCTCGGATAGGTCTCACATCCTTGGTGGATTCTTCCAACCTCTTCCATATAGGTTAACGTCGTCGAGCAAAGACTCCGACATACAACCTCAGAAAGGTCTAACATTCTTGGTGGATTTCTCGACCTCTTCCACACATGTTGACTCGTCGAGCAAAGGCTTCGACATACAACCTCGGATAGGTCTCACATCCTTGGTGGATTTTCTCGAGCCCTTTTACAAAGGTCAACATCACCGAACAATGTTCTGAGTGAACAATGTTCTCTCTATAAAGACTCCAAGAATGCAAGTGATTGATAAATCTATCACTTATACAAAGAATTCAGTTAGTCTAAAATTTCGGAACAAATATTTTCGAACTCCTACCCGTCGTCGAACTTTTGCTCGTCGACGAACTTTTGTCGGTCTTCTACTCTACCCGACGTTGAACTTCTACCCGACATCGGACTTCTCCCTGTCGTCGGACTTCTGCTCGTCAGTAAACTTCTACTCGTCGTCGGACTTCTGCTTGTCGATGAACTTTCGTTAGTCTTCTACCCGACGTTGAACTTCTACCCGACGTCAGACTTCTCCCTATTGTTGGACTTCTACTCGTCAGCGGACTCCTACTCGTCGTCGGACTTCTGCTCGTCGACGAACTTTTGTCGGTCTTCCACCGGACGTCAGAATTCTACCTCTCGTCGAACTTCTGTCCGTCAATGGACTTTCGTCGGTCTTTTGTCCGACGTCGTATTTCTACCTGACGCTGGATTTCTGCAGTTCAACAGATCTCTCGAAGAACAGAGGGCGGAAGAAAAATCTCCTAACTCCTACACGAGATGAGGGGCGCTAATTCGAGCAGGAGAAATTTTTCACTCACAAATAGCGGAAGCCTCAACTGTTAGAAAGCCGGGGGAGGAGAAGAAAAATCCCGTAACTCCTGCACGAGAGGAGGGGCGCTAATTCGAGCAGGGGAAATTTCCCACTCGAAAATAGCGGAAGCCTCAACCGTTAGAAAGCCAGGGGGAGGAGAAGAAAAATCTCGTAACTCCTGCACAAGAGGAGGGGCACTAATTCGTGCAGGGGAAATTTCCCACTCGCAAATAGCGGAAGCCTCAACCGTCAGAAAGCCGGGGGGAGGAGAAGAAAAATCTCGTAACTCCTGCACAAGAGGAGGGTCGCTAATTCAAGCAGGGGGAATTTCCCACTCTCAAATAGCGGAAGCCGCAACCGTTAGAGAGCTAGAGGATAAGAAAAGAAGAAGGTGCAATTTTTCTAAGGCCTAGGAGGCCTATTTATAGATTTTTGAGAGAATTAGGGGAGTTGCTATCATTTTCGAAATTCTAGAATTTTCTTAAATTTTTTCGGATTTTTAGAAATTTTTTGGGATTTTTTTTGGAATTTTTAGGACCCAAAAAAGATAAAAAAATCAATTTTTATAAGTGGTGGGGCCCACTTGAGGCGGTGGTCCGAACCGCCTCTTCTCTCCCACGAAACCACGCAAACAGCGCGTTGATCCGTGTTCGCAACATGGAGATTGCCAACCTGTACGCGGGGGCATAGCACGCGCACAGCGCGCGGTCCGCAGACGGCCGCAGCAGCGCCGGCGGCGGCTGCACCGGCGGCAGCATTGCGCGGCAAACCACGGACGTGGGCACCCAAGCATCGGCGAGCCCAGGTGCGGCCAAGCGCGCCCAAGCGCGGGCGGGTGTGGCCTAGGCGCGGCCCAAGCGAGCAGCGCGAGAGTCCGGCGCGCGGTTGCCGGCCTGCTGGTTCGGCTGCCTTACCGTTTCGGGTCTGTTTTTCGCCCTGAAAACACTAAATCGAATATTTTTGGGATCCCCGGACATGTTTTTCGACGTTCCGGACACAATTTCGACACTCTCAGAGCCTTTCGGAGCTCCTATACACAAGATTATTTCTGACTCACTCGGAAGAATTCTCTAAAAATTTGTGACGCATATTTTCGAACTCTTGAAGCTACGGTGTCCGAAAAGGGGGGGGGGGGAGGGGGGGCAACTGATACGTTATCACAAATTTATCTTGATCATGCACGAATCTCGAGGCAAAAAGCTAGTTGAAAACTTTAAAAATTAAATTCGGAAGCACCTGAACTCTGATTTTAGCAAACTTATATCAGTCAAATTGAGCGTCTCAGAAATACAAACCCAACGACACTTCGAAATTCGACCCGATCCGAGTCCAAATGGGTCCAAATCATGGATCTGAAGCGTCGTTGGGAGGTTTGAACCGCAATTTGAGTTACCAAACGATCTCCGATTTTAACGAGCTTATACTCGAATCGAGCGGTTCGACGAGACAAATCCAACGAGCCTAAGATTGCTGAATTTCGACCTCATTAAAGCCTCCAAATGTCCAACGAACGGTGCACGATCGAAGGGTTCAATATCGGATGAAGTAGACTTTCTCTCCCTGATTTAGATCTCTCTCTATTGGGATTTCTCTCTAAATCCCTTCCTCTCACTTAAACATTCATAGAAGAATTTGAAATTCATTATTTTCCCTCCTGGAACCTCTTTATTAAGGGTTAACCCTATAATTCCCTCAAAGTTTAGCTTTGAACTTTCTAAAAATTTACTACAACAGTAACAATGCCCATCCAAACTTTTTGAAATGAAGATAACAACAATGCCCTCACTTATAATCAAAATTGATACCAACTAAACCTAATTGACTTATCACTGTGTTTTGGTTATTCTAGTGCTCCTCCATTGGGGTGTTGGCCAACATCTTCATATTGAATAACTTTTTCATCAAGAATACTTTATTTAAGGTAGATGGCTTCTCATACATCTTGGTCAATGTATCTATGAAATCGATTATAGTCTTCTCATTTATAATATGAATGCAACAAATGAGGAAGTGAAAGTTATATCAAACTTAGTGTAGTCTGGTCAAGAACCTTCGACTCGTCCATAGTCATAGAATCCAGCTTCTTGGTGATTCCTTTCAACATTAAATACACTTCTTCTGATACAACAAATCTTTAATTGGCTTCCTCTAGAATCCAAAGTTTGAATCATTGAACTTCTCAATCTTATACCTTGCTTCATATGCCATTACTCTCACTCGAATTGAACAACCTGATTCTATATATCAAAGGAATTGTCCACTTGGGCCTCCTGATCATATGCCGTGATATCCACTTTGATTCTAATTTGGATTTGGATAAGACTTTTGATCTTACTGACTACAAATCTACCACTGAATATTCTCTTACATTGGCAACTCCTTAATTTCTTGGAGTATCAAGAAGCAACCTACTATAGATAAATCCTTGATAAAAGTAAATATCAGGCTATGACAATTATTGCATCAAATATAATTTGTCCTCATCATCTACTAGCTAATTTCACATTGCTCTCACCTCTGCTACCCCACTCTATGTGATAACATCTCCACAATGGTCATGGCTAACATCTACTCTTTTATATTCATACCAAACATATATAAATCAACTATCACTTCATTTGTGACTGTCTTGCTCTCACAAAATCATAGTTCAACACATTGATTCCGAAGACCAACTAGTAGACTTGCTTCATTTTTAGCATCTTCATACTAAATTAACTCTCTAATTTTCAAATACTAAATTTTACGGTGCAGTGATAAGCTATATGTTGATAAGGTTTTGATTATAATTTTCACCTTTCCTCCTTAATTACAGTTGACATAGGATGCTTTAGCATAATATATCATAGTCGAAGATCATTAACCAACTGTTGCACTAACACTATTAAATAGAAACAACTTATGTGATATAATCAATTCTTGATCCTTTCTTCTTCAAGTTTATATCACTCTTGTAGTAGTATGTAAAAATGTATGAGCAACATTATACTATATAGAAATACATCTATTTTCTTCTTCTTATTTCTAATATCTATAGTAAGTTGTAGCATTTCTTCTAATTAACGGATTAAAGTTAGTGAGAGAATCTTGAGAGAGAAGCTCTACTAGAGTTTTGTTCTGTTCCCGCCTCCTCTTAATTCCCACCTCTTCCAGGTCTCTCCTCTCTCCCCTAAACCTACTAGGCCCTCAACCCTTATCATGGTACTACATCCTTATAGTATGCCTACCACTTGTGAGTTCCCTTTTTCTCTTCTTCCAACCCCTTAGGAAATCATTGACTTTCCCATTGAAGACATAGCTGATGTTGTTGAGGAGTGGAACCTGGCGCTTGTGGGCTATTCTCTCAGGAAAAGACCTTCTATGAAGCTTTGTTTAATCCTATAAGGAAGCATGGAAGCTAAAAGTATATATTAAGCTTATCTCCCTTAGTGATGGATTCTTCTTGTTCAAGTTTTCCATCTCATAAGACTATGAAATGGTATGGTCTAGAGAGCATGGTTCATTTTTGGTAAACCTTTCATATTTCAAAAATGTTCTCTCAATTTGTCCTAAGAGGGAAGAGTTTACCTCAGCGCCTATTTGGTTCAAGATTCATGATTTACCCCTATGTTGCTGGACTCCGATAGGTATTTCAAAATTGCCACTAAAATATGTTATCCTATTGCGGTCGATGCTCTTACTACTTCCAAATCCAGGCTCACGTATGTTAGAGTTTGTCTCCAAGTTGACTCCACTGCCTCCTATCCTGAAAGCATCCCAATTTATATAGAAGATAAGATTTTTAACCTCAAAATTCCTCTTCTATGGTGACACTCAATCTAGACTCTACACCTAATTTTGTGGACGAATACTTGCAAATCATACTCTAAAGGTGGCCTTGGTATTGCCTCTTTTCATGCTTTAAGAACAGCCTTTAATTGTGGGACAATTCTTAGACTTTACAATGCTACATCTCCCATATCATGTTGGTTAAAGGCTAGATATATTCCCCCTTAAAAACTTCCCAACACAACATCTCTGCCTTTTGGAAAAGCATCTGCAATATGGCTGCCTTTTTAGCAACAAATTATAGTTTCATATGCACATAACAGTCCTGTATCTATTCTATGGGATCGTTGATGTCTAAATGATAAAATTACTTCCATATTTCTGAATTACTATCTAGCACGCATTGCAATCAGATAGCCACTCTCATTGACTGGATGCATGAGAACTTCTGGTCCTTACCTGATGTCATCATCCAACACACCATAGACTATATTTAAGCAATCCCTATATCACCTAACTTCTCCAAACACATCACATGGGATACAGTTGTGAACTCTTCTTTTAAAGATTACTACTTGGAAATTTTTACGAATAACACCACCTACGATTGGCATCCGTTGGTTTGGCACAAAAAGCATTATCTGATATTCTCTTTTTATACCTGGTTGGCGTTGAGAGGTGGCTTTAAAATAGCTGAAGCCTTTCTAAAAGGAATGCTCATATTTCAGATCTTAAGTGCTCTCTCTTTCATGGCTGCCCTGAATCTAACTCCCACTTGATGTTTGAATGTGACAATTCCTTTTAGGTTTTCACTAAACTAATTCCACATTTACACAATCATTTCTTAAGGCCCGCCATCTCTCAAGCATTAGACCGCATTGTGGAGCTTGTAATTGACCGGAACAGGAAAGATGAGATTCTCCTCACTTTTCATGCTACAATTTATTTTCTCTGGACTGAACTTTATAATAGGAGATTTAATGCTAAGGCTATTTGTGCTATCATTTTTTCAAATAAAAGCTTAAGCATTATACCTTAATCTGATAGATGGAAATGTGGAGTTTTCATAAAAGAGAAGCAGAATTTGAGCTACATGTGAGCTCTTTTTGTTGGTTTGCTCTGGTTCTAGATAGTTGAGCTACACTTTTTCATGTTTTTAATACACATTTGAATAGAGCTGCAAGCGAACCAAACGTTTGACGAGCTACTCGTTGTTCGATTCGATTAAAGCTCGTTTGTGATCGTTTAACTAACTAAACAAACAAAGTTGAACAACATTTTAAATACTCGAACCTTAAATAAACAAAGCTTGAATACTAATGTGTTCAGTTCATTTATGTTCACGAACAACAACATTTGATGTTCGTGAACAAGCTAGATATTAAGTTTATTTCATTTTCAATTCAGAACTCATGAATAAGCTCGATAAAAACTCGAATAATATTTAATTATAAAATTGATAAATATACATAATATAAATATTTTAAATTTATTATAACATAATGATATAATTATTTTTTAATTAATAAATTTGAAGTAATGAAATATTATAATATATGTTCAATAAGATAAATTTTACATATTTTATAAAATCAATATTATATATTATTTAATTATAATTATTATTTTTTAATTATTTAAGAGAAGTAAGAGAAGGGAATCGTGAAAAGAGAATTGGCGGCAAATAAGAATGCTACGAATGCATTTTATATGAGGTATTATTTTTATGGTGTATTTTTGTAGTTCTGATAGAAACATTGAAGTCTTGCTACAAATGTCAAATGTAATCTTTTAGCTGTTATTAGACAACTATTTTTATTATAAATTTAATGTCATGAACAAATGACATTTCACATTTGTCCATGTTTGTTAGATTATTTGTTTAAGATGTTCATGAACAAATTAAGATTTGTTTGTTCAATAGATTGTTTGTTAAATATGTTCACGAATATAGCTCGTTAAAGCTTGTTTATTTAAAGCTCGATAAGCACTAAACGAACGAACATGAATCGAACATGAACCAAACATGAACACCCTTAAATTAAACAAACCAAACATGAACACAAACAATAAAGCTCGAAGAAAAAATGAACTAACTTGAACAAGCTAATGATAACAAACTCAAACATGAACACTCGCATACTCGATTCGGCTCGATTCATTTGCAGCCCTACATTTGAACATTAATATGTTTGTTCTTAATATTTTGGGAACTTTTGCGTGGGAGGAATTTTTGTGATGCTCTGAATACATGTGCTAGTGTACATAAGGTGCTAGACTTCCATATTTGTACTGGCTAGTGGATTCGTTTATTTCTTTACTCTATCTTTTGCAGATGTATTCATTATTGTCTTACTGGTTCTCGCCTGGCTTTTGTGATGCGTCATCGTTGCCATAATGTTGCCTTAAATTTGCGATTTCGGTTCGGATTAACAAGCTATTTTTTGGGTCGTGTACAAGGATGATGCTTGTCGATCTTGTTTTGGATGATCTTCGGGCAGCCAAAGGAGATTTTGACTTGAACATATGACTTTATCATATATTATGAGTCCTGACCAGACAATGCTTTGTATGTTTTTTTATTTTTCCCGTTCTTCTTTTTTTGGTTGTCCATGCCTCTTCTTTTTTTTTGGCTAGCCTTAGTTTTTGTTGATGGCTGATTTTGTTTTCATATGTACACATTTTTATAGAATGAGCTAAGCCTTAATTTTTCCAAAAAAAAAAAAAAACATTTCTTCTAATTTTATGGAGATGAATATCATAATTTTTTTTATTATATAGCTAATATTTAAATTTTTATATTTTATTATATAATACTTAAATATTATGATACGTCTTCAAAAAATTATCTTGATTGGGCACGAATCTCGAGGCAAAATTAAGTTGGAAATTTCCAAAATTAAAATTAGGACCATCTGAACTCTGATTTCAGCAAACTTACATTCAAACTGAACGTCTCGGAACGACAAACCCAACAACACAAAAGTCAACCAAATCCGAGCCCAAAAGGGTCCAAATCAAGGGCCCGAAGCGTTGTTTGAAGGTTTAAACCATAATTTGGATTACCTAGCGGTTTCCAAACTTGACATGCTTATAATCAAATTAAGCGGCTCGACGAGACAAATCCAACAAGACCAAGATCACTGAATTCTAACATCACTAATACATTCAAATGTCCCTTAACAGTCCATGATTAAGGGGTTCCACATCGGCCATCCATCCAACCACTCCCATTTGCCCTTGATCCTTCTCCTATTTATGGACCATGCCACTCAAAGAAATCTATAAATAGACCCCTCATTCCTCTTTTAAGGGGGACCCCAAGACAAAGGATTCAAGAGAGAGATCGAAGATCGCTCTTGCCTCCTTGCTCCTCCTGGACTACCGCCTGAGTTCTACCAGACCACGCCTGACATCGTTGCTTCATCGGACCACCACTTGAGGCGACCACCACTTGAGGCCCTGAGCTCATCGGACCACCACTTGAGGCCCTCACCTCCGCTGGACAACCACTTGAGGCCCTCACATCAGCTGGATCACCACCTGATGCCTGGACTTCTGCCGAACAACCACCTGACGCCCGGACTTCTGCCGAACCACTATATCGGAGTTTCAAACTTCTATCAGACCACCACCTAAGGCCCAGAATTTTCTCGGACCACCACCTGAGGCCCGAACTTTGCCGGACCACTACCTGAGGCCCGAACTTTTGTCGGACCACCACGTGAGGCCTAGACTTCCCCAGACCAACACTTGAGGCCCGGACTTCAACTGGACCACCACCTGAAACCCATATTTCTACCGTACCACCACTTGAGGCATGTACTCTATCGGACCACCACCTAACGCCCATACTTCTACCAGATCATCACCCGAGGTCTGGACTTCTACCGGACCACCACATGAGGCCTAGGCTTCTATCGGGCCACCACTTGATGCCTAAAGTTCTACCATAGTACCACCCTACTACAAACAGTCTTTTGGACCTCTGTCTCCTAATGACTATGGTCCTTCCAACCTCCATCGCCTACTATGGTCCTTCTAACATACATCACTAGACAATGGTCTTTCTAACATCGGTCTCTTGCATACTACAGTCCTTCTAACCTACATCATCAGACAATAGTCTTTCTGACCCCGATCTTCTACCTACTATGATCTTTCTGACCTCTATCCTATCAGTTATGATCCTGCTGACCAAACAAACATGTCTAGTTGATTATTGTAACTCCCACATGTAATGCGCTCTATATGATTACATTTAAGACATCAAGCCAATGCCTTCCCCTAAAAAGGGCCTCTTTTCTAATTGACTACAAATCCTAGTGGATTCATTCAAACTGGGCCAAGCCCACGGTTTTCCCCATTTTCAGGGATTTTCACGTAAAAAACTCTAGTGTCTCTATGAATGCTACACCTCTCTCTTATCTTCTTATGTGATGGATCTTCATACAATGCTAAGACGCTAAATTTTATATTTTCTACCACCGTGAATATTCTAAAATGCAACAATTTACATTATATAAAATCTAATAATATTAACTCACTGAAAGTAAAATACAATATATATATTGTGATCAGTATAACCGGTCATTATTTTTATGAGAACGAAGCATCTTACATAGATTTCTCAAATTTTTCTTCTCAAATTGGTCGCATTTGGTTTTTCATTGTTATGATTGATACGTCATCACAAATTTATCATGATCATGCACGAATCTCGAGGCAAAAAGCTAGTTAAAACTTCATAAATTAAATTTGGAAGCACCTGAACTCCGATTTCAGCAAACTTATAGTCAAACTGAGCGTCTCAGAAATACAACCCAACGACACCAAATTCGACCGATCGAGCCCAAATGGGTCCAAATCAAGGACCCAAACGCCGTTGAAGGTTTCAAACCGCAATTTGAGTTATCAAACGGTCTCCGATTTTACGAGCTTATATTCGAATCGAGCAGCTTGACGAGATGAATCTAACGAGCACAAGATCACCGAATTCCGACATCATTAAAGCTTCCAAATGTCCAACGAACGGTGCATGATCAAAGGGTTCAATATCGGCCGTCCATTCAAACCACTCCCTATTCGCCCGTGATCTCACACCTATTTACAAGCCAGCCACTCTAGAAAAATTATAAATAGAGCCCACATTCTAGACAAAGAAGACTCAAGTGAAGAGAGAGGAGAAGAAGAGAAGAACGAGGAGAAGGAGAAGCTCATCCTCGACCATCGTCGGAGCTCTTCCCGCCGCCTGAAGACGTCGGAACTCTGCCGAATTTTCGGGAAATGCCAGGAATTTGCAAACTTTGTAACTTTGTGAAAAGTTAATTGTAAACTGATCGTCTTTATTTGTAAGATGGATCAACCTTTGTACTTCAAATAAATACTAGTGGAACTTTACAACTGGGCAAGGCCCAGTGGTTTTTTCCCTCTTTCGAGTTTTCCACGTAAAAATCTTGGTGTTCATTTTTTTTCTGTTTGTGTGCTGAATACTCGTAAAATGCTCGGACGTGAATTCATAAACTCTACCGTCGCGTATATTCTAGCAACAACAGTTTGGCGCTGTATGTGGGAAACACTATCTCACAACTTCAAGTATTGCTACAATGGTCAACAGGCATAGCAGTCGCATCATTGGAGCTTCCCGCTCCAACTCCCACCAATCCAAAAATCTTTCTACAAATCACAGACGTCCGATGTCTGCCTCTTTTTATCCTGGGGGGCAGAATGCTGCCGGAGAAGGGACCTCGGGACCTTCTTTAGAAGAAAGAATCCGGAAGATGGAAGAATCTCATAACGAGATCCTTCAACTTCTACGAGATGATCGACAGCCGGCAATGAAGGAGGTCCTTCTCCCTCGGGATCCACCAAGGGTTGAAGATGTTCAATTCAAGCATCTTCAAGAAGAGATTCATCTTCCTCCACCTAGGAGACATCCTCAATCATGACAGGATGATGAACTTGCAGATATAGCGAGTTCAACACATCCTTCCCCCTCGACTCGGCAGCCTCACATTCTTTCGGATCTCCCAGAAGGCTCTGCCCAACTACACATTGGGAACTCCCTCATAATGTCCTACGTCACGAACTGCAAAAATTGGTACGGAAGAGTTTCCCCGAGGAGATGTGAGGCATACTCTCCGACAGAGGAACTTCCATGAGTCATCACCTCTAACTGAAGCCATTCTTCAGCACCCCATTCCGTTGGATCAAAGTGCCAAATATTGAGTCCTATGACGGGACGACCGACCCTTAGGCAATATCGACTACTACAAAACCATCATGCATATTCAACGAGCATCAGTGCACTCCTTGCTAGGTTTTTCCTGCACCCTTAAGGGACAGGCTCGAACGTGGTTCTATTCTCTTCCGTCCAGAACGATCCTTCATCACAAATTAGCCAAACTATTCGTTGAACAGTTTGTGGCTAATCGAAGAATTTTTAAGGATTCTTCGCACCTCTCCAGGATCCGCCAAAATGAGGGAAAATCATTGAAGGAATATTTTCAGCGGTTTTCCACCGAGGCTCGATAAATTCCAGGATTAGACCCTGAATTACTCGAGGGGTCTCCTTGGAGGCCTTCATCCTGGCCCCTTCTATTCGGCCATTATGCGAGACACCGTCCATTCATACACGACTTGATCCATCACGTGGAGGCACAAATCTCTGTAGATAAAGCTATAAATGCTCACAGGAAGCAGTTTGAGCAAATCAATGAGAAGCACAAAGGTGTATCTGGGATGGACAATTCTTTCTCACAGTAAAAAAAGCAAGGGAAGAAAATCTACCTCATAGGTCTCCATCACCGCATGGGAATCCGACAGGAGAAGGAATATACACCACTTAAAACATCTCGAGCAAATGTGTGATGGCTGTTCGAGATCAAGATATATTTAAATGGCCGAATCCTTTGAAGTCGAACACAGGAAATGCAGATCAGTACTGTCACTTTCATCAAAATCGTGGTCACATACTACGAAGTCTGTAAGCAACTCAAGGATAAGATTGAAAGACTTATCCGCCAGGGTTACCTCGACAATTTATTTGGGATCCATCTACCCGAGAGGAAGCTCGTCCCGCTGGGGGCAAAATCAACAATAAAGACAACCATTGAATAATATTCAGATTGTTGGAGAGATTAATGATCATGCATTTAGTACATTTGTATTAACAATACTACTTGTCTTGTTGTCTCTTTTATGTTGAGTAGGGTGTCACTTTGATATCTCTAATGTCTTCTTTCAAGTTAAATGTTATATTGTTACCGTACATAGATCTTATGTATTGATTACTTTTAATTTGTATATCTCTGACTCATACGAGGGAACTATTATACTGTCTTATATGATACATAATATAATGTTTATGTTGTTGTGATATTATTTTCGCTTGTGAAAGATAAAAAATTTTTAAACTCTTTCTCCGTGATTCAAGAAATACAAAATTTACATTGTATCTCAATCACCAGATGATCAATCCAAGTGGGATTTTATCTGACCTCTTCCATACAGGTTAACGTCATCGAGAAGAAGCTCCGACATACAACCTCGGATAGGTCTTACATCCTTGGTGGATTCTCCCGACCTCTTCCATACAGGTTAACATCGTCAAGAAAAAGCTCTGACATACAACCTCGGATAGGTCCACATCCTTGGTGGATTCTCCCGACCTCTTCCATACAGGTTAACGTTGTCGAGCAAAGACTCTGACATACAACCTCGAAAAGGTCTCACATCCTTGGTGGATTCTCCCGACCTCTTCCACACATGTTAATATAGTCGAGCAAAGACTCCGACATACAACCTCGGAAAGGTCTCACTTCCTTTGGATTTTCCTGACCTCTTCCACACAGGTTAACGTCATCGAGCATGGCTCAAGAATATGTTGCTGCTGCTATATCGTAAGATGTTGAAGAACTTTTCGAGTCAATGAAAATTAATGAAATAGAGCGTGATGATGATCTGAATCCTCAAGAGCTGAATGCTAGTTTAAAAAATATTGTAGCATTTAGGGCTTTGAGTGTCTATGTAATCAAGTTCTTAACTTAGAAGAGCAACTGTTATTCCCCGAGGTGTAAGCAGAAGTTGGAGAAATATTCATTGATCTTACACAATCATTTGAATTCTTTTATAAAAGGATTTGAGTTGTAACCCTCAATGCAAGATATAAGAAACTGCAAAACTTATATCAAATTATCATTTTTGGCATGTTTAAATTATAAACCTAAACCTTGAACCCTATTATTTTAAAAATATTTTGTACTTAACTGAGAAGTGTACTTAAATGGGTGCATACTTAATCAGGAGGTTACTATATTTCTAATGACATAGGATTTGTTTGAGACAGTTTTTTTAATTATATAGCTTTTCAACCAACAACAAAATTTTATTTAGATACTAATTTCTTATTATTTTTCAAAAATTTTGTGGTGGAAAGCTGCATTTTGCCATAAGAGTAGACAAGTTGTTTTCCCCATTATAAACAGACCCTTCGTAAACATAGCAACAACATAAGTGTCTTATCTTTATTAAAGATAGTTTCATCTAAAATGAGCCTTCATATATATATATATATATATAATAGCTAAATAATGAAAATTTTAAAATATGAGAGCAAACACTGAAGCAAGCCCGTGATATAAGTAAGCTTAGGATAAAACAAACAATAGTATTAGCTCTTTCTTCCAAGCGTAGGTCCCTCCCATTACTTGGGTTTAGGTGTTTTTTTATCCACTTGAATAGCTTCATCATAGCAATCTAGTTCACCACTATATGTCTGTAATAAATAGTACAAGGAATGAGAATATCTTTGTACTGACCTTGAGATTATACAAGATCTCCTAATTTTAGTAGCAAGAGTATGAGGTACTCTCTATGCTTCATCTATTTTTTCTTCTTAATCATCATAATCCTCAATTTCAACAAAAGAATCTTCAAGAGTTTCATTTCTATCCTTGTACATTTCATTTTCATTGAACTTAGCATCCCTACTCCTAATGAATATTTTATTTTGATAATCCCAAAATTCATAGCCAGTTTTATATGAGCCATATCCAATAAATATACATTTCATAGATTTTTGATCAAGCTTACTCCTAGATCCTGCATCAACATAAACATAGGATGAACAACCAAAAACTTTGAGGTGGGATATACTAACTACCTTTCCACTCCATACTTCCTCAGGTAATCCCTCATTCGAAGGAACTAAATGATCATGATTGATCAGATAAACTACAATATTCACTGCCTCTGCCCAGAACTGCTTGGGTAGACCAGCATATAACCTTATGATCTTAGCATGCTTAGTGATAATTTTATTCATGTGCTTTACATACCATTCTATTATGGTGTTTTTAGAATAGTGAACTCATGCTTGATTCTATTCAAAAAACAATACTCCTTGAACTTCTTGTCATGATACTTGCCACCATTCTCTGATCTGAGACACTTGAGCTTCAAACCAATCTCAAGCTCAACCATGGCTTTCCACTTCTTAAAAGCATCAAACACATCTAACTTGTGTTTTAAGAAGTACACATATACCCTTCTACTTTGATCATCAATAAATGTAACAAAATATAAAGATCCTCCTATGGAAGTAGGGTGGAGCAAGACCCTATACATTAGTATGCACTAACTCCAACTTCTTTGACTTGACCTTTGAACCAATATTTAAAAAAGTCACCCTATTGTTCTTGTAATATACATTGTCTTCATAAAAATCTAAATATTTATATTTTAAACCATGAAGCTTTCATCTAATAGAAATGAATGCATACTTTTCATACTCCTATAACCAAGCCTTTGATACCAAAGTCCTCCATCAACATCTGAATTTGCTACTCCAATAGAATTTTCTCTTCTTTTAATAATATATAGGGTGCCTTCAATACTGTCACGAGCTATAACCATAGCCCCTTTTGTCACCTTCCATATATCTCTTGTGAATGATGTCACATGGTATGAGTTTGCATGTTGGCTC
Organism: Dendrobium nobile; assembly: GCA_022539455.1. Classification (NCBI taxonomy): domain Eukaryota; kingdom Viridiplantae; phylum Streptophyta; class Magnoliopsida; order Asparagales; family Orchidaceae; genus Dendrobium; species Dendrobium nobile. The sequence continues at coordinate 51,564,671 of CM039718.1, forward strand.
ATAGAAACTAAACTTCTCTTCAGACGTGGAACATTCTTAACATTCTTGAGTTTCCAAATTGACCCATCCGATATTCTGATATCAACATCGCCCTGTCCAATAATATTGCAGGGCTTATTATCCTCGAGATACACTTTGTCCAAATCATTTTGAGTATAGTTCTTGAATACCTCCTTATTAAGACTTTCATGAAAAAAGCATCTATATTTATCACCCAAGATTCAAAATTATCTAGAGATAAAATTAGAGAATCTGACTGATATTTTTCTGTAGATACATTTGCAGAATAATGTTTATCTTGACCTCTACCTTACCCTTCTTTGGAACTGTACAGTCTTTCTTCAAGTAACACTTCTTTCCACAACTCCAGCACATAACTTTTCCTCTACCTGAAGTAGACTTTCCTCTCCCTGATTTAGATCTCTCTCTATTGGGATTTCTCTCTAAATCCCTTCCTCTCACTTAAACATTCATAGAAGAATTTGAATATTCATTATTTTCCCTCCTGTGAACCTCTTTATTAAGGGTTAACCCTATAATTCCCTCAAAGTTTAGCTTTGAACTTTCTAAAAATTTACTTACAACAGTAACAATGCCCATCCAAACTTTTTGGAAATGAAGATAACAACAATGCCCTCATCTTATAATCAAAATTGATACCAACTAAACCTAATTGACTTATCACTGTGTTTTGGTTATTCTAGTGCTCCTCCATTGGGGTGTTGGCCAACATCTTCATATTGAATAACTTTTTCATCAAGAATACTTTATTTAAGGTAGATGGCTTCTCATACATCTTGGTCAATGTATCTATGAAATCGATTATAGTCTTCTCATTTATAATATTGAATGCAACAAATGAGGAAAGTGAAAGTTATATCAAACTTAGTGTAGTCTGGTCAAGAACCTTCGACTCGTCCATAGTCATAGAATCCAGCTTCTTGGTGATTCCTTTCAACATTAAATACACTTCTTCTGATACAACAAATCTTTAATTGGCTTCCTCTAGAATCCAAAGTTTGAATCATTGAACTTCTCAATCTTATACCTTGCTTCATATGCCATTACTCTCACTCGAATTGAACAACCTGATTCTATATATCAAAGGAATTGTCCACTTGGGCCTCCTGATCATATGCCGTGATATCCACTTTGATTCTAATTTGGATTTGGATAAGACTTTTGATCTTACTGACTACAAATCTACCACTGAATATTCTCTTACATTGGCAACTCCTTAATTTCTTGGAGTATCAAGAAGCAACCTACTATAGATAAATCCTTGATAAAAGTAAAATATCAGGCTATGACAATTATTGCATCAAATATAATTTGTCCTCATCATCTACTAGCTAATTTTCACATTGCTCTCACCTCTGCTACCCCACTCTATTGTGATAACATCTCCACAATGGTCATGGCTAACATCTACTCTTTTATATTCATACCAAACATATATAAATCAACTATCACTTCATTTGTGACTGTCTTGCTCTCACAAAATCATAGTTCAACACATTGATTCCGAAGACCAACTAGTAGACTTGCTTCATTTTTAGCATCTTCATACTAAATTAACTCTCTAATTTTCAAATACTAAATTTTACGGTGCAGTGATAAGCTATATGTTGATAAGGTTTTGATTATAATTTTCACCTTTCCTCCTTAATTACAGTTGACATAGGATGCTTTAGCATAATATATCATAGTCGAAGATCATTAACCAACTGTTGCACTAACACTATTAAATAGAAACAACTTATGTGATATAATCAATTCTTGATCCTTTCTTCTTCAAGTTTATACTCTTGTAGTAGTATGTATAAATGTATGAGCAACATTATACTATATAGAAATACATCTATTTTCTTCTTCTTATTTCTAATATCTATAGTAAGTTGTAGCATTTCTTCTAATTAACGGATTAAAGTTAGTGAGAGAATCTTGAGAGAGAAGCTCTACTAGAGTTTTGTTCTGTTCCCGCCTCCTCTTAATTCCCACCTCTTCCCAGGTCCTCTCTCCCCTCTAAACCTACTAGGCCCTCGAACCCCTTATCATGGTACTACATCCTTATGAGTATGCCTACCACTTGTGAGTTCCCTTTTTCTCTTCTTCCAACCCCTTAGGAAATCATTGACTTTCCCATTGAAGACATAGCTGATGTTGTTGAGGAGTGGAACCTGGCGCTTGTGGGCTATTCTCTCAGGAAAAGACCTTTCTATGAAGCTTTGTTTAATCCTATAAGGAAGCTATGGAAGCTAAAAGGTAATATTAAGCTTATCTCCCTTAGTGATGGATTCTTCTTGTTCAAGTTTTCCATCTCATAAGACTATGAAATGGTATGGTCTAGAGATGCATGGTTCATTTTTGGTAAACCTTTCATATTTCAAAAATGTTCTTCTCAATTTGTCCTAAGAGGGAAGAGTTTACCTCAGCGCCTATTTGGTTCAAGATTCATGATTTACCCCTATGTTGCTGGACTCCGATAGGTATTTCAAAATTGCCACTAAAATATGTTATCCTATTGCGGTCGATGCTCTTACTACTTCCAAATCCAGGCTCACGTATGTTAGAGTTTGTCTCCAAGTTGACTCCACTGCCTCCTATCCTGAAAGCATCCCAATTTATATAGAAGATAAGATTTTTAACCTCAAAATTCCTCTTCTATGGTGACACTCAATCTAGACATCTACACCTAATTTTGTGGACGAATACTTGCAAATCATACTCTAAAGGTGGCCTTGGTATTGCCTCTTTTCATGCTTTAAGAACAGCCTTTAATTGTGGGACAATTCTTAGACTTTATAACAATGCTACATCTCCCATATCATGTTGGTTAAAGGCTAGATATATTCCCCCTTAGAAAACTTCCCAACACAACATCTCTGCCTTTTGGAAAAGCATCTGCAATATGGCTGCCTTTTTAGCAACAAATTTAAGTTTCATATTGCACATAACAGTCCTGTATCTATTCTATGGGATCGTTGATGTCTAAATGATAAAATTACTTCCATATTTCTTGAATTACTATCTAGCACGCATTGCAATCAGATAGCCACTCTCATTGACTGGATGCATGAGAACTTCTGGTCCTTACCTGATGTCATCATCCAACACACCATAGACTATATTTAAGCAATCCCTATATCACCTAACTTCTCCAAACACATCACATGGGATACAGTTGTGAACTCTTCTTTTAAAGATTACTACTTGGAAATTTTTACGAATAACACCACCTACGATTGGCATCCGTTGGTTTGGCACAAAAAGCATTATCTGATATTCTCTTTTTATACCTGGTTGGCGTTGAGAGGTGGCTTTAAAATAGCTGAAGCTCTTTCTAAAAGGAATGCTCATATTTCAGATCTTAAGTGCTCTCTCTTTCATGGCTGCCCTGAATCTAACTCCCACTTGATGTTTGAATGTGACAATTCCTTTTAGGTTTTCACTAAACTAATTCCACATTTACACAATCATTTCTTAAGGCCCGCCATCTCTCAAGCATTAGACCGCATTGTGGAGCTTGTAATTGACCGGAACAGGAAAGATGAGATTCTCCTCACTTTTCATGCTACAATTTATTTTCTCTGGACTGAACTTTATAATAGGAGATTTAATGCTAAGGCTATTTGTGCTATCATTTTTTCAAATAAATAGCTTAAGCATTATACCTTAATCTTGATAGATGGAAATGTGGAGTTTTCATAAAAGAGAAGCAGAATTTGAGCTACATGTGAGCTCTTTTTGTTGGTTTGCTCTGGTTCTAGATAGTTGAGCTACACTTTTTCATGTTTTTAATACACATTTGAATAGAGCTGCAAGCGAACAAACGTTTGACGAGCTACTCGTTGTTCGATTCGATTAAAGCTCGTTTGTGATCGTTTAACTAACTAAACAAACAAAGTTGAACAACATTTTAAATACTCGAACCTTAAATAAACAAAGCTTGAATACTAATGTGTTCAGTTCATTTATGTTCACGAACAACAACATTTGATGTTCGTGAACAAGCTAGATATTAAGTTTATTTCATTTTCAATTCAGAACTCATGAATAAGCTCGATAAAAACTCGAATAATATTTAATTATAAAATTGATAAATATACATAATATAAATATTTTAAATTTATTATAACATAATGATATAATTATTTTTAATTAATAAAATTTGAAGTAATGAAATATTATAATATATGTTCAATAAGATAAATTTTACATATTTATAAAATCAATATTATATATTATTTAATTATAATTATTATTTTTTAATTATTTAAGAGAAAGTAAGAGAAGGGAATCGTGAAAAGAGAATTGGCGGCAAATAAGAATGCTACGAATGCATTTTATATGAGGTATTATTTTTATGGTGTATTTTTGTAGTTCTGATAGAAACATTGAAGTCTTGCTACAAATGTCAAATGTAATCTTTTAGCTGTTATTAGACAACTATTTTTATTATAAATTTAATGTCATGAACAAATGACATTTCACATTTGTCCATGTTTGTTAGATTATTTGTTTAAGATGTTCATGAACAAATTTAAGATTTGTTTGTTCAATAGATTGTTTGTTAAATATGTTCACGAATATAGCTCGTTAAAGCTTGTTTATTTAAAGCTCGATAAGCACTAAACGAATCGAACATGAATCGAACATGAACCAAACATGAACACCCTTAAATTAAACAAACCAAACATGAACACAAACAATAAAGCTCGAAGAAAAAATGAACTAAACTTGAACAAGCTAATGATAAACAAACTCAAACATGAACACTCGCATACTCGATTCGGCTCGATTCATTTGCAGCCCTACATTTGAACATTAATATGTTTGTTCTTAATATTTTGGGAACTTTATTGCGTGGGAGGAATTTTTGTGATGCTCTGAATACATGTGCTAGTGTACATAAGGTGCTAGACTTCCATATTTGTACTGGCTAGTGGATTCGTTTATTTCTTTACTCTATCTTTTGCAGATGTATTCATTATTGTCTTACTGGTTCTCGCCTGGCTTTTGTGATGCGTCATCGTTGCCATAATGTTGCCTTAAATTTGCGATTTCGGGTTCGGATTAACAAGCTATTTTTTGGGTCGTGTACAAGGATGATGCTTGTCGATCTTGTTTTGGATGATCTTCGGGCAGCCAAAGGAGATTTTGACTTGAACATATGACTCTTATCATATATTATGAGTCCTGACCAGACAATGCTTTGTATGTTTTTTTATTTTTCCCGTTCTTCTTTTTTTGGTTGTCCATGCCTTCTTCTTTTTTTTTGGCTAGCCTTAGTTTTTGTTGATGGCTGATTTTGTTTTCATATGTACACATTTTTATAGAATGAGCTAAGCCCTTAATTTTTCCAAAAAAAAAAAAAAACATTTCTTCTAATTTTATGGAGATGAATATCATAATTTTTTTTATTATATAGCTAATATTTAAATTTTTATATTTTATTATATAATACTTAAATATTTATGATACGTCTTCAAAAAATTATCTTGATTGGGCACGAATCTCGAGGCAAAATTAAGTTGGAAATTTCCAAAATTAAAATTAGGACCATCTGAACTCTGATTTCAGCAAACTTACATTCAAACTGAACGTCTCGGAACGACAAACCCAACAACACAAAAGTCAACCAAATCCGAGCCCAAAAGGGTCCAAATCAAGGGCCCGAAGCGTTGTTTGAAGGTTTAAACCATAATTTGGATTACCTAGCGGTTTCCAAACTTGACATGCTTATAATCAAATTAAGCGGCTCGACGAGACAAATCCAACAAGACCAAGATCACTGAATTCTAACATCACTAATACATTCAAATGTCCCTTAAACAGTCCATGATTAAGGGGTTCCACATCGGCCATCCATCCAACCACTCCCCATTTGCCCTTGATCCTTCTCCTATTTATGGACCATGCCACTCAAAGAAATCTATAAATAGACCCCTCATTCCTCTTTTAAGGGGGACCCCAAGACAAAGGATTCAAGAGAGAGATCGAAGATCGCTCTTGCCTCCTTGCTCCTCCTGGACTACCCGCCTGAGTTCTACCAGACCACTGCCTGACATCGTTGCTTCATCGGACCACCACTTGAGGCGACCACCACTTGAGGCCCTGAGCTCCATCGGACCACCACTTGAGGCCCTCACCTCCGCTGGACAACCACTTGAGGCCCTCACATCAGCTGGATCACCACCTGATGCCTGGACTTCTGCCGAACAACCACCTGACGCCCGGACTTCTGCCGAACCACTATCGGAGTTTCAAACTTCTATCAGACCACCACCTAAGGCCCAGAATTTTCTCGGACCACCACCTGAGGCCCGAACTTTTGCCGGACCACTACCTGAGGCCCGAACTTTTGTCGGACCACCACGTGAGGCCTAGACTTCCGCCAGACCAACACTTGAGGCCCGGACTTCAACTGGACCACCACCTGAAACCCATATTTCTACCGTACCACCACTTGAGGCATGTACTTCTATCGGACCACCACCTAACGCCCATACTTCTACCAGATCATCACCCGAGGTCTGGACTTCTACCGGACCACCACATGAAGCCCAGACTTCTATCGGGCCACCACTTGATGCCTAAAGTTCTACCATAGTACCACCCTACTACAAACAGTCTTTTGGACCTCTGTCTCCTAATGACTATGGTCCTTCCAACCTCCATCGCCTACTATGGTCCTTCTAACATACATCACTAGACAATGGTCTTTCTAACATCGGTCTCTTGCATACTACAGTCCTTCTAACCTACATCATCAGACAATAGTCTTTCTGACCCCGATCTTCTACCTACTATGATCTTTCTGACCTCTATCCTATCAGTTATGATCCTGCTGACCAAACAAACATGTCTATGTTGATTATTGTAACTCCCACCATGTAATGCGCTCTATATGATGTACATTTAAGACATCAAGCCAATGCCTTCTCCCTAAAAAGGGCCTCTTTTCTAATTGACTACAAATCCTAGTGGATTCATTCAAACTGGGCCAAGCCCCACGGTTTTCCCCATTTTCAGGGTTTTCACGTAAAAAACTCTAGTGTCTCTTATGAATGCTACACCCTCTCTCTTATCTTCTTATGTGATGGATCTTCATACAATGCTAAGACGCTAAAGTTTATATTTTTCTACCACGTGAATATTCTAAAATGCAACAATACTTATTAAAATCTAATAATATTAACTCACTGATATATATATAATGTATATTATATAGTATATATTATATATATATGATATATATATATATGCACTATATATATATATATATATATATATATTAGTATATGATCAGTATAACCAGTCATTATTTTTATGAGAACGAAGCATCTTACATAGATTTCTCAAATTTTTCTTCTCAAATTGGTCGCATTTGGTTTTTCATTGTTATGATTGATACGTCATCACAAATTTATCATGATCATGCACGAATCTCGAGGCAAAAAGCTAGTTAAAAACTTCATAAATTAAATTTGGAAGCACCTGAACTCCGATTTCAGCAAACTTATAGTCAAACTGAGCGTCTCAGAAATACAAACCCAACGACACCAAATTCGACCCGATCCGAGCCCAAATGGGTCCAAATCAAGGACCCAAAACGCCGTTGGAAGGTTCAAACCGCAATTTGAGTTATCAAACGGTCTCCGATTTTAACGAGCTTATATTCGAATCGAGCAGCTTGACGAGATGAATCTAACGAGCACAAGATCACCGAATTCCGACATCATTAAAGCTTCCAAATGTCCAACGAACGGTGCATGATCAAAGGGTTCAATATCGGCCGTCCATTCAAACCACTCCCTATTCGCCCGTGATCTCACACCTATTTACAAGCCATGCCACTCTAGAAAAATTATAAATAGAGCCCACATTCTAGACAAAGAAGACTCAAGTGAAGAGAGAGGAGAAGAAGAGAAGAACGAGGAGAAGGAAGAAGCTCATCCTCGACCATCGTCGGAGCTCTTCCCGCCGCCTGAAGACGTCGGAACTCTGCCGAATTTTCGAGAAATGCCAGGAATTTGCAGAACTTTGTAACTTTGTGAGAAGTTAATTGTAAATTGATCGTCTTTATTTGTAAGATGGATCAACCTTTGTACTTCAAACAAATACTAGTGGAACTTTACAACTGGGCAAGGCCCAGTGGTTTTTTCCCTCTTTCGAGTTTTCCACGTAAAAATCTTGGTGTTCATTTTTTTTCTGTTTGTGTGCTGAATACTCGTAAAATGCTCGGACGTGAATTCATAAACTCTACCGTCGCGTATATTCTAGCACACAACAGTTTGGCGCTGTATGTGGGAAACACTATCTCACAACTTCAAGTATTGCTACAATGGTCAACAGGCATAGCAGTCGCATCATTGGAGCTTCCCGCTCCAACTCCCACCAATCCAAAAATCTTTCTACAAATCACAGACGTCCGATGTCTGCCTCTTTTTATCCTGGGGGGCAGAATGCTGCCGGAGAAGGGACCTCGGGACCTTCTTTAGAAGAAAGAATCCGGAAGATGGAAGAATCTCATAACGAGATCCTTCAACTTCTACGAGATGATCGACAGCCGGCAATGAAGGAGGTCCTTCTCCCTCGGGATCCACCAAGGGTTGAAGATGTTCAATTCAAGCATCTTCAAGAAGAGATTCATCTTCCTCCACCTAGGAGACATCCTCAATCATGACAGGATGATGAACTTGCAGATATAGCGAGTTCAACACATCCTTCCCCCTCGACTCGGCAGCCTCACATTCTTTCGGATCTCCCAGAAGGCTCTGCCCAACTACACATTGTGGAACTCCCTCATAATGTCCTACGTCACGAACTGCAAAAATTGGTACGGGAAGAGTTTCCCCGAGGAGATGTGAGGCATACTCTCCGACAGAGGAACTTCCATGAGTCATCACCTCTAACTGAAGCCATTCTTCAGCACCCCATTCCGGTTGGATTCAAAGTGCCAAATATTGAGTCCTATGACGGGACGACCGACCCGTATGAGCATATCGACTACTACAAAACCATCATGCATATTCAACGAGCATCAGATGCACTCCTTTGCTAGGTTTTTCCTGCCACCCTTAAGGGACAGGCTCGAACGTGGTTCTATTCTCTTCCGTCCAGAACGATCCCTTCATTCATCAAATTAGCCAAACTATTCGTTGAACAGTTTGTGGCTAATCGAAGAATTTTTAAGGATTCTTCGCACCTCTCCAGGATCCGCCAAAATGAGGGAAAATCATTGAAGGAATATTTTCAGCGGTTTTCCACCGAGGCTCGATAAATTCCAGGATTAGACCCTGAATTACTCAGAGGGGTCTTCCTTGGAGGCCTTCATCCTGGCCCCTTCTATTCGGCCATTATGCGAGACACCGTCCATTCATACACTGACTTGATCCATCACGTGGAGGCACAAATCTCTGTAGATAAAGCTATAAATGCTCACAGGAAGCAGTTTGAGCAAATCAATGAGAAGCACAAAGGTGTATCTGGGATGGACAATTCTTTCTCACAGTAAAAAAAGCAAGGGAAGAATAATCTACCTCATAGGTCTCCATCACCGCATGGGAATCTCGACAGGAGAAGGAATATACACCACTTAAAACATCTCGAGCAAATGTGTTGATGGCTGTTCGAGATCAAGATATATTTAAATGGCCGAATCCTTTGAAGTCGAACACAGGAAATGCAGATCAGTACTGTCACTTTCATCAAAATCGTGGTCACACTACCGAAGTCTGTAAGCAACTCAAGGATAAGATTGAAAGACTTATCCGCCAGGGTTACCTTCGACAATTTATTTGGGATCCATCTACCCGAGAGGAAGCTCGTCCCGCTGGGGGGCAAAATCAACAATAAAGACAACCATTGAATAATATTCAGATTGTTGGAGAGATTAAATGATCATGCATTTAGTACATTTGTATTAACAATACTACTTGTCTTGTTGTCTCTTTTATGTTGAGTAGGGTGTCACTTTGATATCTCTAATGTCTTCTTTCAAGTTAAATGTTATATTGTTACCGTACATAGATCTTATGTATTGATTACTTTGTAATTTGTATATCTCTGACTCATACGAGGGAACTATTATACTGTCTTATATGATACAATAATATAATGTTTATGTTGTTGTGATATTATTTTCGCTTGTGAAAGATAAAAAATTTTTTAAACTCTTTCTCCGTGATTCAAGAAATACAAAATTTACATTGTATCTCAATCACCAGATGATCAATCCAAGTGGGATTTTATCTGACCTCTTCCATACAGGTTAACGTCATCGAGAAGAAGCTCCGACATACAACCTCGGATAGGTCTTACATCCTTGGTGGATTCTCCCGACCTCTTCCATACAGGTTAACATCGTCAAGAAAAAGCTCTGACATACAACCTCGGATAGGTCTCACATCCTTGGTGGATTCTCCCGACCTCTTCCATACAGGTTAACGTTGTCGAGCAAAGACTCTGACATACAACCTCGAAAAGGTCTCACATCCTTGGTGGATTCTCCCGACCTCTTCCACACATGTTAATATAGTCGAGCAAAGACTCCGACATACAACCTCGGAAAGGTCTCACTTCCTTGGTGGATTTTCCTGACCTCTTCCACACAGGTTAACGTCATCGAGCAGGGCTCTGACATACAACCTCGGATAGGTCTTACATCCTTGGTGGATTCTCCTGACCTCTTTCATACAGGTTAATGTCATCGAGAAAAAGCTCCGACATACAACCTCGGATAGGTCTCACATCCTTGGTGGATTCTTCCAACCTCTTCCATATAGGTTAACGTCGTCGAGCAAAGACTCCGACATACAACCTCAGAAAGGTCTAACATTCTTGGTGGATTCTCTCGACCTCTTCCACACATGTTGACTCGTCGAGCAAAGGCTTCGACATACAACCTCGGATAGGTCTCACATCCTTGGTGGATTTTCTCGAGCCCTTTTACAAAGGTCAACATCACCGAACAATGTTCTGAGTGAACAATGTTCTCTCTATAAAGACTCCAAGAATGCAAGTGATTGATAAATCTATCACTTATACAAAGAATTCAGTTAGTCTAAAATTTCGGAACAAATATTTTCGAACTCCTACCCGTCGTCGAACTTTTGCTCGTCGACGAACTTTTGTCGGTCTTCTACCCGACGTTGAACTTCTACCCGACATCGGACTTCTCCCTGTCGTCGGACTTCTGCTCGTCAGTAAACTTCTACTCGTCGTCGGACTTCTGCTTGTCGATGAACTTTCGTTAGTCTTCTACCCGACGTCAGACTTCTCCCTATTGTTGGACTTCTACTCGTCAGCGGACTCCTACTCGTCGTCAGACTTCTGCTCGTCGACGAACTTTTGTCGGTCTTCCACCGGACGTCAGAATTCTACCTCTCGTCGAACTTCTGTCCGTCAATGGACTTTCGTCGGTCTTTTGTCCGACGTCGTATTTCTACCTGACGCTGGATTTCTGCAGTTCAACAGATCTCTCGAAGAACAGAGGGCGGAAGAAAAATCTCCTAACTCCTACACGAGATGAGGGGCGCTAATTCGAGCAGGAGAAATTTTTCACTCACAAATAGCGGAAGCCTCAACTGTTAGAAAGCCGGGGGACGAGAAGAAAAATCCCGTAACTCCTGCACGAGAGGAGGGGCGCTAATTCGAGCAGGGGAAATTTCCCACTCGCAAATAGCGAAAGCCTCAACCGTTAGAAAGCCAGGGGGAGGAGAAGAAAAATCTCGTAACTCCTGCACAAGAGGAGGGGCACTAATTCGTGCAGGGGAAATTTCCCACTCGCAAATAGCGGAAGCCTCAACCGTCAGAAAGCCGGGGGGAGGAGAAGAAAAATCCCGTAACTCCTGGACAAGAGGAGGGTCGCTAATTCAAGCAGGGGGAATTTCCCACTCTCAAATAGCGGAAGCCGCAACCGTTAGAGAGCTAGAGGGATAAGAAAAGAAGAAGGTGCAATTTTTCTAAAGGCCTAGGAGGCCTATTTATAGATTTTTGAGAGAATTAGGAGGAGTTGCTATCATTTTCGAAATTCTAGAATTTTCTTAAATTTTTTCGGATTTTTAGAAATTTTTTGGGATTTTTTTTGGAATTTTTAGGACCCAAAAAAGATAAAAAAATCAATTTTTTATAAGTGGTGGGGCCCACTTGAGGCGGTGGGTCGAACCGCCTCTTCTCTCTCCACGAAACCACGCAAACAGCGCGTTGATCCGTGTTCGCAACATGGAGATTGCCAACCTGTACGCGGGGGCATAGCACGCGCTGAGCGCGCGGTCCGCAGACGGCCGCAGCAGCGCCGGCGGCGGCTGCACCGGCGGCAGCATTGCGCGGCAAACCACGGACGTGGGCACCCAAGCATCGGCGAGCCCAGGTGCGGCCCAAGCGCGCCCAAGCGCGGGCGGGTGTGGCCTAGGCGCGGCCCAAGCGAGCAGCGCGAGAGTCCGGCGCGCGGTTGCCGGCCTGCTGGTTCGGCTGCCTTACCCGTTTCGGGTCTGTTTTTCGCCCTGAAAACACTAAATCGAATATTTTTGGGATCCCCGGACATGTTTTTCGACGTTCCGGACACAATTTCGACACTCTCAGAGCCTTTCGGAGCTCCTATACACAAGATTATTTCTGACTCACTCGGAAGAATTCTCTAAAAATTTGTGACGCATATTTTCGAACTCTTGAAGCTACGGTGTCCGAAAAGGGGGGGGGGAGGGGGGGCAACTGATACGTTATCACAAATTTATCTTGATCATGCACGAATCTCGAGGCAAAAAGCTAGTTGAAAACTTTAAAAATTAAATTCGGAAGCACCTGAACTCTGATTTTAGCAAACTTATAGTCAAATTGAGCGTCTCAGAAATACAAACCCAACGACACTAAATTCGACCCGATCCGAGTCCAAATGGGTCCAAATCATGGATCTGAAGCGTCGTTGGGAGGTTTGAACCGCAATTTGAGTTACCAAACGATCTCCGATTTTAACGAGCTTATACTCGAATCGAGCGGTTCGACGAGACAAATCCAACGAGCCTAAGATTGCTGAATTTCGACCTCATTAAAGCCTCCAAATGTCCAACGAACGGTGCATGATCGAAGGGTTCAATATCGGCCGTCCGTTCAAACCACTCCCTATTCGCCCGTGATCTCACACCTATTTACAAGCCATGCTACTGCAGAAAAATTATAAATAGAGCCATCATTCTACACAAAGAAGACTCAAGTGAAGAGAGAGAAGAAGAAGAGAAGAAGGAGGAGAAGGAAGAAGCTCCTCCTCGGCCACCGCCGGAGCTCTTCCCGCCGCCTGAAGACACCGAAACTCTGTCGGATTTTCGGAAAACGCCGTGAATTTGCAGAACTTTGTAGCTTTGTGAGAAGTTGATTGTAAACTGATCGTCTTGATTTGTAAGACGGATCAACCTTTGTACTTCAAACAAATACTAGTGGAACTTTACAACTGGGCAAGGCCCCGTGGGTTTTTTCCCTCTTTCGGGTTTTCCACTTAAAAACCTTGGTGTTCATTTCTTTTCTGTTTATGTGCTGAATACTCGTAAAACGCTCGGACGCGAATTCATAAACTCTACCGCCGCGTATATTCTAGCACGCAACAATGATCTTTCCAAATAAAATATTCTAAATTAGGTCTTTAAATTTTATTTTATTTTTCAATTAAATATAATTTTTTATTGAGTGATTTCAACTCGACTACTAAAGCAAATCCTTTACTAAAAGAGACTTCCAAAATTGTCAACTTTATTACATCTCACTCTCATAACAAACAAAATTTCAAATTAAAAAAAATGATTCTTCACCTTCTTTTTTTCAGTTAATTTTGTCTCTAATCTAAGCTATAAATCGAAGCCCCCAACCGCCATGTTGTTTCTTCATCCATACCTCCCTTCCCAAACCATTTGCGAGCACCACCGTGATGGCGGCGGCTCTTGAATGCAGCTCCGGAGGGCCGTACACGGGCGAGAAATTGTTCAATCATCTCCTCATGAGAGCCCGGCACCAGTCAGACGCATTCGGGCGAGAGCTGCCGGAGAAGAAATGGCAGCGAATGAGCCGTAACGTCGTTGCAGCCATCGCCGCCCTAAGAAACTCACTCAACCTCGACGTCTCTAACTCTTCGCTCACGCGCCTCTTTCCCGGCAGCCACATCCCTGAGAAACTTCTCTCTGACATTGGCCGCCATTTCGATTCCCTTCCCAATAGCTACTCTCAAGCGGGATTTGACATTAAGGAGGTTTGCCTTCATCTTCGATTGGTCGGGCAGGCGGCCGACGTTGGTCAACCTGCCTTTCAGATCCAGCGGATCTCAGGTCTGGATAACGTTTTCAAGATTGTTTTCGTTTGCAAATCAGCCTTCTCGTGGCCGACGATGTCCGGCGCTATCGGAGGGTCTGTGGTCTGCTTTAAGAAAACCCAAATCTTTGAGAAAAAAGGGCTTACTCTCGGCGTCGTTACCGTCCTCATCGATGCTCGCTGCGAGAAAAAATTCAAGCATCGGGTCGAGGCCGCTCTTCGTTCCGCCGCTAAGAAGCAGCGGAACGCAGGCGTCAAGCTTCATTTCCGCCTCTGTGGCTGCCAGGAAGAAGGCTTGTTGTCCAACGAAAAAAATTCTGTCTTTTCTGCACCTTCGGAGATAAACGCCTGCCCCATTCGCCAGATTCATCTCCCAAACCCTCTTCCCGAGATCATCTGTTCCGGCGGTGCGGAACTCAGCCGGTGGCTTCTCAGAGCTGAAGATATTGAATTCGTTGAAAGAGCTGGAATCAATTCCTTTATCGGAACGTATAAAGGTAAGAAGGTGTGGATCAGGAAGCTGAAACGGTGTGAAAGGGGAAGCGCATATGAGATCGAGATCCAGCAGAAGTTGATCGGGCTAATGAGCTGCGGGCATAAGAACTTGCTTCAGTTCTGCGGAGTTTGCTTCAATGAGAGCAATGATGGGCTCTGCGTCGTGACTCGGCTAATGGAGGGAGGATCTGTCCATGATTTGATACAGAGGAAGAAAGTGCGGGTCGGGGATATTATGAGGATTGGATTAGATGTGTCTGAGGGGCTCTTGTTCATGAATAGCCATGGAATCGCTTACAGAGATCTCAACAGGCAGAGAATTTTGTTGGATGGAGAAGGGCGTGCTTGCCTTGGTGACATGGGCATTGTTTCTACTTGCATGAATCGAAGGCAGGCCACAGAGTATGAGACTGCTGGATATCAGTGGCTAGCTCCAGAGGTGAGGCTGCTCACTATGGCAAATTACTAGGTGCAGATATCGAGAAAATCATTCGGAATTCTCTCGGTCTAGAGTAAAAGCACTGTCAAAGTACAGTTACTACAGTTACTGTAGCAGCTGTATTTTGACTGCGCTTTTACTGTAGACAGAGAGAAATCTGAATGTTTCTCTCTATCCGGTGTCCGAACCTAATAACTTCTCGCTTGGCTTAATTCATACATATATTTTTTTCAAAATTTTGAAATGTCTTAAATTGTAATGTCATTTTATAAAGAAAAGCGTGTTCTAAATTTAAATTAGTTTAAAAAGTAGGTTAATAAAAAAATTTAAAAATGAGCAAATATGAAACTTAATTATCCGGTTTAAATGGAAACCATAACTTCATTATCTGGTTTCTACTTCGATCGTGATTTTAAAAGAAACCGGAATACAAAATTACGGTTTCTTTCAATAAAAAATTATGACAATATTGTATTATGGCATTATTATAAAAAATAAATGAAAGTATTTTTTAAATTTTATAAACACGTTGCATGTTAATTAATTGATTATGTTTTAAATTTTTGTGTTATGTTTTATTTGAACTAAATGTTAAAACGGATTATATTTTAAAAAATAAAATAAAATTAATTTTACTTTTTCTATTTTTTTTATTTACACTGTTCTGATTATTTTTTAATTATAACTTATTAGTATATTTTTAAATTAAATTTTAATTTTTATTAAATATTTAAGAAATCAAATATTGTAAAAGAAATTAAATTTAAAATTGTCTTAAATAAAATAATAATTTTTAGATAAATTTAAATCTAATAATATTTTTTCTTAAGAAATTTAATAGTTTTTATTAATTAAATATATTTTGATTATTAAAAATATACTAACAAGACAAGAAATTAATAGTTGAGATTATTATTATTTTTAAAACTATGATCCTATTTTCAGTGACAATAAATCTTATTATCTTAGATATTTAATTATCATGATACTAATATAAATTCTTCTAATACTAATTATCATTATTATGTATATATATCTGTATGATTAAAATTAAAATAAAAAAATTTAATCAAAATTTATCCAACAAATCTCCCATCTTTTCTCTCTCTCTCTCTCTCTAATCAAAAATAATATTTTTTAAACCGTACGAATTGTTCATAAAGATTTCCATGGAAAACTTGCATAGGCAAACCATCATGAACTTGTATCATCCAATCACTCAATAAAAACATCTCTTCTCTACAAGTTAACAAATTCTCAATCAAAACACTAACAATTTCAATTGAAAGTTCCATGTTTACCATCAATCATTGAAGCCAACAAATCATTTGCTTATTTGATTGTTCCATCTTGATATTGGGTGCAGATAATAGCTGCTGACCCTGAGAACAAGACTGAGACCTGGATGAGCAATGTGTACAGTTTCGGTATGGTGTTGTGGGAGATGGTAACTGGAGAAGTAGCATACTCTTCTTACTCGCCTGTGCAGGCGGCGGTAGGCATCGCCGCCTATGGAATGCGGCCGGAGATCCCGAAGGATTGTCCTCCAGTTCTGAGGTCGCTGATGATAAGGTGTTGGAACAACTCTCCATCAAAGCGGCCTCAGCTCTCCGAAATTGTTGCCATACTTTCGAAGCAAAAGATTTCAGTGGGTAGCTCATGCCGTAAGCTACCCCACTGAAATGACGTGTGAAGAGTAAGCTTTTTTTTTTTTTCAGGACGATTTTTTTACTGTTTCATAAAAACAGTTTTTTAGTAAAAAATAAAAAAATTTATACTAAAAAGCTGCTTTAAGAAACAGAAAAAAAACCGTCCCAAACAAAACCTAAGTTGCTTTGTTCATATCGGTGATCGTCATCTCTATCTCCAGTTTCCTTGTCATGCACAATAGTTTCAAATTTGCCTTCCATTGATCTTGGAGTTGTATTAAGCTCAATGTTAATTGAAGTAATATATTGCACTTCTAGAAATCTTCTCATTCTCTCTGCTTTTCTGCTCTGTTCTCTTCGTTATGGTGCTTTTGATAATCCTGATATTCTCAATAGCCTCGTGATGCTTAGGGGAGCTCTATCTCCAAGTGATCTTACAAACTCTACAAATTGGTTTATCATCTTCATTAGACTTCACAAAAGATGGAAAATTACATTGACTCTCCCTTCGCTGATCATTTTCATCATCTCCTCCCGAGGGCGGAAGTGTCTAGTGTTGAGTGGGGCAATTAGCCCCCCCAAAAAAATTAAAACTCTTAGTATAGTAAAAGTTATTTGTAATCCCCCCCCAAATATTTTTTGCACCCAATCGATCTTTTTTCACGCAATTTGCTCCTTCAAAAGTCTGAAAGCCTCTTGGCATCTCGTTATTTTCAGCTGATTATGTTGAACTTTTCTGACGCTAACAAACAAGTCTGTGAAAAACGATTATGTGCAAAATAAATTATTTTTGTACCCTTGTCTATATTTTTATTTTTTTATAAGTTTGCCACTTGCCCTACTGAGAACTAAGAATGGTTCCGCCTCTGAATCGTCTCCTCCTCTCTTTAGTGTTCTTCTTATCTTAATTAGTATGTGATCAAAAGTGTTCGTCTCATGTGTGATTTTGCAACTTCAGCTTGAGCATTTTCTCAAGCAGTTGCCCTTCATTCTTCCATCCAGACACTGAGTTGATCAAAACGAATAAGGAAAAAGAAGCACTGACGCCTGAAATTATTGTTTTGCTTGCCAATATGAGCTCTTTCATTGGAGTTTCCTGTGCTTCATGAAAGGATTGTAGGTGCTCCGAGCCATCATTGTCCTCCGAGCCATCATTGTCCTACAAGAATACTATGGATCCATCTCTTTCATGATTTTTTTTTACTTGATAAAATTTTATTTTGAATACAAGAAGTCTTTTTTGTCTTTTTAGATGATGAACATAAGAAATTTCAAAGAGCACGCAGAAGAGGATGAATGCTTTAGATTCTTTTACTTTTAACGATAAAATCTATAATTTAGTTTTTAAAGGTCTAATTATGCAATATAACGCTTACATGTGCAACACGCATTATTGATGCTTCAGTTGGGGAAGAAAAACACATAGCGAACACAAATAAGAAAGAGAAAATGCAGGTGGAATAAAGAACACCGGGACTTAACGTGGAAAAAACTGAAACCCGAAAAAAACCATGGAGTCACACCACATTAGGAAATTCACTATGAAAATTTGGGAGAAATAATACATCTCTCTCTCTCTCTCTCTCTCTCTCTCTCTCTCTCTCATCTCTCTACACTCTTATATTGTTCTCTTACAAACAAATAAAGAGAACTCGCCCAAAACCACAAAGGTACGCAATCCTTAATGAAAAACGAGAAAGAAAATTGCTAGCCCGCCTTGCAGCGCCACGGTGCCAAGTTTGGAGTGTCATGACGCTCCACTTTGTGTCTCCTATTTGTCTGACAGTGCTGCAATGCTGACGTCTAGAGAGCAGCAGCGGTCCGCTCTTTGTCTATCTCCATACAAATTATACAATACCACAGTACTTAGGTACACAACGCCGTAATATTGTATGGTTGTACGAAAAGGTTCAAAAAACATGCAACTTATTATTGAACTTCGAACAACACAAGAGAAAGGTTAAACAAACATATGGAATTCTCATTTCCCTTCCATCTTAAAGTTCAGCCTTTAACATAATTTTTATGAAATTCTTCAGTAACCTTCCAACAATAGAAACAACTAAACAAGCTTCAGAAGAAGAGAGGTTTTGTAGCATAGATAGCAGGTCTTCTATTAGAAAATAGCATCACTGCAGTAAGTAATGCTGAGAACCAAATGCTGCAAATCAGTATAAAAAAGAAAAAGGAATTTCTCAACATAGCAAACTTGGTAAATGATTCATACAAATTACATCTGCAAGCATAAAATATCATAATTACTTCTCCCAACAGAAATTTCATCTCCAGTAGGAGAAAAAAACAGGACAACATAGAACATTAGATGAAGAACAGATATAGATCACCTGTAAATGCGATTATAACATACACTAGAAGGAATGTGCACATACATTGTTATTTGTATCATCTGTAAGCACTCCATCATCAGTTTTCAAAATGCGATTATAACATTTTTCATTATCTCTATAATTATATAACTGTTTTGTTCCAGCTGAACCTGATAGAACTGAATGATCTTGGACCTTCATCCAACCAGAAGCGTCCTGCTTATCTTCCAGAATCCTAGAAGCAATCAACTTCTCCAGCATAAAAATGGCTGCTTCCTCATGCAGAGTATGTGAAAGATTGGTTGTCATAGTATAGGTATTGTTGCTTCCAGGCAAGGTTTCAGTCAAGATCGAAAGAGGATTTTTGAACTTTTGAGAAAATCTTTGGAGTATGACCTCCTGGTTGTTCTTAATCTTCACCTCTGTTTTCACCTTTGTCTTCAAATGAACAGTTTTGTAGTTCCCATCATTCTGATAATCTACCGAGCTCTTGAACTTAAGCTTCTGATTTACATCACACGTCAGATTGCCAACGGATGAATTCACCCAGCCTGAGAAGTGAACTTTCCTCTCAGCGTCAATTTTGAATGTTCCATTCAAATGAAGAAATTTGTTGGTTCGAACAATGGAAAGAGGAGGTGCTTCGTATCGAATAAGTTTGGCGCTCACTGTTTCAGAATCGGTATCTAACCATAGATGCAGATTTGCATCAATGAGCCACAATGAGATTCCATCAGTAACTCTCAGTCCAATAGAATGTTCCTTCCCATCCAAAAGTAGCTCCAGAAATGGCGTCAGATCGAGATTGTAGGAAGGAAGATCAAATGCCCCAATAGCAACAACAGGTGACCAGAACAAAGGATTGATCCCTCCTGTAAAGATAACAGGAAACGGAAGAACAGTGCCCACAAATCGGCCATCAATGGTGGCATAAACCTCACGGAAAGCGCCGTTTCCTCTCTCAGTAGTCAAGTTGTTTTCCTTGATGTATACATCAGGAGGATTCCAGTACCAAAACTCATCGTTGGAATGGGATGAAACGTAGACTTCAAGAACAGCTTTGAACGTATTTCGAGGAATTATAATTCTACTGTAATGCGCTTCGGATTGATTCTGGATTCGAAACCAGAAACCAGTACTGCTATTCTTTCTCGAAACGGGAATTACAACATCCGCAGGATCATCAAATAGAGGAATCAGCTTTACCTCTTCTTCGTCAAGATCGGATGGTAACCCTAGGTCAAAGGCACCGCGCTTCTTCATCTTCTTCGAATTGGTGTCGTCGGAATCGGGATATAACTCGACCGACACATTCACTTTATAGATCCCAGTGTAAACATCGTTGACAATGTTCTCAAGCATCATCGAAACATTCACGCCTCCAGAGCCGCGTAGGAGGGGGGCGTAACGCGTGATATCCTTGCGTACTCGCCAGAATACGCCGGATTCTGTCGGCTCCGCGGTGCTGGTGCGGAGGATCTCGACGCCTTCGATCCAGACAGCTGCGATGCGATCGTATTGGTCGCCGACGCAGGACACGGAGAGGTCGAGAACGATGTGGGACCATGGGGGAGGGCATGCCGCCGGAGGGGAGAAGACGGCGGTGGCAGGCGGGAGGCCGTAGGTGTTGGCGAAGTCGTGCTGGAGGACAGGGATGGAGCAGGCGGGGACCTCGGTTGGGGGTAGAAAGGGGGGAGGGTGGGGTCAAAGTATTCCTGAGGCTCCGTCGATGGGGTGAGGGAGGGGAGGAGGAAGCGGTCGGGGATGGAGAAGGACGAGCTCGACGCCCAGAGGAGGGCAAGGAGAAGGAGAGAGAGGGCAGTGGAATTACACATCGGAAGGGATTTTCCGGCGGTAAACTTGGGTTCCTGTGCTGTTGTTATCATTGAGAACAGGTTAGTGGTCCAGTGGAGTTATGGTAGCGTCACTGTCCTGTTACGTGGGCGGACAAATCAGGGCTTCTTCATGTGAAAAATGAGCCGAGCAAGAAGACAAAGAACCAGTGAAAAGGACTTGCGGTTAAGAAGTTCCGCCATTGCTGACGAAGTGGCAGCGTGTCTGGTTTCCAGGACGTAGGGCCGCGAAGCCGGCAGCGCAGTCGCCGGCGAAGGTTCTTCTCTTCGGGATCGCTGACCCTGCTGCCTGACACTTCATCGCCAACAATTTTAATATACCAAAAATACGATAAAATTTTAGGATATTTACGGACATGCATAAAATGCCTATCTATTTATATATTTAATATTTGAAATTTAATATTTATATATATAATATTTACATATTTAATTATAAAAAATATATTATTAATATTAATTTATTTAAATATATATTTTCATACATATATTTTAATATAATTTATACGTAAAATAATAATTAAATGCATATAAAAATTTTGATGCCGATTTATAAATATATTAGAATTTTATGATGTATATGGAAATCTTTTAAAAATTTTTATTGCTTTGTATTTTGGAAAACCGTATCCACCTCTCCTCCCTTTCGGATCAGTTTTTTGAGTCTTCTCATCGGCTTTTTCCTAATGAGGACAGTGTTCATAATTTTGACTTATCTCCTTCTGGGAGAATTTGGATTAAGTGGAATCCTAGCAAGCTCTGTTTTACTCCCACTTCCGTCACTCCTCAACTCATTAATGGCTTGGTTAAGATTGGAAATCTTATTTCTTTTCAGTTATCTATTATTTATGCTGCCAATTCTGCTAGTGATAGACAGGAACTTTGGGCCTCTATCTCTGATGTGGCTCCCTCTACTGATATCCCGTGGGCAGTTATTGGTGATTTTAACTGCTGTCGCTATGCTTCAGACAAAATGGGAGGCTTGCCGCTTCATCACTCTCAATTAGTTGATATTAACAATATGATTTTTTCTAATCATTTGGTTGATCTTAATGCGGTGGGGAGTCATTATTCTTGGTATAATCAGCAAATTGAGAATCCTATTTTTATCAAACTTGACAGAGCTCTTGTCAATGAGAACTGGATTAAGTGCTTTCCTGCTTCCTACAGCTCATTCCAATCTCCTGCTTGCTCTGATCACTCTCCGATAATTCTTCATCCTGGGATTAATTTTAAATCCAAACAACGATTTCAGTTTAAGAACTTCTGGACAAAAAATGACTCTTACTGGAGCTTACTGCTGAATACCTGTACTCAGCAGATATCTGGCAATCCTCTTTCTCATTTTTGCTTGTTTCTTAAAAATTTCAAAGGTGAACTTAAGCATCAAGTTTGGGCTAATTCCAATTCTCTTTCTGTGGAGTTGGATAGTCTATACAGGCAACAAGAACTTTTATTTAGCTCTATGCATCATCAGCCCTTACATACTGTTGTATTAGATTCCCTCAAGCAGGTTAATCTTAGAATTGCTGATACCTCTGCCTCTCTTGCTAGCTGGGCAATTCAAAGAGCTAAGGTCAAATGGCTCCAACATGGTGAAGAGGACTTGAAATTTTTATATGCCAAGATCAGATGTAAACAAGGGAAGTCTAAATCCTTAACTAATCTTTTCACTTGTAATCCTACTCTGTCTAGAGATGATGTTATTAACTCTATTGTGCAGTACTTTCAAAATCTTTTTAATCCTCCGCCTATTGCCCCTGGGAAGTTTTATCTGCCTGTTGGTGATGCACTTCCTGGTAATCTTGCAAATTTGCTTATTTCTCCTTTTCAGGAGGGGGAAATTAAGTTGGCTGTGATGAAAGGTTCTTCCAAATCAGCTTCAGGGCCTGATGGCTTTAATTATCATTTCTATAAGTCTGGTTGGCACATTATTGGCCCCCTTTTATGCAAAGCGATCAATGCTTTCTTTTCCAAAGGTTATCTTCCTAGTGGTATCAAAGCCACTGCTCTTGTTATTATTCCTAAATCTAGCAATGCCACCACCATCTCTGACTACAGGCCTATCTCCCTTTGCAATACGCTTTATAAAATTATTGCCAAAGTGATTTCCACTAGACTCAAACCTTTGATGCCTATCATCGTCAAAGACTCTCAAGCTGGGTTTGTGAAGTTTAGGATTTCCACTGATAGCATTCTGCTTGCTAAGGAAATTCTTTCTTTGGTTTCCAAGAAAGGTTCTCACAACATATTCTGTGCAAAAATTGATATCAAAAAAGCTTTTGATTCTGTCTCCAGAGAATTCTTACTTGCTAGACTGCACCACAAAGGGTTTCCTAAGGATTTTATTAACTGGATTAAAGCATGTATCACCAATGTCAATTTCTCAGTGGTCATTGAGGGTGCTTTAGAAGGCTATTTTGCCTCCTCGGCTGGGCTTAGACAGGGGTGTCCTTTGAGCCCCTATCTTTTTTGTATCGTTATGGATGCTCTTTCTAATTTGCTGGATGAAAGAGGGTTTAAAGGTTTCAAGTGTGAAAATTTTCACCTCTCTCACCTGCTTTATGCGGATGATGTTCTTATCTTTGGAGAAGCTACTGTGGACAACTGCACTCTGCTTACTAGTATCCTTAATGATTTTGGTGAAGCTTCCGGCCTCAAGGTCAATCATGAAAAATGTTCTGTTATGTTTACTAAAAAGCAGAAAAATCAAGATTTGCTGTGTCAGGCTCTATCCATATATCATATCACCTCCAAAATCTCCTACCTGGGTATTCCTATTGCTTTCTACACTTTGAAAGTAGCTGATTTTCTGCCTTTAATGGATAGTTTACACAAAAAATTTAATGGTTGGAAGGCTAACCTTCTTTCTCTTGCGGGCAGATTGCAATATCTCAAATTTACTATCCAAAACACCATTGCCTACTGGATTAGAGGATCGATTTTGCCTAAAACTGTTCTTAAGATTTTTAAAAAAACCTGCTCCAGATTTTTGTTTTTTGGTGATATTAGCTGCTCCAACAAGATTCATATGGTCTCATGGGACAATGTGTGCAAGCCTAGAGTAAAGGGTGGGCTCGGTCTGCCTTCTCTTCATGCTATCCAGTATGCCTTTTATTGCACTATTATTTTCAGGATGTATAATAGTTCCTCTTTACTGGCTTCTTGGCTTAGATCTACTTATATTTCCCCTTGGAAACCTCCTCCTCCCCTTGCAAGTAAATTCTGGGTTAATATCTGTAATACTGCTTTGTTGGTTAAGCATAATTGCAGGTTTAACATTTCCCCCTCTCATCCCATTGCCTTGGTTTGGGACCCCTGGTGCGATAATTTTTCTCTGTTTGAGTTATTTGGCAGAGAAGTTCTGGTGTGGCTGCCCGATCATTGGATTATGAACTACCTGGGGGAAAATGGCTGGAATTTGCCTGGTGAGTTGCCTTCTTCTATTAGGAACACTATTACTAATGTGCCCATTGCTATTGAGCCTATCTCCTGTATTTGCTGGAAAGGCCATTCTAAGGTTTATTTCAAGGATTTTCTGGAGGAATTTTACTGTGGCCACACGGATAGCCTTTGGGATAAACTTATCTGGCACAAAAACTTTAGTCTTAAGCATACTGTTTATGTTTGGCTTGCTCTTATGGGAGGATTGAAGACCCAAGATGCTTTGAGAATTCGTAATATTTTTGTCCCTGAGTTATGTTCACTGTGCTACAAATATCCTGAATCTGTCAATCACCTCTTTTTTGAGTGTGATTACTCCTTTGCTGTGCTTCAAGGCCTAATTCCTGATTTGGCTGGGTTCTTGTTTAGACCCACTGTGCTTCAACTTTTGCAATGGCTTGATTCTGATTATTTGGGTCCTTCTCTGTTTCGGGATTGCTTTAAATTGGTGGTTTGCTGCACTCTGTATTATGTTTGGCGTGAACGCAACAGTAGGAGGTTTGGGAATGATTTCCATAGCATTAATACCCTTTCTGTTGCTATTAAAAGGGTTATTAACATCAAGCTGGGTAAGTGGAAAAATGGTGAACTGCTCATGGGGCATTTCTGATTCTGTCACCTTCTTTGCGAAATGTACTGGGGACGATCTATTTTCTTTGGTGGCTCGGGAGCTGCTGGTTTTTTGGAGGTGCTTATTTGTAGCCAGGACAATGATGATGTCCCTCCTTATTTCTGGGTCATTTCCTTTGGATGGCCTCCGGGCAACCAAGGGAATGCTGCTTTCTCTGCTGATTTATTTTCTGAGTCCTGCGCTACTCGGTTTGGGGGACTTATTGATTCAATGGTTATTTTGGCTGCTATCTCACTATCTTGCCAGTCCTCTCTATTTCAGGTTTGTTGCCTCTGGTCTCTGGAGCTTGCTGGGGCGACTTCTTTTTGGCTGAGAAGCTTCAACTTTTTTGGTGTTGCTGGGATGCTTTTTTGATTACCACTTCTACTACTGTTCTTATTTCTTGTAATTAGGGTGGTATAGTTGGGGTTTCTGTCTTTCTGACCATCATAAGCTTTTGTTTGTGCTTATGTTTGGTATAGTTTTTTCTTGCTTTTTGCTTTTGTAATTGCTTTTTGCTTCATTTATAGAAGGGCCAAGGCCCAAAATTTCCCCAAAAAAAAAAAAAAAAAAATTTTATTGATCCTTAAAAAGTTAGGATCAGCTTTACCGCAAAGTTAGGTTCATCATTAATGATCACTTTTCATGTGAAATACAAATTTTCTTCAAGTAGATATTTTAATAAAATTGAAACAAGTTTATTATAAGTAAATATAGTGAAGGAATTAGATGTATAAATACATAATAATTTTAATATTTTTTATTCATCGAGCTATTCTCTTGATCAACTTTAAGGGGCTGTTTGGCAACAAGTGGGATTTAACTTTAGTGGGATTTAATAAATCCTGTAAATCCGGATTTAGTAAATCCGAAATGTGTTAAATCCTAAAAACTATTTGGTATGTTAAATGTTAAATCTTGTTAAATCCTGAGAAACTGTTTGTTAACATATATCAGGATTTATGGCGGTTAGGGATTTAAGTTTAAAGGAGATATTTATGAAATTAAGATCATTGCATAAAACATAATAAAATCGATTTTAGCTCATATAAAATGATCAAAAATTGAATAAAAAGTTAATTACAAACTAACATGGATCAAAACGAGAGTTGAAATTTTAAATAAGCTAATTATATTAATATTTAATTACTAATTATATCATTAATTAATCAATTAAGTTAAATTAGATAATTAATTTATGCACTAATTCTACTATTAATTATTTAATTAATTAACTTAATTATTATTTGTTTAAATTATATAAATTAAGTTAATTGATAATAACTTTGAGGCCTTTTATTTTAAAGGAGATATTTATGAAATTAAGATCATTGCATAAAACATAATAAAACCAACTTTAGGTCATATAAGATGACCAAAAATTCAATACAAAGTTAATTACAAACTAACATGGACCAAAATGAGAGTTTAAATATTAAATAAGCTAATTATATTAATATTTAATTACTAATTATATCATTAATTAATCAATTAAGTTAAATTAGATAATTAATTTATGCACTAATTCTACTATTAATTATTTAATTAAATAACTTAATTATTATTTGTTTAAATTATATAAATTAAGTTAATCGATAATAACTTTGAGGCGTCTAGGGTTTGTATTTCATCTTTTCTTTTCGTCGTTGCTGTTCGGCTTCGTTGATTCGCAGGAGGTGTACAGATTGCGCGCGCCGCTACTTCGGTTCTTTCGTGGCTGTTCGACTTCGCTCCTTCGATGACTTTCTCTTCTTGTCGGATCGGAAGTTTCGACATTTTGATCGGAAGCAAGAACAAGAGCTCGCAGGCTGTGAAGTTAACTTTCTCCCTTTCGCGCGCTTCTAATGTTAAATCCCGTTAAATCCACCGAACCAAGGGATTTAGTAAATCCGGGATTTAAGCCGTAAATTCATAAATCCGGGATTTACGAAATCTCGGGATTTAATGCACGCACAAAAACCGTTTGGCTGGATTTAGCGTAAATCCGACTTAAATCCCACGACAAATCCGATACCAAACAGCCCCTAAGGGCTTCGGGCTTTGTATTTTTTATTAGACTCTAATACTTGTTTAAAAAAAACACAAATTCTTTTCATTTATTTAATTTTTTGAGAACAAGGTATTTATCCTCTGCCACCGTCAAAGGAGAAGCTTGATAGAGTAATTAATTCCTCGATGGAACCTAACGGAAGCCAACCCAAAGGCGACGGCCCACGCTTGGCTACTCCCCTCAATGAGGCAAGCCGCTCGAGAGAGAGAGGAATTGAACGTGGGTTCAGAGTTTTGCAACTGCGCTCGCGCGCCCACCAAGTAGCGGAGCCAAAAAAAAAAATTTTGGGGGGGGGGGGGGGGGGGGGGGGGGGGTCCTAAATTAAAATAATTATGTTTGTCATCTCATTTGGAAGGGTAGAATATATTAAAATAGTTCTTTTTGCCGTCTCATTATCGGAGTCAAAAGGAGCTGTAAGATCAAAATTAAAAATGCAAATAACATAACCCTTAGAGCTTATAAGACACAAACATCTGCCACAGATAGTCTCTGTTTGGGGGTGATTGAGGAGCGAAAGAGAAAACGAAAGTTGTGCTCGAAGTCGTGACTCATGAATTGCAAGAGAGGAGTAAAGAAGTAAAGGGAAAACTAACCATTGATGATTTTCTTGTGTCACGAAAAAATGTTGATGACTTTTTTGGATTATTAAATAACTTTAAAAGGAAGAGTTACACAAATTAGAGTAGATTTTCCCGTTTGCGAACTTGTTGTTCATCTCTTGTACTAAGTTGCGTGGCCGCAGCATTTCCGTTGCGCAAAAGAGCGAGGAAAAACTAAATGAACCCTTCACAGTAATTAATTAGATCATTAACAATGCAAAATAATAATAATTTGGTGATAATTTAATATTAAATAATTATTATTAGATAATGAATAATTAGTTAATGATAAAAATTTTAATAAAAATATATTTAATTATGATTTAAATAATAAATAATTAAATAGCCTTGCAACTCTCCGTCAGAATCTCTTTTCATCATTAGGTCCACAATGGGAATTCATTCTTCCCTCTCTCTTTCAATAATACTTTATCCATTAGTCTTTCTTCCCTACAGTTGAACCATTGCATGGTTTGGGCAAAGCCTTTAATAAATAAAATGAAAGCTGACAAATGGCTATACATTTTTATTTTTATTTATAATTTTTAAAAATTCTAAAAGCTCTCTCTACATGTGGAATTAAATGATATTAAGAAAAATAAAGAATCTAAAAAATATATATTTTATGACTTTATAAATATAATTTTATAATTTAAAATTTATATATAATTTATAGATATAAATTATTCTGAAAAATATATAACAATTATTTATATTAAATTTATATATTTTTATATAAACAAAATTTTTATTAAATATAAATTAAAAATTAAGTTCGGATATATTTTTATTTATATTTAAAATTAGTAATTATTTATATTTAAATATATAATATAAATTTAATAATTATTTATATTTAATTTTTAAATTATGTAATATATTATATATCTATGAATTTTGCTTATTTTTTAATCTCAAAATTCTTATAACTGTGAATTTTTTAGGATTAAATTTGCATCATTATTATATTAATTTTATTAATTTTTAATAATATTATTATTTAATAAATCATCCAGTTCGATCCCGATTGACTAGTCAAACCGTAGACCTCTCCTTCCAAATTCATTGCCTGGGCCAATTTTCACAACTTTGAATAATAAATAATAATTTTGTATCGCAAATTTTTTTGAAGATTTAACATATATTTTTTGTCAATGCAAACTTCGACATCTTAAAAATAGGAGAGCAAATGTTATATTTATCAAATATTCACGTGATCAACATGAATCTCAAAATAATATTTGAATATAAAACTTTTGGAATTAATTTTACGACCAATCGAACTATGAATTCAAAAAACTATTGACTGAACCTCTCCTAAAATTCATGAGAGGAGCATCCATTGCATGCACTCTAATAGACATATAAGTCTTTGAAATGATGCAAATATTAACACAGTTTTTTTTTTTTTTTTATACTTTTGAGCGAGAAAATTCATACACACATCACATATATATACTTCGTACTCGAAATCTTTTGGTTGACAGCTAAAACTCCTAACCAACAGATCAAGATGAGTTACATACATTAAGCTTTTAATTTCGATTACATTTAAAGTTGGTTGTGGTTATCGTTGACTTCAACATTAAAATAAAAAAAAAAAGTGAAAAAAAAAAAGTGAAAAAAAATTAAGAAAATTGATGACCAAATAAAAATGTGTCACTTTTATTATAACTCCACTAAGAAATCCCATTCAATAGATGCTATGAATAATACTCAGAAAACAAAGAAGATCTATGCTCTATAGCCCTATTGTATTATGCATGCATCATCATCATTCCCTTGATAGCTCAACATGCAAAGAATTAAAAAATAAATAAAATAAATTTATTCTAACAACTTTAAAAAAAAAAAAAAAAAAATCTTCAGTTTTTATTGTTCCTTTTCACTGTCATCACCTTTATCAAATGCTCTTGATGGTCCAGCCTCAGGATCAACACCCTTTAGATACTTCCCACGCCGGCGCCGATCAAAAGCCTCCCATCCCTCAGCCTGCCACATAAAATTTCACAGTACTCATAATGGAAAGTATATGTAGATCAAAACAGCAAAAGAAAATAAAATTTAGGCTTCGTTTTGGACGGCTTTCTTTATGCTTCTTAAAGCAAATTTTTAGTACAAAATTAAAAATTTTTATACTAGAAAGCTGCTTTAAGAAGTCGAAAGAAAGCTGTCCCAAATGAAACTTTATTGGCGTTTAAGAACGTGAAGATTAATCAGCAGAGAATTTCAATACCTGACGAAGATAATCATTGGTGATTTCTGTGCCATAAATACTAAGAACTGATAGTTTTTTGCAAAATTTGAACAAAGTTGAAGGAAGCGTTTTGAGCTTATTGAGACGCAGATGCAAAACCTGTAAAAGAAAAATGTCTGATTTTAAGCAGCGAGAAGCTAAAGTCCAAAATCACAATTGAAATACAAAGACTTTCTCGCTGCTTCTTGAAATTAATTTTTGCATTGAAAAACTACTTTAAGAAGCATAAAAAAAATCGTCTCAAATGAAGCCTAAATGAAGAAGATCAAGATATTATCTCTAAGATTCTCCTCAAAGATATAAAAGAAGATTCAAGTTTTGGTGTGGCTTGATTAATTAGACCCAGACAAATATAAGTATATATCCATTCCCCAGTTCTATTGTTTCTTCCAAGAAGAGAAAAGGACAAGAATAGAAGTTCTGAAAGACTCAATTAGGCCTGATTGACTGGATTTGATCTAGTGTAGCTCTATAAACTACATGGATCTTTGATGTGGTTGAGATATTACATTAATGCTTATATATGTGAGGCTTGTGTTTCATTTCTAAACTTAATCTTCTGCACTTCTATAATTGTGTTGTTGTTTGTAACTTTTTCAAAGTTCTAGTGCTTTGCATGGATGAATTTCAAACGTGTTATAAACTTGTTTGTAGTTATGATTCAAAAGAAATTCAATTAGGCTTCCAAGCAAAGGCCTGACATGTCCTTTGAAGGGTTTGCGTTGGTGATGATACCTCCATTAAAGAAGTTGTTGGTCAAGCATGTGGAAGACAGCTCATTTTGGCATGTTGGTTGAGAGCTTAGGCTTCCAACTAAGACGTCTCGAGTTCGAGTCTTTGTGTACGCATTATGTGTGTGAATTGGCCTTAAATGATCTAAATGTCCCAAAAAAAAAAGCATGTGGAAGAAGGTCATCAGGATTAGGGTCCTCAAATGAGCAAGATGAATATTGATAGTCTTTGGGGTTGAGGAGGTTTCTGTTGAGAAAACCTCCTGTGCTAAAGGAGTTGTTGAGAGAACCAGTGTGCTTAAGAGATTGTTGTTGGAACAAACACACCAATAGAAATCTCTGGAGATGTCGTAGAAGATGCTTCATCAACGGAGGCATGGTTGAGAGTATTCAAATAACATATTGATCTTACCTATAAGCATATGTATGTATCTGTGTGTCTCTATGTATCTAAAAGCCTCTCTCTCATAAATGAAAAAACTGCATTTTAACTTAATCGGCTCAAATAGGTCTTGATCCAAAGGCCCAAGCTCCAAAGAAACCATATGACTATCTAATCATCTGATTATGTTTGATGAAGAATTATAAATACAATTTGAGCATAAGAATAACTGTGTCGAATTAGGTCTAAACAAAATGCATACGTTAGTAGGGCTACAGAACCGAACATTTAACAAGCTACTCGTAACTCGACTCGAATACAATTTGTTCATGATTGTTTGTTTAAGTAATCAAACAGGTTTAAATAATATTTAAAATACTCAATGGTTAAATAAACAAGTTTGAACAACTATATGTTTGGCTTATATATGTTCATGAACAATATTAATTAAAGCTCATAAAAAAACTCATTCATAAACTCGATTAATACTTAATACAAAGCTTCTAAATCGTTAAGAATCGATCAAGTCTTGTTGTAAATCTTTATTTGATGCATTTTCATTTGATTTTAAGTTTTATTATAATAGATTATTCTTATTTTATTAAAAAATATTTTTATTTTTATGTTATATTATTCCAATAGAATAAATTTGTTAATGATCAAAAAATATTTGTTCATGTCTGCAAGATTGTTTGTTTTTAATATTCATGAACAAACTTGTTTATTAGAACACTCATTTCCTGAGCTCGCTTGTTCATGAATGGGATGATTTGGTAGCTCGAGAACACTTGCTAGATATTCGTGAATGAGCTTTTTTGGTATCTCAAAAATACTCACTAGATATGTTCGTGAATAAGCTCCAAGTAATTGTTTCTTAATAGGATTGTTAAGGCTCGCTTGTTAAGCTAATGAACATATAAAAAATAAAGCTCAATAATAGCTTGATAAAGCTCAATAAGTACGAAATAAACTGAGCAATAACAAAACACAAATCAAACAAGAATATTTACCATTTTAAATGAAACAAGTTCGAACACACAAAAAAGTTCGAATCAAACTCAAAAACGAGCTTGAACAACCTATAATACACGAGCTCAAATATGAACACACACCAACTCACCTTGACTCGGTTCGTTTGCAACCTTATATGTTAGCATTAATTGGAGCTAATTTTTCAACTATTAAATTGGGTCCACTATTGATGAGGACATCAGATTTCGACACGTGTACCATCGTCGAAGACGCAGATCGAAGGCTACGATCCAGAGCCTTATTTCTGATTTATTTTGTATTTTATTTCTCTAGTTTGCCCCTGTGGGTATTGAGTCGCTTGTGTAGCCTTGAGGGTATTTGTGTCTTTCCAACTTTATTTTATCTTGACCTATTTAAAGGAGGCCTCATGCATTGTACTAGATGATGAATGATTAATAAAATTTTCTTTTCTTCTTCTTCTTCTTCTTGCATGAGAGCTAGAGAGAAGGGAGAGTGAGCTCAAGGTGAGCAAGTGCAAGGTCCACCAGTCGTTGGAAGAGTCAACGGCTCGTGGTTAGTTTACATCTATCTTACTTGTGTGTTCTTCATCTTCCTTTTCCCAAGTCAATCGCCGGCCACTTCCAACCTCCCCACCACCGGTGGCTCAACCTCCTCCACCCAATTCATCTTCTAGCTCCACCACCTAAATCCCACCCACCAACCTAGCACAAACCCACCACCTAGCCGCCCCCTTCCCCTTTGCCGCCGGCCCTTCTCATAATTTCTCCCTCATTATGATGATTTCAATCACCATAATGATTTCCTAATTTAGCTAAAGCATGAGCAAGAAAATTTGAATTCATTTGAAATTCAAATTCGAATCTCAAGTTCTTTCCATATAGGGAATCCCAAATTAGGAAAGTATCAATCATGAATTCAATTTCAAAATAAATCAAATTGGATTTATTATTCACTTTCCTAATCTTCATCGCCTATTTAAATACTCCCATATTTCCCTCCCCAATCCCCTCCACCCCTCATGATGCCGTCGGCCCCATGATGGGTTCCCAAAACCGAACCTAATCCTTCTTCCTCCAAACTGCCCCCTCTCTCCAACCCTAGCCACCCCTTCTCTTGTGCGCCCCCCCCCCCCCCCCCCCCCCCCCTTCTTGTGAAACCCTAGTCCTCTATGGACACTTGAAGCCAAGAGAAGAAGACAACCTCTCCTCCCAACCTAGTCATTGGTGCATGGCTGATCCGGAAGTTGATCACGGCTTTGCTTACAATGCCCTAGGAGAGATCGACATTCTTCTCTCTCCTTTCTATGAACCCAATTGGGAATACAACGAAACGGTGGAAAGATAAGTCAAACGAATTCTCTACTGCTTCGCCGAGACGATCGAACTCCAACAACCCTAAACACCGTGGGTTCTCATCGGACGACCACCAGCGCCTCCAACTCCGACTCCTTCCCCGACGACTAGTCCCCTCGGCATCACTTGTTTATTAGTGGAATCTCTAAGTTTGTGTGCAATCCTCTTCCGCTAAGCCGTGTGACATCAAGAGTGTATGTGAGGGACTCCGAGGTGAATGATCTAGATCTTAAACTATGGATTTTGTTAAGAGCCATTTGCTTTATTATTTATTTGTAAAACCCGAAAATCCTATTTTAGGCTTTGCACGCTTTTTAAAGCGTCGCGATGAGGTTTAAGTAAAATTTTCAAGGTTAACGAAATGTAACGAAATTAATTTTAGAAAATCCTACGCGAAATTCTGATTGTTTTGGTATATAGAAGTTATACCAAATTTTGCCTAATTAGAAAGTTATTATTTTTAGAAGTCTCTAAATGCCAACTTTGCCCCTAGGTTTTTCTTAAGCCGAATTTACTTAAGTAAGGGTAATATGGTCATTTAGCAAAACCTAAATCCTCTTAATAGCTTAACCGAGCCCTCCCTCTCCATTTTCACGCGTGAAACCGAGCGGACCGAACGGGAGCGGACGGACGGGCGACGGGCGGCTTCCGCGAGGGTTGCTCCGGCGACGATTTTCCGGCGAGAGCTTTAGGTCAAATCGAAGAGGACGACGAGAGGATTACTCCGGTGTGTTTATTTTCAAACGAATCCCTCTCGATCTCTAGATAATTGGAAAAGAATTTTTAGGGTTTTGTAAGATTTTAGTTTTCTTTCACAATTTTCTTTACAAAAACTTTAAGGGAGGTTTAGAGGATTGTTTTAGCATTGAAAACATGTAAAATTGAGGAGTTTTTGGAGAAAGAAAAATTAGGGTTTTTCTTAGATTTTTAATTTTGAGAAATCCTTTTTACAAATGTTGTTCCTAAGAATATTAGAAATGTTTTGAAGACATAAATTTAGATTTTTGATGAAAATTTTGTTTTTATAATTATTTTGATTATTTTAATCCGAAAATTATATTATTATTATTATTATATGTTAGGAATCAATTTAGAATCAATATTCTAGTGAAATGGAGGATTTATGATTTTCTAAAATTTTAGTAATTATTAAATCCGAAAATTTATATTATTTTAATTAAAAATCTATTAAGCATTTTAATAGATAGTTAAATGGAATCAAATGGGTTTAACTTTAGGCTTAGAATTAACCTTAATGAAATTAGGAATTATGTGACATGTTTATTTTATTTCTAGGTTGTGATCTTTAAGGGTGGAGATAAGGATCTTATTGAAGCGACGAATCGTGCTTAAAACTTGAGGTAGGTGTTCAGAAACAGTTAAAATTATAAATGCTTTAATTCTTTAGTTCATTTATAATTCATGTTTTTATTCAATTGAATTATGTTTTAAATTCAGTAACTTTTGTAAGTTTATGTCTTTTATTTGATTTCATCTTTTGTTATGCATACGAATCATATAAAGAGACATATTTGGGCATGAAATTTATATGAAAGTTTATGGAAAAAAAAATTTTTATTGAAAAAGAAAGAATTAAGGGAATAGTAATCTTTCATGTTTGCATGTTGATACGGATGTACCCAAATGGTAAAGGAGCTCTTATGAGCATTGGTAAAGGAAGGTTCTTATGAACCTATGGTAAAGGAAAGTTCTTATGAACTTATGGTAAAGAAATTTGGCCACTATTTGACTGCGTACCTGATCAGTACGAAATGGGGTACATTCGGGACGGGTGATTCATTAAGCATACATAATCTACACTTTGCATTTCATATGAATAAGATTAAGAAAAGAAAAGAAAGGAAATGCTTATGTAAAAGAGAATGTTATTGCTTTAAGACATGTTTAAAGAATCAGTTTCTAATTAAAATAGTTTTATTTCAGCAATTTATAAAGTTAATTGTATTATGAACTACCTGCTGGGCTTTAGCTCATTCCTCGTTTTGGAAATCTTTTTCAGGAGAAAAGTAATGGCTGCACGACGACCTTACATGTATCGTCGTAGGGGACCTCAGGATGAAAGGTTCCATTTATTTTATGTTTTAAGTCTAAGGTTTGAGTTAGTATCTGAGTATGAACAGTATGTAGAGTTTATGTAATGTCGACTCAAAAGTTTTTATTGGTATTGAGATATTTGAAAAAGTTTGGAACTATCTGAATTTATTGCTGCTTAGTGGCTCTTTCATGTTTATTGATGATGTTTATGTAAAACTCTTAAAGTCTTTGATGAAATTGTTTATACTTTATATGCTCTTCCGTACGACTGTTTGTTCCCGCCCCGATATTATCGGGCTAACCGGGCCGGGTCGTGACAAGAGTGGTATCAGAGCAAAGGTTTAATACTGATCAATGAAAGAGCCTATAGGATAATTGATTGAGTCTTAGAATATATAGGAAGTGTAATTTTATGAATTATGCGCCTTATGATTGATGTGTTTTATCTCAGGAGTATGGATCCTGAGCAGAATGCCACTGATGGCACTAATATGGAGGAAGGGAGGGAGCTACCAAATGTAGCAGAACCTCAGAGAAACAATAGTATGGAGTCATTCAATCAGATGATGGAAGCGATGACTCAGATGATTAGGACTTCCCAAAATCAGGGAAATGGCAGTGGAGGTGGAGGTCGGCCTATGGATAAGAGCCTGAAGTTGTTTCAGGATATGAAACCTCCACTGTTCTCAAGTGGTGGACCTATAGAAGCTGAAGATTGGCTAATGTGGATTGAGAAGATCCTGGAGGGCATGTTTTGCCCTGAAGAGAAGAGGGTGACATTGGCTGCTTATGCATTTGATGGCGAGGCTGAGAGGTGGTGGAGGAGTCAGTTAGATCAAACATTTGGAGGAAGACCAAGCAGCCAAGTTTCCTGGGAGGAGTTTGTAAAGGCATTCAGAGATTGGTATGTACCTGCGACCGCGAGGAGACAGATGCAGGATAAGTTCAACAGATTGATTCAGGGAGATCGATCTGTTTCTCAGTATGAGGCAGAGTTCACAATGTTATCCAGGTATGCACCTCACCTGATACCCAATGCTGAAGAGAAGTGCAACCGCTTTTTAAATGGGTTAAAGGACATGATAAGGCAGCCTCATGTGCCTTTTGGAATTGAGGATTACCCTACTTTAGTGGAAAGAGCCAGAAGGATTGAGATGGACATGCTGGCAACTCAGAAGAGGAGGGATTTTCAGAAGAGAAAGATGGAAGGCAGGTCAAAGCCTTCCCAGATGACTCAGTCTTCTCAGTCAGGAGCTTCTACTTGGAAGAAGCCCAGATCCAGTGGTTCTGACAGCAGTGCTTCAACTGCCTCTTTGTGCAGCAAGTGTGGGCGAGTGCATAAGGGAGAGTGCCTCTCAGGCACTAATACTTGTTATTGGTGCCATCAGCCTGGGCACATGGCGAAGTCCTGTCCTCTTTTGGGACAGAGATCTGCTTCAGAGGTGAGGTCAGGCAACAACACTCAGAGGACAGCTGGTAGACCAAGAGCTGTGGAGTCTACTGCTTCTGTTCCTTCTCAAGGTCAGACTCGCCAGAATGTTCAACCTCGAGTCTATGGATTGTCCCAACAAGAAGCTAAGGGGTCTCCTGATGTGGTTAAAGGTGCGTAGTTTAATTAATTGCAATGAATTTTCTTTTATGAATATGAATGGATAATAAATGAAAATGAAATGAACAAACAATAAATGACATGTTTTATGAATGAATGTTGCACTTGTTTATGTTTAGGGACAATCCTTATGTGTGATAGACCCGTTAGAATCCTTTTTGATACTGGAGCGTCACACTCCTTTGTTTCAGAAGAGTTTGTTAGATCTGCTAAATTGCTTCCTACTTTTATGTTGAAGTCTCTATCAGTTTTGATGCCTAATGGAAATCAGTTGGAAGCTAAGCAGAGATGTCTAGTGAATTTAAAGATTTGTGATAAGAACTTTGAGGCTGATTTGATTGTTTTGCCTCTATTTGAGTTTGATGCAATCTTAGGCATGAATTGGTTATCTTGCCATTTCGTGACTATAGATTGTAACAAGAAAGAGGTTAAATTCTGTATGCCAGGAGCGGAGAAGTTCAAATTTCAAGGAGATAGAGGAGTAACTGCAGTGATTGTATCGTCCTTGAAGGCCTTTCAGATGTTAAAGAAAGGTTGTGAAGGCTTCTTGGCTTATGTTAAGGAGGAGAAGAAGGAAGAAAGAGAGTTGAAGGATATTCCAATTGTTCAGGAATTTCCAGAGGTGTTTTCTGATGATTTACCTGGTTTACCTCCAAGTAGAGAAATAGATTTCTCTATTAAGTTAGTGGCAGGAGCTGAACCTGTTGCTAAGGCTCCTTACAGAATGGCAATCAAGGAGCTTAAGGAGTCGAAGGAGCAACTGCAAGAGTTGCTTGAGAAGGGTTTCATCCGACCTAGTACCTCTCTTTGGGGTGCTCCTGTACTATTTGTGAAGAAGAAGGATGGAAGCCTGAGACTTTGTATAGATTACAGAGAGCTGAACAAGTTGACAGTGAAAAACAAGTATCCTCTCCCCAGGATAGATGATTTGTTTGATCAGTTGGAATGTGCTTCAGTGTTTTCCAAGATTGACTTGAGGTCAGGGTATCACCAGCTCAGGATTAGAGAGGAGGACATTGCAAAGACTGCTTTCAGTACACGATACGGGCATTTTGAGTTTACAGTGATGCCCTTTGGTTTGACAAATGCCCTTGCAGTGTTTATGGATCTCATGAATAGAATCTTTAAGCCTTCATTAGATCTATTCGTGATAGTATTCATAGATGATATACTTGTTTACTCCCCGGATGAAAGAATGCATGCAAATCATTTAAGGTCAGTATTGTATACCTTAAAAGATAATGATTTGTATGCCAAGTTCTCCAAGTGTGAATTTTGGCAGAAGAGTGAACTTCTTGGGGCATGTGATTGCTGATGGGAATATATCTGTGGATCAACATAAGGTGCAAGCAATATCAGATTGGCCCAGACCTGTTACAGTGACTGAGGTTAGGAGCTTTTTGGGATTGGCAGGCTATTACAGGAGATTTGTTGAGGGGTTTTCACAAATAGCTATGCCACTATCCAGATTGACTCAGAAAGCAGTGAAGTTTGAATGGACAACTCAGTGTGAGGAAGCTTTTCAGAGGTTGAAGCAGTGTTTGATAACTGCTCCAGTGCTGACTATTCCCTCAGGGACAGATGGGTTTCAGCTTTACAGTGATGCCTCACATAAAGGGTTGGGTTGTGTACTGATGCAGAATGGGAGAGTCATTGCCTATGCTTCTAGACAATTGAAGAATCATGAGAGGAATTACCCAACCCACGATCTGGAGTTAGCAGCGGTAGTTTTTGCCTTGAAGATCTGGAGGCATTACTTGTATGGAGTTAGATGTGAAGTTTTTACTGACCACCAGAGTTTGAAGTATATCTTCACTCAGAAAGAACTGAATCTAAGGCAGAGGAGATGGCTAGAACTCATAAAGGATTATGAGTTGGATATTCAGTACCATCCGGGCAAAGCAAATGTGGTTGCTGATGCTTTGAGCAGAAAGAATTCAGGTAGTGCAAACTGGATGTTTACACAGCAACAGGAGTTGATAAGGGATTTGGAAAAGTTGGAGATTTCAGTGGTTCAGCCCAATGATGCAGAAATTATAAGGTTGAATCAGACTATAATTATGTCTACATTTCCAGAAAGGGTACGAGAAGCTTTGCCACTTGATGCAGATTTTAAGAAGATACTGGATATGGTTAGTGTGGGACACATTGAAGATTTTGAGCTTGATGGCGAGGGATTGCTTAGATATAAGGGCAGATTGTGCATTCCAGATGTGGATGATTTGAGGAAAGAAGTTCTTCAAGAAGCTCACTACTCCAGTTACACCATTCACCCAGGCAGTAATAAGATGTATCAGGATTTGAAGGAGGTGTTTTGGTGGCCAGGAATGAAGAAAAGTGTAGCAGATACAGTGGCCAAATGTATTTCATGTCAGATGGTTAAAGCTGAGCACCAGAAGCCAGGAGGATATCTACAGCCCTTACCCATTCCAGAGTGGAAATGGGAAGACATTGCTATGGATTTCGTGGTTGGTTTACCTAGATCCAGAAGAGGAAATGATACTTTATGGGTGATTATTGATAGGTTGACTAAATCTGCACATTTTATACCTATCAAACAGTCTGATCCTGTTGAGAAATTGGCAAGTTTATATGTTGATCAGATTGTCAGATTGCATGGAGTACCGAAGACTATAGTGTCAGACCGAGATGGGAGATTTACTTCCAGATTTTGGAAGAAAGTTCAGGAAGCTTTGGGTACCAGACTTACCTTTAGCAAAGCTTTCCACCCTCAGACAGATGGGCAATCAGAAAGAACCATCCAGACCTTAGAAGATTTGCTCAGGTTGTGTGTTCTGGATTTTGGTGGTAAGTGGGAAGCATATGTTTCTTTGATAGAGTTTGCCTACAACAATAGCTTTCAAGCAAGTATAGGAATGGCTCCTTATGAAGCTTTGTATGGGAG
The DNA here is from genome assembly GCA_022539455.1 of Dendrobium nobile. Taxonomy (NCBI): domain Eukaryota; kingdom Viridiplantae; phylum Streptophyta; class Magnoliopsida; order Asparagales; family Orchidaceae; genus Dendrobium; species Dendrobium nobile. The sequence goes on from CM039718.1 coordinate 51,604,719, forward strand.
AAGGTGTAGAACACCTTTAAATTGGGTTGAGACTGGAGAAAGGAAGATAATTGGTGCTGATCTGGTTGATGATGCTACAGAGAAAATCAGATTGATCAGAGATAGATTGAGAGCAGTGCAGGACAGGCAGAAGAAATATTATGATGCCAAGCACCGATCAGTTGAATTTGATGTGGGAGAATTTGTATTTCTTAAAGTCAGTCCAATGAAGGGAGTGAAGAGATTTGGCAAGGTAGGAAAGCTGAGTCCCAGATTTGTTGGACCTTTTGAGATTTCAGAAAGGATTGGAAAGGTGGCATACAGGTTGATTCTACCAGCACACATGAGTGGAGTACATAATGTGTTTCATATTTCCTCCTTAAGGAAATATATTTCAGATGAGGTTCAGAGGATTAGTACAGATGTGGTAGACATTCAACCTGACTTGACTTTTGTTAATGAACCAGAGAAGATTCTTGACTTTGAGGTTAAGCAGTTGAGGAGCAGAGCGATTCCTTTTGTTAAGGTGCTTTGGAAGCATAGTTCTGAGAAAGATGCCACTTGGGAGAAAGAGTTAGAGATGAGGGAGACCTACCCTCACCTTTTTGACTAAGGTATGTTTTCCTAACTTTGTCTTAAATTTCGAGGACGAAATTTTTATAAGGGAGGGAGAATTGTAAAACCCAAAAATCCTATTTTAGGCTTTGCACGCTTTTTAAAGCGTCGCGATGAGGTTTAAGTAAAATTTTCAAGGTTAACGGAATGTAACGAAATTAATTTTAGAAAATCCTACGCGAAATTCTGATCGTTTTCGTATATAGAAGTTATACCAAATTTTGCCTAATTAGAGAGTTATTATTTTTAGAAGTCTCTAAATGCCAACTTTGCCCCTAGGTTTTTCTTAAGCCGAATTTACTTAAGGGTAATATGGTCATTTAGCAAAACCTAAATCCTCTTAATAGCTTAACCGAGCCCTCCCTCTCCATTTTCACGCGTGAAACCGAGCGGACCGAACGGGAGCGGACGGACGGGCGACGGGCGGCTTCCGCGAGGGTTGCTCCGGCGACGATTTTCCGGCGAGAGCTTTAGGTCAAATCGAAGAGGACGACGAGAGGATTACTCCGGTGTGTTTATTTTCAAACGAATCCCTCTCAATCTCTAGATAATTGGAAAAGAATTTTTAGGGTTTTGTAAGATTTTAGTTTTCTTTCACAATTTTCTTTACAAAAACTTTAAGGGAGGTTTAGAGGATTGTTTTAGCATTGAAAACATGTAAACTTGAGGAGTTTTTGGAGAAAGAAAAATTAGGATTTTTCTTAGATTTTTAATTTTGAGAAATCCTTTTTACAAATGTTGTTCCTAAGAATATTAGAAATGTTTTGAAGACATAAATTTAGATTTTTGAAGAAAATTTTGTTTTTATAATTATTTTGATTATTTTAATCCGAAAATTATATTATTATTATTATTATTATATGTTAAGAATCAATTTAGAATCAATATTCTAGTGAAATGGAGGATTTATGATTTTCTAAAATTTTAGTAATTATTAAATCCGAAAATTTATATTATTTTAATTAAAAATCTATTAAGCATTTTAATAGATAGTTAAATGGAATCAAATGGGTTTAACTTTAGGCTTAGAATTAACCTTAATGAAATTAGGAATTATGTGACATGTTTATTTTATTTCTAGGTTGTGATCTTTAAGGGTGGAGATAAAGATCTTATTGAAGCGACGAATCGTGCTTAAAACTTGAGGTAGGTGTTCAGAAACAGTTAAAATTATAAATGCTTTAATTCTTTAGTTCATTTATAATTCATGTTTTTATTCAATTGAATTATGTTTTAAATTCAGTAACTTTTGTAAGTTTATGTCTTTTATTTGATTTCATCTTTTGTTATGCATACGAATCATATAAAGAGACATATTTGGGCATGAAATTTATATGAAAGTTTATGGAAAAAAAAATTTTTATTGAAAAAGAAAGAATTAAGGGAATAGTAATCTTTCATGTTTACATGTTGATCCGGATGTACCCAAATGGTAAAGGAGCTCTTATGAGCATTGGTAAAGGAAGGTTCTTATGAACCTATGGTAAAGGAAAGTTCTTATGAACTTATGGTAAAGGAATTTGGCCACTATTTGACTGCGTACCTGATCAGTACGAAATGGGGTACATTCGGGATGGGTGATTCATTAAGCATACATAATCTGCACTTTGCATTTCATATGAATAAGATTAAGAAAAGAAAAGAAAGGAAATGCTATGTAAAAGAGAATGTTATTGCTTTAAGACATGTTTAAAGAATCAGTTTCTAATTAAAATAGTTTTATTTCAACAATTTATAAAGTTAATTGTATTATGAACTACCTGCTGGGCTTTAGCTCATTCATCGTTTTGGAAATCTTTTTCAGGAGAAAAGTAATGGTTGCACGACGACCTTACATGTATCGTCGTAGGGGACCTCAGGATGAAAGGTTCCATTTATTTTATGTTTTAAGTCTAAGGTTTGAGTTAGTATCTGAGTATGAACAGTATGTAGAGTTTATGTAATGTTGACTCAAAAGTTTTTATTGGTATTGAGATATTTGAAAAAGTTTGGAACTATCTGAATTTATTGCTGCTTAGTGGCTCTTTCATGTTTATTGATGATGTTTATGTAAAACTCTTAAAGTCTTTGATGAAATTGTTTATACTTTATATGCTCTTCCGTACGACTGTTTGTTCCCGCCCCGATATTATCGGGCTAACCGGGCCGGGTCGTGACATTATTTGTGGAAGTGCTTTTGTTAGTCTCATGTTGCTTTTAATTGTAATCAATTGACATTACTTAGTTCTTCAGCAGAGATTTTCTTACGATCTATCTTGGAACGCATTTGTTTTTAATTATCTACGCAAAGTTCACAAATTATTAATTTCCTACAAGCAATTCTTGCATCGTATTACATCAACTAGTTTATCCACTTTTTAAGGTAAATATCTTCAAAGCCAATCTAGATCATATTTGTCAAGAATGAACCTTATACTGAGGTAAAAAAAAGGAATATTGCATAATACAATACATTATTTTAAAAATATAGCAAAACAATAAAATATCATGAAAAATTTATCAAGATTTAAATAAAAAGGGGGGAAAATATCCTAATACAAAAGACACTATTAATATCATATAAATAGAATATAATCTCACTTTAACATACATGAAAGTTAACATAAAGTATAATTTCCAAGTTAAATCTTTTTAAGAAATTTGCTATCTTTCAAATGTAGCAATATGGCTAATAATAAGATATTATTTCTGTAAATTGAACAACATTAAAATAATAAAAAAGCAAACTCAAAGCAATATGTACTAACACAATATGGCTAGCAATCAACAAAATTAGATTAAGCAAAACTAAGCATTAACAAATAAATTATTGACAATAGAGGCATGAACATGGTAGGATGAAAAGAGCATAAATAATTATTTAAGAGAGAAAGCACAAGCATTATAGATAAAATAGATGGCCACTACGATATGGGATCTATAATGTTTTCCAAAGTTACATAATTTTTATTACCTATAAGTTACATAATTTTTATTACATACTTGATTAAAAAGAACCATATTAAATTTTCTACAGAAAAACTTCATGTTCTGCTTACAGAAAAATATGCTAGGTGCAGCTGTAAAGAAGAATACCTTCAGATTTCGTAATTGTCCAAATGTTTCTGGTAATTCGGTCAAAATATTAGCTGATAAATCTACCTGTATAATTATAGAAAACCTCATAGTAGCTAAGACGCATACATTATAGCTGCTTGATTGTATTAAATACGCCTCATAGAAGGAAAAAACAACATGAAAGAATGAGCAAGCACCTCATCAAGCAAGGAACAATTTCCAATGCTAGCAGGCACCGAGCTTATCCTGCCAGTCACAAGAATAAGTCAACTAAAGAGATTGTAACCTACCTACAAAGCAAGCCAATCGGCCTTGTCAGAAAAATGATTTTACTATTATTAATTTCACAGCATTAAAATCATATACAATTAAAAGATATCCTATTTTCCATTTGTGAGATATGCAGTATATATTTAGAGAAGATCAAGTTCAGTATATCAAGACAAAAATGTATGGTTATTATAAAGCACAGTAGCTGGGCATAAAATGCTACCTATTGCTTCGTGCTCTAAGAATCTGAAGTCGATTAAGACATCCTAATTCATCTGGTAAGCATGTTATCTCGTTCATTGAAATATAGAGTTCACTCAGAGAGGTCAATTCACCCAAAGAAGGCGACAAAGTAGTTAATCTGTTGAAAAAAATAAAATTGAAATCTATTAAAAATTATAATATAAATAAATTATCAGGTGAAAATCACGTAAACATACGTAACTAAAATCATAAACTGAAGTATCCAAATTTATTAGACTTGTAAACATTCCTAGTGCAACAAAACATAGCAAAACAATGGCCACCAAAATTAAGGAAAGCTGTTAAGCCAACTTCTATCCTATTAATCATACCTCTTTGGGAGTTTTAAGCAGCATCTCCAAATAAACTTTATTAGATACAACAACAAACAACAACATCAAGCCTTTGCCCCGTTATGTGAGATCGGCTAAAGAAGACGGCAAAGTAGATAATAATAATAATTTAATTGTTTGTCCCCTTTTGGGCATAACTGACGGCATGAAAAAGCATGTATATTTCTATCTTGGAACATAAAGGTAAATTCTCACAACACAGACACTTCAATAATCATCACACCAATCAATCAAGTATATGCACCAATCAATCAAGTATATGCGTAGAAAAAAAAATCTTAATCCCAATATGCCTAGAGGTTGTGCATCTAAGTATATGCTAACTTGTATAGCTTGTCACACTATGATAGGTTGTTGTGTTTTAATTATGGGATAGAAAAAAAAACTTTTAATCCATTAGTAATTTCACTTCAAGTTTGTTACGGTTTGGCCAGAATCGTCCAAACTGGCCCAGGTTAGGTCGGTTCAGACCTAAAGGAGGCAGACTAAGCCACCTCCTTTAAATGCCGCCCAAACGTGTGGCCCCTCCAAGTGCGGCAAAGAGAGAGAGGGCGATGCATTCATAATTTTTGTATTTTTATTATCAAACATTGAACATTAGTTTTTTATTTATTTAGTTTTATGTTTTTTAAGCTATCCAATGATGGAAGGCATCTAATGATCATGGTAGGTTGTGCTTGGGCTTAGTAGACCTTGGTTTGCTAGCTTGTTTGGGTCCCATGGGCTGCTGCTGGTTCTCGGGTTGGGCTTATGGTTCTCAGTTTTGAGCTGGTGTTGATATTGGGAGATGGTGGTTGCTTTGGTGTTGAGCTATATTTTCAAAAGTGCTAGCTCATTAATGTTGAGCTGAAGTTTAGTTCATTAATTGGGAGATTTATTGCACTTCCTAGCTCATTAATTCAAAAAGGTATGCTATTAATTCATGGATTCAATTTGGAGTGGACTTGCCTCTTCTCCTCCTCTTTGTCTTTTCGGCTTCATATGCTGGCTGATTTTCCCATGCCTTGCCCCTTTGGTTCCTATGGCTGGCTGCTTGGTTCCTGTGGCTGGCTGCTTGGTTCCCGTGGCTGGCTACTTGGTTCCCGTGGCTTCTCTTCTCTATTTCCTATACCGTATGGGGGCTGATGCGTTGTGGCTGTTGGCCTTTCATTTCCCTAAATCTAATTGGTTTAGTTGGAGGTGCTATGGCTGTTTGGTTCCCCTCTCTTGCCTATATATAGAAGATGTTTTAGAAGGAAAAGGTTGTTGAATATAGTTGAGCAAAGTCTCTAAAACCTGAGGGTTTTCTCTTCTTCTTGGAAAAGCTTGAGAGCTTGTTCCACTTCTTTCTCTTATCTACTTCGTCTGGGCTTCTTACATCTTCTTCTCTACGCAAGTTCCACTCCATTTGTATCCTTCTTCTTGAGCTTTGGAAGTGTATGTTAGCTGATTTGGGAGCATTTGCCGGAGGAATTTGGTTAGACGTTTGGACCTTCTTACTGTGGTGGACCATCGATTTGCTAGCCCTAAGCATATACTTTATTTTATCTACATTTCGATGCATGTAAGGAAACCGTTCTTTCGGTTGTTCTGAGGATAGCGTTTTTTTATTTTTCTTTTGTTTCGTTTGATTTCAATTCTCATTTTGTCCATCTGTTTTGAGTTTTTTTTATGATTGCTACTATTTGAATCGAATGTAGTTTTGTGTTGCCCATCATTCTCCTTATCTGGCTTTTCTTTCTAGTTTGCCCCATCAAGTTTGGTATCAGAGCAAATGCTTGTCCTTGGTTTGTGTGTTTTTTTTGGTTTCTTGTCCTTGTTTGGTGGGACTTTTTTCTAAAAATCTAAGATGGCTAATAATCCGGAGGATTGGAAAAATCTAATGCAACAATTGAATAATTTGCAACAACAAATCAACACTATGGCTGAAGCAATTGAAAATCTGAATGTTAATAATGCTAATGCTAATCCTAATGTTCAAACTTCTGAAAGTGAAGAGGAGGTTCCTAGAAATCAAAATAGGCAACAAAAAAATTGGGATCATGGGATTAAAATAGATGTTCCTAACTTTGAGGGAAAGCTTCAACCCGATCAATTTCTTGAGTGGGTAGAAAAAATGAATTAGTTTTTTGAATGGAAGGAAATACCTAACAATAAGAAGGTTCGCTTTGCTAGTCTTAAACTTTCTGGTCATGCTTTAACCTGGTGGATAAACTTTCAAAATAATAGACTTAGGAGAGGTAAAGAAAAAGTCCAAAACTGGGAAAGGATGAAGGAAAAAATGAAAGGAAAATTTTTGTCATCGGATCATGCACGAATAATATTATAAGAATTTAATAACTTGCGACAAGGAAATCAATCTGTTGGAGAATACACCGAAATATTTTACAAACTTCAATCCATAAATGTTTTAAATGAATCTGAAGAGAAAACTATTTCAAGATACATCAATGGCTTAAAATGGTCAATCCAAGATCAACTCAACTTGCATCATATCATTAAAACTGACGAGGCATATCGTATGACATTAAAATTGGAAAAGCAACATCAAAGGGAAAGGGGTCACAACAAGGTAATGGAAACATATAAACGATGACCAACTGGAGGGGTTAAAATTCAATCTCAAACTTCTGGGGGAACATCTGGTGTGAAAGTTAAAACTTTTGAAAATCAAAATACAGATAAAGGAAAGAGAATTATGGGTGCTAAGCCTACTGAACAACCTATATTAATTGGACCATGCTATAAATGCGGGCTTTATGATCATCTTTCTGCCACTTGTAGGAAGAATAATCCACCAAGTAACAATCTCATTAAAAACGATGAAAATTTGGAAGAAGAAGTAAATGAATCTGAATCTGAAAATGACAATGAAATAGAAAAGATTGATATTGAAGGAGATGAAGATGAAGAGTTTTTGGTAATACGACAAGTCTTAACAACTAAAATAGACAAAGGGGATAAGTGGCTAAGAAGAAACATATTCAAGACAACTTGCACGATCGAAGGAAAAATCCGCACTCTTATGATAGATAGTGGAAGTTCTGAAAATTTTATTTCTCAAAAACTGGTCGACAAGCTTAAAATAAAGTCAACACCACTTGTCAAATCTTATAAATCTCTTGATTCAAAGAAGGGGGAGAGGTTCCAATCACTAAGCAATGTATTGTCAATTTATCAATTGGAGGGTCTTTCAAAGATCAAGTTGTTTGCGATGTGGTGCCTCTTGAAGTTTGTCATATTTTGTTAGGACGACATTGGCAATACGACCACAAAACTATTCATAATGGAGAGAAAAATACATATACTTTGATTCAAAATAATAAGGAGTTTACTCTTCATCCACAACAACATGTGCCTGATTTACTTGTTAAGATTAACACGGTTGCCAAAATAAATACTCCTGAACTATTTTTAAATGCTAATGATTTGAAACATTCTGAAGTTGCTTACTTGGTTTTGGGAAAGGAAACTGATTCTACTTTTCAAATCTCTAAAGAAATGCAAGTATTAATTGATGAGTTTTCTGACATAACTCCTGAAGAGTTGCCAATAAGATTGCCTCCAATGCGAAATATTCAACATCATATTGATCTAATTCCTGGAGCCACTTTACCTAACCTTCCTCATTACAGAATGAGTCCATCTGAGCATGCTGAACTTTTTAAGCAAGTGACTGATTTGTTAAAAAAATGTTTGATTTAAGAAAGCTTAAGTCCTTGTGCTGCGCCTCCTTTAATAACGCCAAAAAAAGATGGAACATAGAGGATATGTGTGGATAGTAGGGCAATAAATAAAATTATCATTAAATATCGTTTTCCAATTCCTACACTGGATGACATGTTGGATATGCTAAGTAGTGCCAAAGTCTTTTTTAAAATTGATTTGAGAAGTGGGTATCACCAAATAAGAATAAGACTTGAGGATGAATGAAAAACTGCTTTTAAAACTAAAGAAGGTTTATATGAATGGCTTGTGATGCCTTTTAGGCTTTCAAATGCTCCGAGTACTTTTATGAGAACAATGAATCATCCGAGATCTTTTATTGGAAAGTTTGTTGTGGTTTATTTCGACGACATTTTAATTTATAGTATTCATCCTTCTAAGCACTTAAATCATGTGAGGCAAGTGTTGCAAACTCTAAGATAACAAAAGCTTTATATCAATCTTATGAAATGTTCCTTCATGACTTTGAGCTTGACATTTTTGGGTTTTATTGTTTCTGCTGAGGGAATAAAAGTGGATCCGATAAAAATAAAAGCAATTCAAAATTGGCCCACTCTTAAAAAACATAAGTGAGGTGAGAGGATTTCATGGCTTAGCTTCTTTTTATAGAAGATTTATTAAGAACTTCAGTTCTCTGATTGCTCCTATTACTGATTGCTTGAAAAAGGGATATTTAGGTGGACACCTCAAGTTGAAAAAACTTTTGAAATCATCAAGGCAAAAATGAGTCAAGCTCCCATTCTTAGCTTGCCAAATTTTGAAAACATTTTTGAAGTTGATTGCAATGCTTCTCATGTTGGTATTGGTGATGTGCTTAGTCAAGTGGGAAAACCTATTGCTTATTTTAGTGAAAAACTGAATGACGCTCGTTCCAAATATTCTACCTATGATTTGGAATTTTATGCTATTATTCAAGCCTTGAAATTTTGGAGATGTTATTTGATTCAATGAAAATTTGTCCTAAATACTTATCATAAAGCACTTCATTTTTTGAGTTCTCAAAAAATTTTTAATAAAAGACATGCTAAGTGGATTTCCTTTTTGCAAGAGTATACTTTTCATATCAAATATAAAACTGATGTTTTAAACAAAGTTGCTGATGATTTAAGCAGGATATCTCATTTTTTAGTAACTGTTTATCCAACTATTATTTCTTTTAATTTTTTGAAAGATACTTATGCAAGTGATTCTGATTTTAAGAGTATTTGGGATTCTTGTCTTGCTTCTGAAACTGATCCTTCTGCTCAGTTTGTTATACATCAAGGTTTTGGGTAGACATTTTGGGCAAGGGAAAACTGTTGCTTTGATAGAAGAAAATATTTTTGGCCTCATATGAGAAAACAAATTGCTAAGCTGGTAAACAATGTAAAATATGTCAGGCTTTCAAGGGAACTTCACAAAATTCTAGTTTGTATACCCCTCTGCCTATTCCAAACAAACCTTGGGAGGATATTTCAATGGATTTAGTTTTGGGTTTGCCTGTTACCATTCGAAAATTTGACTTTGTTTTTATGGTGGTAGATCGCTTTAGCAAAATGACACATTTTATTCCTTGCAAGAAAACTTCTTATGCTTCTTACATTGATGATCTATTTTTTAAAGAAATTGTTCGTCTTCATGGTTTTCCTCGTACTTTTACTTCTGATCGGGATATTAGATTTTTGAGTCATTTTTGGAGAACACTTTGGGCAAAATTTGGAACTATTCTTCAATTTATTAATGCATATCTTAATGCATATCATCCTCAAACTGATGGACAAACTGAAGTTGTCAATCGAAGCTTAGAAAATTTATTAAGGTGTCTTGCTGGAGAAAAACTATTCCAATGGAATTTAATCTTGCCTCAAGCTGAGTTTGCTTACAATAATTTTGTTAATCATTCCACTGATAAAACTCTTTTTGAGATTATTTATGGACAACCTATTCCTCACATTTTAGATAGAAACTGCTTGCCTTTACCTAACAAAATTAGTGCTGAAGCTTTTGAAATTTTTGATCACAGACCGTCCAATAGCAAGTCCTTGAAAAACTCTAAAAGACTAATGCTAAGTACAAGTCTGCTGCTGATAAACATCGAAGAGAGGTTATTTTTAATGAGGGTGACTTGGTTATGGCTTACTTTCGTCGCCAACGATTTCCTGTTGGTACTTTTAGAAAGCTAAGAAGAAAGAAGTTTAGGCCTTTTCGTGTGCTTCAAAAATTAGGCATGAATGCCTATCTGTTGGATCTACCTATTTCTGTTGGCACTTCTCTTGTATTTAATGTTTCGGACCTTTCTTTATATGAAGAAAATTTTGAAGATTCTGTAGAAATTGAAACTTTGCAACTCTCCACTTCTATGGCAAAAACTAAAGAACGGGTTAAAGATATTATTGATGTTAGAATTTCTAAAACAAGACATGGTGAGCATAAGAAGGTCTTGGCAAAATGGAAAATTCGTCCTCTAACCGACAGTACTTGGATGAATGCAAAAGAGCTGAAAAAGAGTCATCCAAAGCTTTACAAAAGAGTGGTGGAAGCTTTCTCATCAGGAGATGAGATTTTTTCACCATGGGTAATTGATGCATTCATAATTTTTGTATTTTTATTATCAAACATTGAACATTAGTTTTTTTTTATTTAGTTTTATGTTTTTTAAGCTATCCAAAGATGGAAGACATCCAATGATCATGATAGGTTGTGCTTAGGCTTGGTAGACCTTGGTTTGCTAGCTTGTTTGAATCCCTTGGGCTGCTGCTGGTTCTCGGGTTGGGTTTATGGTTCTCAGTTTTGAGCTGGTGATGATATTAGGAGATGGTGGTTGCTTTGTTGTTGAGCTATATTTTCAAAAGTGCTAGCTCATTAATATTGAGCTGAAGTTTAGTTCATTAATTGGGAGATTTATTGCAATTCCTAGCTCATTAATCCAAAAAGGTATGTTATTAATTCATTGATTCAATTTGGAGTGGACTTGCCTCTTCTCCTCCCCTTTGTCATCTCGGTTTCTTGTGCTGGCTGATTTTCCTGTGCCTTGCCCCTTTGGTTCCTATGACTGGTTGCTTGGTTCCCATGGCTGGCTGCTTGGTTCCCGTGGCTTCTCTTCTCCGTTTCTTGTACCGTATGGGGACTGATGTAATGTGGCTGTTGGCCTTTCATTTCCCTAAATCTAATTGGTTTAGTTGGAGGTGCTATGGCTGTTTGGTTCCCCTCTCTTACCTATATATATAAGATGTTTTAGAAGGAAAAGGTTGTTGAATATTGTTGATCAAAGTCTCTAAAACCTGAGGGTTTTCTCTTCTTCTTGGAAAAGCTTGAGAGCTTGTTCCACATCTTTCTCCTCTACTTCGTCTAGGCTTCTTACCTCTTCTTCTCTACGCAAGTTACACTCCATTTGTATCCTTCTTCTTGAGCTTTGGAAGTGTATGTTGGCTGATTTGGTAGCATTTGCAGGAGGAGTTTGGTTGGACGTTTGGACATTCTTGCTGTGGTGGACTATCGGTTTGCTAGCCCTAAGCACATACTTTACTTTACCTACATTTCGATGCATGTAAAAAAACCGTTCTGTCGGTTGTTCTGAGGATAGCATTTTTTTATTTTTCTTTTGTTTTGTTTGATTTCAATTCTCATTTTGTACATCTGTTTTGAGTTTTTTGAATGATTGTTACTATTTGAATCGAATTTGATTTTGTGTTACCCATTGTTCTCCTTATCTGACTTTTCTTTCTAGTTTGCCCCCATCAAAGGTAAGGGGGCGGTAATTGCATAGGGAAAATATTTGAATATTGGTTTATTTTAGGAAATCTTTTATTGGTTTTTATTAGGAAGATATGTATTAAAAGAGGAGAAGAGGCTAGGGTTAGGACATCCATGATTTGAGTTATTCTCTTGGAGTTTTCCTTGGCGCCTCGAGCTCTAAATTCATCATCTAGAGATTGGATGAGAAGAAACCTCCTCTCGAACTGAGGATCAATTGTATCTTAGTTTGTGTTTTGTGTTGCGTTGATTCCAATATTATAATCTATCGTTTTGGATTGATTTTATCTATGTTTTCGCATTTTCTCGTTGTTTTTACCAATTTATCATTAGGGTTGCTTGCGAACTCAAGTATTTCATATCAAATTTGTATCATAACAAGTCTTGGGACCGTTGGTGGGCTGGATTTTGGCAAATTTCAGCGGCTAAATTTTGGCCAGTGGAGGAAAAAGTTGCTGTTTTTGCAATCCAAATCCAAATTTTTTTAATATACAAAAATCTGGATAGATATGGTGGCCAAGAAAGTGGATGCGCTGAAAGAAAGACTTAAAGGGGAGATGAATCAAATCAAAACAACAATGGAGGACAGGATTTCCTCCATGGAAGGACAAATAGCCGATCTCCAGTACATGATGAAGAAAATGTTAGAAATCTACAACCAAACAATGGCTTCAGTGGCAAAAGGGTTAGAAGAGAAGAACACGAATTCTAAAATTCGTAGAGAGGAAGAGTGGTGGAGATCGTTGAGGGAGAAAGAAGAAAAACATATATGGAGCCTTTCCAGACGGAGGAAAGAGTAGGTAGGTATGGGGAAAGGTATGGGTATTTGTGGGGGAGCAAAGGGATGTTGATTGGGAATGCTGGGAGGGGTATTATGGCCGCTGAGGGGCTGAATTTGAATGAATGAGAAAGGATTTCGAAAAGGGCATTGGGTTATGACAGGGCAAGGGAAGATCGGGATACGTGGGAATGGCCAAGCACTTGGGAGAGGGGAAGCTATGGAAGAATAAGGGGAAATGGAGGAGATTAAAAGGTGAGGAAGCTGAAGATGCTCATATTTGAAAGGGAGGATGCGTTTGGGTGAATTTATAAGGTGAAGAGGTACTTCACCATCAATAGGCTAATAGAGGAGGAGAAGCTGACAGCAGCAGGCTTATGTTTGGAGGGGAAGGCACTGTCATGGTATCAATGGAGAGAGCAAAGGAGACCCATCAGGAGCTAGGGGGAAGGCACTGTCATGGTACCAGGTACGGGATTTCTATAAGCAATTCTTTGCTCTTGTGCAGGGAGGATCAGTAACAGACTACAGTGAGCGATTTGAGCATCTGGTCAATAGGGTGGAGCAATTATCATATACTGTATTAGAGGGGAACTTCATGAAGGGGCTAAAGGCAGAGATCAGAGCGGCAGTGAAAGTTCTGATGCTTCATGACTTGGGGGAGGCCATGAAGTTGCCGCAGCTAGTTGAAAATCAGAGAAATCTAGAGAAGGAAACCAGGAGTAGCAGCTTAGGAGGTACTTACAAGATGACGACCACTCATTTAGTACCCAAGGATCCTAGAACAGGAGGAATTCGGGAGACCACCAAGGAGAAGACAGCAGGAGGAAGGAGTGAGAAAAACTTTAAGAGGCTGACAGAGAATGAGATGCGGGAGAAGAGGGCAAAGGGGTTATGTTTCAGGTGTGATAAGAAGTATACGCCAGGGCATAGGTGTAGGGACTGAAATCTACAAGTTCTCACCGTCTGTGATAACGAGGAAACTGAGGGAGATGAGGGAGAGCTAGAGGAGATGGAGGAGAACCTACATCTGGATTTGGCCGAGAACGATTATTTATGGACTAGCTTCTTTGTCCACATCGATCTTTGATGTGCGAACCCTTGCCTATTTAACACTGCACTAGGGCGCCAATGCAGCGGCACTTATACACTTTTCACTGTATTCAGGCCATACTGCGTGTTGCTTCTAGGGGACGCCCTAGCATTAACACATATTTTTTAAATGATTCATGTCATGATTATTCGACAAGTTTTACACTGATTATTGATTACCTACCACAACCCTCCACTTTTCTCATCCAGGACTTGGGACCTGGTCACAACAGTGTTAGAGATAACATCCATGACAGTTGAATTGGTATGATCCAAACGACGATGCCAAGTATAAGATGAGGTGGACATAGTGAAGAAAGGCATGAGTTAAAGCAGACTGATTTGTTCGCGAGATGGGGTAGAGACCATTAAGGTAGGGACCTTGTTGAAGAAGTTGATGTGTCTTCTGGTCCTTGATAACATAACCAGAAGAATCAAATATGATATAGCAATTTTTGTCAGAAGTAAGTTTAGAAATGGATAATAGGTTGTAAGATAAGTGTGGAACATGATAAAGATATGATAAGGAAAGCATACGGTTGGGGGTGGGTAATAGGCCTTTTCCAGAATGTGCTATGGGAAGAGTAGTCCCGTTGCTGATGACGACTTGATCAGCCCCTGGTAGGTTGTTGGATTCTGGAGGGAATGGAGTTCGAGGGTGAAATGCGTTGTTGCACCACTATCGAGTTACCATGGGGAAGACAGTGATGACGAGGAGTTAGCTAGAAATGCAGAAGGCTGAGCTGAAGTGTATTGGAGATTTGTTTGATGATAGCACGAGAATGCGGAATGGCCTCTTTTACCACAAATTTGACAATCATTGGGGGGGGGATTTACCACCCCAAAACGAGGTATAAGTCATAGCAACAGCTGGAGAGTAGCGACCGCAGAACAAAGGAAATTGTAGACCTCGTCCACGACCTCTGGTAAAAGCCAATGCAAATTGGGAATCAGATTAAGCAAAGGAGTCAAATAGGGTAAGTTATTTGGCGACATCGGTGGCAACGTTGACTTCTTCGTTGCATAACAATGAGTAGAGGTCATTAAGGGAGACTGTACTGAGCTTAGTGCGAATGGTGATCTTAAACGCTTGATAATTTGCTAGGAGTCCATTCAATATGTATAAAATGATATCTTCAGTGTCGATGACTCCACCAGCGGCGGCAATGCTGTCAACTAAGCGTTTAATTGTAGACAATTATTCATTCATTGACTGGTTTTGCATAGTTAATGCGTGAAGTCATTTTTTAACTGAATAACCCTCATTGATCGGTCGAGAAGAGGCGCCGCTCGAGTGTAGCCCAAATGGAATGATAGGAGGTTAGGTTGATGATGTTTGGTGGAAGAGAGGGTGAAATTGTGGAATATAGGGCAACCCAAAGATTCTGATAAAAAAGAAGCCACTAAGAATGGAGTGGGTTAATGGTGGACTGACCATAGGTTGAGGGAATGTGCTGAGGTGGGCAGATAGTTGTGCCATCGAGAAAGCCAGCAAAACCATTGGCAAGGAAAAGTTTTTGAACCTGTGTGCGCAAACTGGGTAGCTGTCGACAACAAGTTGAATATGCACAACATTTTTAATATTTGAAACCAGGAACTTCAAGGAGAGCGGGACGGTGGGTCTAGCGGATACGATTTGTGAGGTAGGTGTTGTATTTGTAGAGGGATGTTGAGGAGAGTTCATTGGGCTCTAAGCCATGATAAAATACATGTATGGCTTGAAGATAAGCCAAGCTTAATAAATACAGCAACAGCAGCAGTAAAGAAATAGATGAAGAAGAAAAGTAGCGGGACAGAAGCAACTACAATTAATACAATGTAATAATAATTTAGTAGATTGCAGTTACATGTATATATATATATATATATATATATATAAGCAGGGAAAATGAAATTACAGAAATGCCAAAGGTAAATCAAGTTGCCAGAGGAATCATGTGATTACTGAGCACTTGCAGAAGTCGGCTGCATTGCAGAGTGGTGTAGATAGTAACTGGAATTGGTAAATGTGGTGAAACCTCTTTAATAAAAATGACATAAATCTAAGCATAAGGACCCTACAACATTTTTTTTAAATTAATTTTGGTACAATCTAAATCCTAAGCAAAACACAACATGATTTGGATTCAATGACTACAAAAAACTAGGGCTCGTTGTAGGTAAAGGGTTTGGGTGCAACATAAATGTATTTCATGTAGTTGGAGATCGTTGGACAATAATCCAACTACCCAACACTCATTGTCATCTTTTTTAGGCTCTCAAAAGTGAGTAACTCGTTGATAATCACCAAATTTCTAAGGGTTTGCGAAGATGGTAGCGGGTAAATGGAGGGCTTTGAGAGCACATAATAAAGCTTCTATAAGGACCAAGGAGCTTGAGAGTGTCATACACAAACCCAATGGCCTACAGACCTAGAGCTTTCTAAGTTTGGGAGATATGCCTCACCGTAGCTAGCTTCCGATGGCAGCCGGCCGTAGTTCCATCGGCTGGTAGAGACAAAGGAAACTGACATATGAAATCAGCAGATGCTCAGACTGTTTGGGTTGTCGCCACCGCCGCCAATTGGCCAGAGTTGATAGGAAAGGGGAGAGAAGCTCCTTGCCTTCTCTTGAGTGTAGAGGATGGAAGTTACAGCTGCTCCTTTTCTCTCGATTTGGAAGAATCGAACAAAGTTGTTTGGTCTCCTCCCTTGTCGCACACAGGAAGTACAGGAACTCAACCCCTGGGAAGTCGGCTCAGCCAGGTCGCACGCGAGAAACCCATTAGATCTTCTTTGATGTTGGCCGCACATCCGAACGGGCTCAGGTCAGTTTCCATCGTTCGATTCAGCCCCAGACACGCACATAGCTCTCTCAGTTCTCGCCATAGCTCTCTTCGCTCTCGCCCAGGTTGCACACAGGAAGCCGTCCACACTCTTTTCTCTCTGTAGAAAATGAGAGCCATAGCCATTCCGTTCCTTCCAGGCGCATGCACGAGAGGTCCTCGAGTCCTTCCCTCTCTCCCACTAGCTCCTTTTTTCTCTGGAAACCGGAGAAAAAACTTGTTCATCAAGTGTATGGGGGAGAAAGGCATTGGAGACATCTGGATGCAAAATGGGCCAACATTGAAATGAAGTGGCGGCAATTAATAAGAGCCTAATTGTAGGAAATTTTGTCGCTCGACTGAATGTACTCAATGTGTCGGTATAATCAATACTAAACTCTTGTTTGTGGGTCACAAGTCTAGCTTTGTGGCGTGATAATGTACCATCCGGAATAAATTTTGATTTGTACAAGCAATTGCAGCCAAGTAGATTTTGAGAAGGATGCGCAAGTAAAAGAGGCCACATGCCCCTGTTGTACTAAGGCCTGAAATTCAGAGGACATGTCAGCTCTCCAGCTTGGATGCTTATTGGCTTCAGTGAAGGAGGTGAGGGATAAAGGCACAATGGTGTTATGTAAGTCAAAAATTGGTTTTGGTTTTAGATGGCCTGTTTGTTGTCGGGTTACCATGGGGTGGCGAGTGATTTAAGGCTGAGACATAGGTGGAGGTGGGGTAAGGAAGTGTTCAGATGAAGTAGAAACCTCATTATTGGAAGGTTGAGTTGAAGAATTGGATGGAACAGAGAGTGTATCAGATATGGTGGCAGAATGTTGAGTGGAAGTATCTGGATGGCAGATGTGTTCAAAGAATTGAACGTGACAAAATATATGTATGATGTTAGTGATTGGATCGAGACATTTGTGGCCTTTTTAGTGAGTGGTATAACCGAGGAATACACAAGGAAGGGAGCGTGGTTGTAGTTTGTGATGACTTACTGGGGGAATCCATGGGTAACATAGGCACCCATTGACTTGAAGATGCTCATATGTGGGTGGATGATTGTAGAGTTTATGATAAGGAGAAAGGTTTTTGATGGAGGTGGAGGGTAACTTGTTGATTAGGTAAGCTGCAGTGAGTAATGTATCAACACAGTATTGATGAGGCAAATTATCTTCAAATAGAGAGTGTGCATTGTCTCTTCTACCTCACTGTTTTGTTGAGGTGTCTAAGGACATGTAAGGTGATGAACAATTCCAAACAATTGTAACTTCATTTGGAATTGTTGATTAAGAAATTCGCCACCCCGATCAGATTGAAGCATTTTAATAAGAGTTTGAAATTGTTTTTCCACAAATAATTTAAATTACAAAAATGTAGTTAAAGCATCATATTTGAGTTTCAAGCGGTACACCCAACAATATCTTGTAAATTCGTCAATAAACACTATATAATACTTAAAGTTTTGAGCAGACAAAATTGGGAAAGGACCTCATACATATGTGTGGACTAACTCAATACAATTTGAAGTTCTAGGTATAGCTATAGAAAAAGAGAACTTATGGCTCTTTGAACAAACACCAGAATCACAAAGAGAAATAGATTTGTTGTAAGGACAAGAAAAGGACAACAATATTTGGATGGTTGCTAACGGATGTCCAAGCCTTTGGTGCCAGGAGGTGGAACTAACGAACGAGCAGAGAAATACAGTAGGAGAGTTAGAAGATTGTGGTGAAGTAGATGCAGCTGGAAGCTTAATAGGGTATAGTCCTTAATGGTTGGACCTCTAAAGCAGAGTCTGATGCTTCTTGGTGTCCTTAATGATGAAACTATTAGCATGAAATAAGATATAACAAAGATTGTCATGAGTTAGATGATGCACGGATAGGAGATTATGGGTCATGTGCAGCAAATGAAGAATGTGTGGTAAAAGAAGCTTACTAGATGGTGTGGGTAGAATTCCTTGTCCGAAATGAGCAATGGGTAGTTAGTGACCATTTCCCGCCTGCACTTGCAAATTTCCAGCATATTGTTGAGATTACTACAATTGTGAAGCATCTGAAGTAAGGTGATTGGATGCCCCATAATCCAAAAACCAATTTGCAGTGGTATGATCTTCATGAGCTAGAAAAGCTTGAGGTTGAGGGAGTTGATAAAAGAGATTTTTCTTGTGCCAATAAGCAGCAGTGGAGTGTCCCGGTTTGGAGCAGATTTGACATTCTATAGATGGGAATGGATATCGTCCTCCCCCTCACATTGGTGAATTGAGAAAGACACGGCTTCCACATGCAATTGTAAACCGCCCACAAAAATGCCCTCTAGCACGACCACGAAAAGCAGCGCGTGTGAAGGAAGAATTCATCTGAGTGGAAAGGTTGTGATCGGTGCCTTGATTAGCGATGATGTTTGCTTCTTCACTACAAAGCAAGGCGTACAGATCATCCAAACTGATAGGATGTAATTTGATGTGAATTGCAGTTTTGACTGCATTATAAGATTAAGGAAGTCCGTTTAAAGTATAGAGGATTATATCCTCTGGTTCTATGGTAGAACCAACAGCTTGAATAGCATCTACCCATTGCTTGATTTCAGAGAGAGATTGCATCATAATTTTATCTCTCATTCGAAGTTGTTGAAGTTCATTTTTGAGTTGTAGGATTCAAGATTTATTTGTACACTATAGATGACGATCCAAAGTGTTCCATATATCCTTGCAGGTTTCAAGATTAAGAATATAGGGAAGAAGCAAAGGGGAAATAGTGGAAAAGAGGGAAAAAGCAAGGTTTTGATCAACAAGCATCCAAGTATTATATGCATTGTTAACGGCTACTGAGTTATTGGAAAGCAAGACTTGTTTTGGGGTTTTGGAGTTGTACCATCTAAATATCTGATAAATCCATTTGCAGCAAAAATTTTTATAGATCTAAGAGCGCCATATTGGATGGTTGTCCGCATTCAACTGCACATTGAGCACGGTCTTAACATTGGACATCAGTAACTTTAACTGAGCTGGAATGGGCACTTCAACAGATGACTGAGACGACACTGTGGATGTCATAGAGGAAGATTCATTGCTGGCCATGATAGCAGACAGAGGGAGAGGTATTAGAGATCCTGGCGCTCTGATACCATGATAAGGTTTTGGACCTGCAAGTTAGACAGCACAAGGGAAAGAAAGAATAAGAAGCATTGCTACAAAATTTGCTAAAGCCCAGTATTGTATTACCCTTTTAATTACAATGTATTTATATTAAACTATTAGACATTCATATTAATATCCTACGGTGAAGATGTGTAAAAAAGATCAGATGGTCCAAATTGCTACCGTGCTGGAGTTGGTTAATGCACATAGGAAGAGGAGCCAAAAACTGTACTGAGTAAATTGAGTAGTGCACGGAGGTCTGTTAACAAATACATGGAAGCAATGAGATAGGTTTGGTATTTTTGAGATAATCTTAACCGTTGGATAAAATTTCCTTTTTTGAAAAGATTAAATTGGTTAAGCTGAATCAGTTGAGCTATCATCTGCTCGTTTTGAATTCAATCTGAGCTTGGTTAGACTCAATTGGCTTGACTTGGTCCGAAAATTGAATTAACATAGATTACTTGGAAACAGTCAGATTAAAAATTAGTAAACTAAGAGTAAAATGGTGATTAAAATTACAATGAAATAATTGTGATTGATGATAATAATAAATTTATGATTTAAATAAAATACATTATTACAGATACCGCACTAAAGGAGACAAAACTTAAAGATTAACAAGCCAATGCTAAAATATTTAAAGTCGACGTTGGTGATTACATTTATATCTTATAGTTGAAGTTCTTTCTATGATTTGATGCATTTACTAATATAGCCTTTTATCTTAAGGATTAACAGGCCAGTTCGTGTGACACGGGAGACTATTTTGAGCTTTTCTTGAATACAAAAATCTCACAATACAATCAAACAAGCTACCAATAAGATAAAATTTTAAAGCACAAAAAAGTAAAGTACTAATAAGCTGAGATGTATAAGAATGAGCATTTCAACTTCATAGCTATGAGATAAGATCCAGAAAGTAGCAAAAATGTTCTCCAAGACAGTTTCCATATGTTTCAATTACTGACACTCTAAAGGAATTAAAGCTTCATATGGGAAATCTTTCTTATTACTTTTTAAATCAATTTTTTAGTAAAAAATTCTTTCAGAAGCAATAAGAAAGTTGTACCAAATAAAGCCTAATTCTCATGCTAGAAGTTTGATTTAGATATAAGGCTTGTATTTAATATTAAATAAAGTCAATCTGGCAAATAGTTCATGGAGGCCAGGGGCACATGAACAAGACTCTGCATTGGCGCGAGCCTGATGCACAGAGATGCTCATTCTTTGTATTTAAACTACGTTGAGCCGAATCAGAAACAAAGCCTAAGTATACCATGTTAGAAGCATAAGAAATTTATGCATCTCATGAGCATATGGATTAAGATTTCGTTTACGATAGTTTTTTCCTACTTTCTAAAGTAGATTTTTAATACAAAATTTTGAAACAATTTTTTAATACATAAAATTTGTAGATGAAAAAATTTTTGTACTAAAAAAATTGCTTTAGAAATCAATTCCAAACGAAGCATAACTCAATATTAACCAATGAATTATTAGCATACCAACTTCGAGAGAAATTATTTTGTGCTTAGTCTAAATGGGAAGAACCATTCGGACTATGAGTGTACACTCAGTGTGTATGAACTATCCGGACTATGAGTGTACAATAGGGGTGTCAATTTCGGGTCACGGGTCTGGTTCAGGTCGAATCCGGAACTGACTCGAGTTCAAACGGGTCGACCCTAACCTGACCCGGGTAGACAAACGGGTCAGAAATCCGAACCCGGACCCGACCCGGCGGGTTGCTGGGTTGACCCGACCCAACCCGATTTTGGGTTCTGCCGGTGCCGAAACGGCTGCAGGCGGGCGGCGGGGGCGGACGCGAGCGGGGCCGCAGCGTGGGACGCGCGCTGGGCAGCGCAGCAGCTGACGCGGGCGAGCTGGGGCCTGGGCAGCGCGTGTGGGGGCAGCGCGGGCGCGAGCAGCGGCGGGATTCGAAATTTTTTGAATTAAACGGGTTCGCGGGTTGGCCCGGCAACCCGTCTGGTCAACCCGAACCCGACCCGTTTTGAAATCGGGTCGGGTCCAACCCGGATTTTCCGGGTTGGGTTTTCGTGTCGTGTCAAATATTGACACCCCTAGTGTACACACTGTGTACAAATAGTATGTACACTAATTTGATACACATTGTGTACAAATATGTATACAATGTGTACACTCACATGTCCGGACGGTTCTTTCTATTCAGACTCCGTACAAGATAATTTCTCCAAACTTCCAATAGGTCAATTAAAGCAACCATTTCCTCAAGTATTCCCAAAGTAACTACAGTGGAACCTCTTCGTAACATGGAAACATGCCATAAAGAGGGGCGAATGATTAATAGATTGATTTGCAGGTTCAAAATTCATCCAAAGGTGCAAGTAAATCTACACCACTTTATTAAAGTTATTGGGTATGACCGGCAGTTGAACCATTATTGCATTCTGAACTGTTCCCACCACCCGATGTAGACATGCACAAAATGGAAAAAGCTTAAAGCTCGCTCATTGAAATTCCGGAGGAAAACAAGTGTGAAGCAAATAAACTCAACCCCATCATGCAATTATTTTTGGTATGTTTGTTGAGAATAGGGGTGCAAGTGAGCCGAACCGGCTTGCGAGCTAGCTTGACCCATAAACGAGTCGAGCTCGTTTAGTAGACGAGCTCGAGCTAGCTGAGGCTCGGCTCGTGAGCTCGCAAGCCAGCTCGAAATTATTAAATTTGAATAATTTAATAAAATTAATGATAAATGTCTCCCTATATTTTGAATTCCCGCTGTGTTCTAAAGTCTGGCTGCAAATTTAGAATCCCAAAGTGTGTTTCAAGAACTCATAAATCCTGCGCGTATCTCAACGATCTGCCCATCTCTCTCTCTCTCTCTCTCTCTCTCTCTCTCTCTCTCTCTCTCTCTCTCTCTCTCTCTCTCTCTCTCAACCCTGAATAATAAATGTTCAATATCTCTCTCTATAATAAACGTGTTGACAAACTCAAAAAAAGGCTCATTATCTCTCTCTCTCTCCTCCCACTGCAGTTTTAAAAGACTGGAACGGACAGGACCGCGTCAGACGGTCGGAGGCTTTTAGGAAGATGAACCGGACAACGTTGAAGGCTGAACGAGCAGCTCAAACTCATTTACAATGGAGCCAGCTCGAGCTCGAGGTCGAGCTCACTTTCAGCATGATGAGCTGAGCTCAATTGTGCCAAAACTTGACTCGACTTGACTCATTTACACCCCTAGTTAAGAGCTTTGGCTACTAATTAAGAAATCTTGAATTCGAATCTTGCGTGTATAATATGTGTGTGAATTCTTTAAATGTACCCAAAAAAAAAAAGTTCAACCCCAACCCCGATAAAAGTCATTTATCTGTAACCCCATATCTTTTCAAGGCTTTCCTTACAGTTTGCACCACAAATTAACCCAGGTAGCAAGCAAACAACTAGGAGAAAAAATTGAAGTGAACTTAGTAGCGAAATTAACGACGCATGCTAAAAACTAGAACCAAACTGCACAAGCTGAACTTATTAAAAACTATATTATCAGGACAAGTCAAAAGAGTTTCGAACTTAGTTGCAATTCATAACAGTTTTAATCAGTTACTTGCAAGCTCCTCAGCTAACTAACCTATAAAATATCCTTCTTTGTCCTAGTCTCATGGTCAACATAAAATCAACTTGGCCAACTTTTCAAGTGTTGAAAGAGATTAAAATATCAGAAAAAATACTTACCTGTTTTTGTTTAAAGATAGTACTGTTAAAGACTTCAACTGTGAAAGGCCATCCCAGCTAAACTTCTCATCGCATAAATGATTATCATTCAGGTACAGCTTCTACACAATTAAGGCATAAAAGGCTCCATATTTAACATTTAGTAAGGCTAAAGCTCCAAAGCTAATCATATTTTCAAAGGGAATGTTCAGATTAAGAAAAAAAAACATAAAACAATGTATTATAAGAAACATACATTCAAGGACTTCAAAGTACCAATTTTATTCGGCAATTCTTCAATATAATTGGAGCTGAATTCAATCTTTATTAAAAACGGTGCACAATCCCAGACATCATCAGGCAAAGCCTGCAAGTTTAATATGTTATAGTCAATCATGAATGCAGGATGCACTTTTAACTGCTAACCAGAGGGTCGAAATAAAAAAGGAGATTATTGTATGATGTACCCAAAACAACAGAAGCAATAAAATATGCTTTGCTTTACGTCAATCATAATCATAATTAAGGCTTCGTTTGGGACGGCTTTCTTACTGTTTTTTAAAGCAGCTTTTTAGTACAAAAATTAAAATTTTTATACTAAAAAGCTGCTTAAAAAAGTCATCCCAAACGAAGCTTAAATATAATTTTAAAGCAGATAAATTATGCTGCTCTAATAGTGATGTTTCTGACTTTCTGCTCAAGTTAAGAACAAAACAAATTTGAACTCGTGCAATTGGCACATACAATGTCACTCGGGCTAATCCATTATAAAAACATGATGGATGAAAATCATGTAGAACGCTGTAACAGATAATGTTTTAAGCCGTACAACTGGCGAGGAGCTAGTTTTACACCATAAATTGCTTTTTGGAAAAGACAAACATGTGTTGGCCTTTGCCAGACATGAAAGCCAAGAGGCTGAGCTATATAAATAGTCTCGTCGAGCGGACCATTTAAAAAACATTTTAGACGTCTAATTGTGTAATCAGCCACTGAAGATGAATGCCACAATTAAGAGAAAACGAATGGTTTTTGTATAGTCCAGCCTTTGTTAATGCTTTAGCTTTCAGCAACAAGACATGCTTTATTTTGGGCAACAGAGCCATCATAGTTGAGCTTTATTTTAAAAATCAAACAGCAGCCAAGAACGTTAAGGTTTGGAGAGTTTGGAACAAGAGTTCATGTACCTAGTTTAAAAAGATTAAATTCTTGGTCAAACCCTTGCCCAATGCACATAACTGAGCCCAACATCTGCTCTCTCTATTGTTGATAAGTAAACCATGCAACGAAAAAAACAAGAAAGAGCAATGTAAATGAATACTAGGATTTAACATGGAAAAATCTAAAATTGGAAAAAATCATGGAACAACGTATAACAGCCTAAACTCTTAACTAACGAGATATTGTCCACTTAAGACTAAGGGTTTCACGGTTTTGTCCTGTTGGTGTAACATCCCAGAAGGTCACCCATGCTAGAATTTCTCTGGGATAAGCATGCTTAACTGCGGAATTTTTTAAATGAAATTCCAACAATAACACCAAAATAAACATCGATGTCAAAGAATTTAACTTCTTTTTACTTAAGGAGTTTCACAATTTCTCCCACTTAAGTAATTAACGTTCTTGTCAGCATCTTTATCCGAAAATCATCCACAATACATATAGGATTATAGAGTTGGCCCCCACAAGTACAAGTGGTGACTCACGCCACTTAGCACTTTGTCCCACACAGGATTCAAGAGGTGGCTCCTATGGCATAACACTTTATCTTGTATGACACTTAATTCTCATCTTCCGGCAGGTTTGTTGCTCTGAATATCATTTGTAACAACTCAAACTTTTATTTGTGTATAGAAATACTTGAGTTCGCAAGTAATCCTATAGGATCTTCTTGAGTTCGCAAGCAAACCTAACAATAATCGGTAAAAACAGCGAGAAAACGTAGAAATTATGGTGGAAGAACAATCAAACGATAGCAAATCTTATAGAAAGCAAAGTGAAATAAAAACAAAGCAAAGATAAAAGGGATCCTCAATTTGAGAGGAGGATTGTCTATCCCAAATCTCTAGACAAGAGAGTCTAGAGCCCAAGTCGCCAAGAAATCCTAATTCCAATCAATCAAAACCTCCTCCTCCCTAATCATCTCATCATCTTTAATACAAAAGTTTTCCTAATCTAATTTCTCTCCCAGGCACTAGCCGCCCACTCCTTTTCAATTTGAAATAGCATGGCCAAGTAGGGCCCACCCATTTGGGTGGAGCGAACCAAAGGAGGCGGACTGTTTCCGCCTCCTATACTCAAGGCCGGCTGAGCCGGTTTAGTGTGAACCGGCCTATCACATATACGAAGAAGACATCTTTTGAATGCAAACAATATTGTTATAGTTTTTGTAAAGTCTATTGAGTGTTGAGATTTTGGTTTGATATTTTAATATTTTGGGATATTTAGTTGTGCATTTTAACTAAACTCTATTGAGCTTTATTGAACTGAAAGAACTGGTATGCTATAGATTTGTCTATCAATGTATTTTCAATTAAGATGCTACTTGTCTGATGAAAAGTGCAAATCATGATAGTTCACCTCGCAATGTCTTTTATTAAGGTGTCTAAAATTTTCAAAATCTCATAAAATTATAATTATTGATATGGACTCAAAATATTTGATCAAATTATAATATTTTTACTTTACTAATAGATATACAACCAAACGACCTCTTATTATTCATAATGCACTAATTTTAGTTTACTCTGCATACACCCAACAAACAGAAATAATAGTTCCCATGAATTCACTTTGCAGACAATCAAACAACCTCATGCTATTTATTTTACACTGCGTTTTCTTTTTAACAAACCAAATAGCCCCTTATTGAAAGTTGTTTACTTTTAATCACAAGGAAGTTTATTTGCTTTATTTCCCATTGTACTCCTTGCAAAAACTAGGCATTATTATTCCGAAAAAAGTTAAATTTAATAGTTATAGTACATCTATACTAAATTTAAGTTAAATTATCATATGAAGGACTCAAGGACACCTATTCCCTCTAATAAAGGACATTTCTACCTTCAAGGATAAGTTGTACAAACAATAGTTCAATTTCTTTAATTCAAAATGATAGAACAGATAAATTTATTTTTTTTAGTTTGAATAGGATTCAAATCATCCCTCTATACCGACACACATACATCAATACCTCATCCCTCTCTTAAAACACATGCAAGAAAATCCCAATAGCCTAACCTAGCCCATTTACCTTGGCAATCCATTGCATATGGGAAATAATATACTTTAGTTAGTCAAAATGTCATCTAACAATATACATTTGCACTGATTAAATGGGTTCTGGATTAAGCATGTAATGCAGTGGATATATCCATATCTGGATAAAAAACACTAGAACAATTATCTAGAATATGTAAATCAATTTCATCCTAGCAATAAGCCACATTCGTGCATTCCTATACACAAATAAAAAGAAACTCATACCTTCAAGGCCCTCCCCGACCAATTTGCAACACCATTTTTCTTCCAACGTTTACGTCGAGAACTTGCAATAGCCCTTGCAATGGCAACTTTTTGAGTTGGGGTAACAGAACCGCAAATACTTAAATAGTCTTCTCCATCTTTTGTACTTGGTTCATCCTATTAAATGTTATATGCCAAAAGACAAAAATGGATCGCGTGGTTAAATCCAATGATTAAAATGTCAGGACAAGATCAAAATAAATCAGAACACCTAAAATGCTACCACCACAATCCATGAAGCCAAAGAAGTAAATTCATTCTACAGAATTTGACTAAATGAACCATAGAGCTCCTTGACCATCGGATCAACGGACATAGAGCAGACAGTAGAATATGAGAAAGTGTTAAAAAATCTCAAGTGACGTTTACATCTCTTGAAATGTACTCCAATTGTCCAATTAGTCTTAAGAATAACTCAATGGTATGTATTTTTACAACTCTCTTCTTCAACAAGGAGGTCGTTTACTTTAATGGCTAGATCTTAAACTAGATGACTTCAAAAAAGGAATGAACACTTAATGAAACGTATAACAAAGGGATCAATATCCTTTAAACAAATGCATTTTTAAGTACTTCATACAAATCAATGTGCGCGGTGAAAAAGTAAACTTTAATTACCTCTATGTGCTGATGCAGAGTAGCTATCATCATTAGTTTGGAACCATCAGTTATCTGCACTGACCTCAAACTCACTACATCTGCATGAATTTTGCCTGTAACAAGGAGTGAAAACATTTTTCAATTTTGGCTAAATATAATAATTGCATCTTTAGTTTTATCATGGTGCAGAACTAACATACGCCAGCCTTGATATTAGTTGTATCAAGCAGCATCCAATTAGAATCACATAAGAGAAACATCAACGCTAGAAGAGAAAATGTTTGATGGTTTCTGATAGGAAGTGGATGCACGTTTTCTCGAAATCAGCGAACGACAATAAGAAATTAGGAAGTAAAACACACCAAACTATTTTTATTACAAGATATATTAAAGAAAATAGCAAGATACAATTAGATCTTCAATTCGAGAGGAAGATTAGGCTCTCCCAAATCCCTAGCTTCTAGTTAGAGCCCAAATAACCTAAGAAATTCTAATTTCAGCGAGCTCCAAAAATAATCTGAAATCACCCCATAGTTTTTCCTCCCAAATCAGCCCCCTTTTCCTATATAATTTTGGTGTGTGGGGGGGAGGGGGGGTGCAAAATTATTTTCCTTATAATTTTGGTGAGCTACTAGTTCCTTTTCTAAAATCAGCTCATTAAAGTTTAGTTGCTGCTTCTTTTTCAGCTCATAAATTGAAATTAAATAGGTTCTTCCCCCCTGCTGCCCTTTCGGTTTCTCCTCCCCGGCTCCCCTTCCCGTGGCTGTCTTTCCCCCCTCCCATGGCCCTTCTGTTTCCCCCACCTGACTCATTTTCCCGTGATTGGTTCCTTCCCCCCTTGTTTGCCTATTCCGGTTCCCTGGGCTGCCTGTTCCGATTCCCCTGGCCATCTGTTCCTGCCCCTTTGGGGCTCTTTGGGTGCTGCTTCTGGACAGCTTGGGTGGCCTTCTATTTCCCTTGCTCTGATTGGTTCGGTTGGTG
Organism: Dendrobium nobile; assembly: GCA_022539455.1. Taxonomy (NCBI): domain Eukaryota; kingdom Viridiplantae; phylum Streptophyta; class Magnoliopsida; order Asparagales; family Orchidaceae; genus Dendrobium; species Dendrobium nobile. The sequence continues at coordinate 51,633,283 of CM039718.1, forward strand.
GTCTTTGGGGCTGTTTGGCTTCCCCATTTTTAGCTATAAATATGAGATGTTTTGAGAATAAACAAAGAGTTTATGGACTAATTTTTGGAGATGAAAATCTGAGGGTTTTTTCTTGGAAAAGCTTGAGCATGTTTCATTCCTCTCTTCTTCTTGGGAAAACTTGCGAGCTTGTCCTCTCTTTTGTCTCAACTTCTTACCTCTTTCTTCTCTCCGCAAGTGACCACCCCATATGTATCTTTCTTCTCAATGAATGCAAGCTTCTTTAGGTATAGTTTTAAGTGTTTCATGCTATTATTATCAATGTATTAGTTGTTTAAATGTCACTTGTGTTATTGTATTTTTATTGTGTTTTTTTTTTTTTTTTTTGTGACCAAGGATCTCCTACTTGTTTTGGGTGCTTTTGGTTGCATCAGCCCTCAAGAAGCTTCTTTATCATCTCCTCCATGATAGAAAATTTCTCATCGATCTTCTCATGGATGTCTAAAAATAGCTCTTCCAAAACCTGAAATCTTTACAAAATCAGATTTCAATTGTCTGATCTCTCCTAACATTTCTACCTTTCTTCCCGCCATAGGTATCCAGATCGTGCTCTGATACCAATTTGATAGGAAGTGGATGCATTTTTTCTTGAAATTAGTGAACAACAATAAGAAATTAGGAAGAAAAACACACCAAAACTATTTTTATTACAAGATGTATTAAAGAAAATAGCAAGATACAGTTGGATCTTCAATTTGAGAGGAAGATCATGCTCTCCCAAATCCTAGCTTCCAGCTAGAGCCCAAATAACCTAAGAAATTCTAATTTCAGCAAACTCTAAACATTATATGAAATCACCCCATAATCAGCCTTAAATAGGCTACCATAACTCCCTCTCAAATCAGCCCCCTTTCCCTATATAAATCTCTCTCAGATTTGAATTCAAAATAGATTTATTTTCATAATTAATTCCCTCCCAATTGTAATTAAAACTTTCCTAAACAATCCCCCTTAATTCCTCCTTTTCCCTAAATAATTCCCTCTTAGATTTTGAATTCAAATTAAATCTCTTGCCCTAAATAATTTCCTCCCAAATGTAATTAAAAATTTTTCTAAACAATTCCCCTTTGATTAAGAACCTTCCTAAATAGTTCCCTCTTAATAAAAAAAACTTCATAATTCCCTCCCAATCAAATCGACTAGTCTAACAGTTTCATATAAGGGTTATCCCTCTAATTTTCCTGACATCAAAAACTCACTTGACCCATTAATTTGAATTGTACCATGTGACAGGAGACAATTTTTAAGAATAACTTTTATATCTGAGTATACTGTTAATAAAACCATACTAGAATCAAAAAATGCAAGGAAACTCATAACGGATCTTGAATTCATGATTAAAAGAAAGTGAAAATGATCAAAATGGTCCATTAATTTTTTATGAATGATCAAAATGATCCCCAACTATATTAAAGGACCATTTTGATTCCTCAAGTCTTTAAAAAGGAATCAAAATTATCTCATTTTAAGACTTTTAATATAATCCTATGGGCCTATCAATTGATTTAGCCATCAAATGCTAAACAATAAATTCTTAACCAAACAACATGTGTGGCTACTATATAGTATGCTACAAACTCAGCCAGCATGGTCAAAGAAATCACGTGTTTGCTTCACATGTTTAAAACATATTACATCACTTGACATCATAAAAAATAGCCTAATGAAACTTTTTATTATATGAATTGGTAAATCTGAAATAATAGTCCAGAAGTTGAGGTTCATGGGCATTGAACAAACAAGAATGTAATTTTTAGTTCTCATTAAGTAGCCAATCACTTTCTTCACAACTTACAAATTATCACTACCAAGGTTAGATAAATATTAACCAGAGAGATTCAATATGAAAGCAATATCATATCTTATGAATATTTGAGCATACACTAGACCTACATATATCCATATGGTATTGTCTTCATAAATTCTTTCTATATGACACTTATGAGATCTCTTATGATTCTGATTCCTAATTTTTTAGGAAAGAATTATTCTTCTATGATTCTATTTCCTAAATTTTAGGAAAGAAAGCTAGTTAGTTATTTCTTTTATTAGCCACATTTTTAGTGTGTGTATAGTACTTTTTTTTACAAAAAAATCAATTCAAAAACACTTCATGAAACTATAGCTAGTTCTCTGAATCCTAATCTCTTCAGGCCGCCTCTCCCTGGCAGATTCTTTCTAGTCGTCACTTCTATTTTTCTCAGGCCGATTCTCTTTGGTCAGTATTCGTCCAAAACTTCTTCTTGTATATTTCTAGCAACATATTATTTCATCCTCATCTTCTTCTTTGGAATATGGCATGGCCTTATCACAAACATCCAACATCACGACGCAAAAATTAGAAAGCAGTTCAAAAAATTTCAAACCTTGGTGGCAGTGATTCTTCTTCTATTCGCATCACAGGACACAAATTAAATGGTCATAATTATTTGCAGTGATCACAGTTTGTGTTGATGTTCATTTGTGGTAAGGGAAAGAATGAGTATCTCATTGGAGCACCAACTAGGCCAGAGATTACAGATTCGTGTTTCAGAAAGTAGAAGATTGAAAATTGTATGATTATGTCATGTCTTGTCAATTCCATGAACAATGACATAGGTAAAAATTTCTTGCTATTTGAGACTGCAAAAGAAATATGGGATGAAGGCAAAGAGACTCTAGCTCTGAAAATACTTCAGAGTTGTTTCAAGTTGAATCAATACTTCATGACTTCCACCAAGAAAAATAATCTGTTACTCCATATTACAACACACTCACACGATATTAGCAATAACTTTGACTTATTCGAAACTCTCTCATGGACATGTCCATAATATATAGTGATGTACAAGCAGATTGTGGAACAAAAAAGGTTGTTCAAGTTTTTCTTAGGACTTAACAAGGAGTTGGATGATGTTCGAGTTCGAATCATAGGCACTAAACCACTACCAAATCTTAGGAAGGCTTCTCAGAGGTTAAGCATGAAAAAATTATGAAGAAAGTGATGATGGCATTATGTGTTTGCTTCACATACTACCTTCACTACTAACATATGAAACATGAGGCTGTGGATAGTCAACACTAGTGCTTTTGATTATATCTCAGGAGATGCTATTCTTCTCCAAAATTATAAGCCAAGTAGTGGTCACTCGTTCATCCGTTACCGATGGTTCAAATTCTAAAATTGTTGAAAGAGTTTCCATCCATCTTATTAAAGAATTGTATCTCAATTATGTCCTCCATGTTCCAAACTTGGATTGTAATCTTTTGTGCATTAGCAAATTAGTTCGTGACCTTCAATGAGTTACTAAATTTTATCCAAACTTGTGTGTTTTTCAGAACTTGAAATCGGGGAAGATGGTGCTATATATCCTCCCATGTAACCGATCCTCAAACCAAGTTTCTCAAGCAAGTTGCATCAATCTTAGAATATATTTGAAATTTTCAATTATGTGTCCAATTCCAATATCAATAAAGATAGTGAGATTATATTGTTACACTATCATCTTGGTCATCTTAGTTTTGTGTATCTTGCAAAATTGTTTCCTAAATTAATTACTAATAAAAGTCCTACATCTTTTCATGTGAAACTTCTCAGATTACAAAGCTTACTCAAACTATATATCCTCAAATTCCATACAAAACTTCAAGTGCCTTTTTATTGATCCATAATGATGTACGGAGGCCATCAACAATAAAAAATGTTTCGGGCATCAATGTCTTGTGACATTAGTTGATGATCATACAAGGACAACTTGGGTTTTCCTTATGAAATAAAAGTCCAAGTCAGGCAAATGTTTTAAACCTTTAATCTTATGGTTCAAAATCAATTCAACTCAAGAATTCAGGTACTCAAGTCAAACAATGCTAGGGAATACTTCACTAGTAGTCTCAATACATACCTTTAGAATCATGGGATTATCTACATAAGTTCTTGCGTTGACACCACTCAACAAAATGGGATGGCAAAGCATAAAAATAGACGTCTCTTGGAGGTTGCCCGATGTCTTATGTTTTCCTCTAATATTACCAATAATTTCTAGGGAGTACTCATTCTCACAACTACCAATTTGACCAATCGCATGCCATCCAGAGCTCTTAATTTTAAATCTTCATGTCAACTTCTTTTGAAAATTTTTCCTCACACCCATGTAGCTTTGCCTTGAATTACCACTCAATGTATTTTATTACACGGCATTTGTTCATGTGTATCCTTAACACCATAGCAAATTTGATCCTAGAGTCAATAAGAGTATTTTTCTAGAGTACTCTCCAACTCAATAAGGGTACAAATGTTATTCTTCAACAAACAAAATATTTTATGCCACCATGAATGTGTCTTTCTTTGAACATGCATCCTTTTATCCCAAATCTCATGTTCAAGGGGAGAGCATGAATGAACATCAAGTTTAAGAGTTCTTTCTTGAGTCTATGCCCTTTGCCCACTCAAAGTCACCAAGTTCTTCTCATCCCGTGCTTATGCCCGGATACCCTACATAAGACTTGTTCACACCCATCGATGTAGGACTATGAATGCTTTAAATGATGGATATAAGAATTTGCACGCTTTCAAGTAAGAGCAATAAAAGAATTAACATAATTAAAATGTTAGCCACTGAACGAAAATGGAAAACAAGAAAGGGATGCCTTAGTTTAGGCCAAGTCACACAATAATAGTTAGGATCACAAAACAATTATAAAATTCAACATAAGCAAATATAGAGGATTTCCAATAACATCACTTGATTAACAACGAGATTAGATACATAGAAGTCCATCACTCATTCCCTACGTTTACTGAGTTTTAGTGGAGAGCTTTGCAAGATTCTTTCTGCATGATATACAATCACAATCGAAGGAGAACATGAAGGAAAGTGAGAAGGGGGAAAGAGTTCACCCTTGTCTTGGCGTGGCCGTGATCTGCCACTGAACAGTGGAAAGTTGTTCTTCGATGGCGTTTGAAAGAGTGAATATGATGCGCTCTAAGTATTCCTCGACGGAATTATCTACCTCTGGATTAACGTCGAAAAAGGGTGATCGGATGATATCGACGAAGCCTTGTTCATTGTAGACGAAGCCGGAGTATTCCTTTTTGCGGTGTAATGAATATAAGGCCTATGCCCACTTGGAATGTTGGAATTTTAGGTGGCCTTGCCGGTTTTATTGATGAAGCTCCATCAAAATAGAGCTCCCATTCTTGCATATTTTCTCTTTCTTCCACTTCAAATGTTTGCTCATCTGGCAATTCATCATTGATGGATAATCTGCAGGTAAAGGATGGGTTGCTAGAAAATCAGCTAGAGCCTGTCCTTTCACTTCTTTTTGTGGCATATACATTATGTCAAATTGCATTAGCAAGACAGCCCATTTAGCTAGACGACCCGTGAGAGTGGGTGTAATATCAGTTTTGCTCCAGGTTCGTCCGGGACGAAGTTGAATCGTCCCGGGACGATCGGTACAGGTTTGGTCAGAATTGTGAGAATTGAGCAGTTCGTCTGGACGAAATGTTGGATCGTCTGGATGAAAATTTTCCAGAGGACCCGCCGCCGGGGACGATAATTAAATCTCGTCTGGACTACATTTGTCCAGAGCCAGATCGTACCGGGACGAAGTGCGATCGTCCAGGACGATCAGTCTGGATATATATGGAAATGAGATATTTTGAAGAGAGAGAAAAGCTGAGGAGAGAGAAAAACGAAGGAAAAAGTGGAAAAGTTGATTTTTGGACGACGCCGAGCTGTTTTCGTCCGACGAGACTGTTCAGGATATTGCTGTACGCAAGGTAAGGCACAATCCAACTTTCTAAATTTTCAGAAACGTCGCTGTTGACGGTATTTTCTGTCCGGATTTCGTTTTTGTTAGCGATTTTCGTCCGTATTTTACGACTGGTTTAGTTTTTACCGCGTAACTTTCTGTATATCGTTGACGTGCCGGGTGTGCACATTTTGAATAAATTTTGGAGATTTTTGTCCAGACCGTTTTGATTTGGCGGTGTTTTATTCCGTCTGTATTTTTCTGTGTGAATATTAAATGTTGTGGCAGTAGAATAAATGTTCTGAAATGTTGTTATCTACATTCTGTGTGAATTTGGTATTCTGTGATTTTTCAGGAAAATTGTGTAAATTTCATACGCTGCCGTTATGCTGCCCGATTTTTGGGTGATTTCTGATTTGTCCGGATTTCTTCTGATTTGATATGCTATCTGTATATGCTATAAAAAGGGAGTTATAAGAGGCCTGGATCCTATGAGATTCAGTTAGTGTCTGGGAAATCTGAAATGAGCTCAATCTGAAATCTGTTCTGTTCCGGATCCGAGGAAATCTGTTTAGGTGCTATAAGCACTATATATGTATTCTGGTGCGATAAGCACATCTATTCTGGTGCGGTACGCACATCTGTTCTGGTGCCGTGAGCACAAAGGGAGGCATAAGGGGCCAAAATCCGTAGAGATTCCGTCAGTGTCAGGGAATTTAGCTATTAATTATATATCTGATATCTGATATCTGATTTGAAAGGATTTCTGATTTCCGTATCTGTTATGTAAGCAAATCTGATTCTGATTTGATATGAGTTCTGAATTTTTGTACGATACTGATTCGGTGGATTTAATCAGTTCTGATTTGATTTGTTGTTCTGATCTGTACGACTATGATTCTGATTTGATATATGTCCGTATCTGTTCTGATTTGATCTGTTTTGTTATGAACTGTCCGATTCTGATTTCGGTACGAAGATTCTGATATCTGTCCGATTCTGTTCTGATTTCCGTTCTGGATTTGGTCCGATGTGTTTGGTTTTGGATTCTGAGAATTTTGATTGGAGGTTTGTCGCTTTGCTGAGCTGTTGAGCTCACTCTTACTTTCTGGTGATTTTTAGGTTCTGGGAAAGGGAAGGAAGTCCAGGACTAGATTTCAGAGTCTGATCAGTTATAGGTATTTTGTTCTTTTTGATTTTTGTACAGTCATGACTTTTTTGCTCTGTTATTTTCTGTCAGCCATGTACTGTATTTGTAGATGATTGTTTTGAGGAAAAGAAAAAAATATAAATGTTTTGTTCCGCTGCATTTGATGTTTCATAGTAGCTCTGTGTCTGTGTGTGTGTTTGTGGTTGAGTTGAAATATTTGGAAGATTCAGTTCAGTAAGCAAATTCCAAAGCCAGATCCTGGTTAGTCTGTTTGGCTGGTCGCGGCCCGGTACGGGCGGGATCCGTCTCGGGTCGGGTCGTGACAAGCTTTTTGGTGGTATCAGAGCATTGGTTTTGGAATTTGGTTGGATTGTATAACAGAGCTATAGGAAGTGATCTGTAGTGAATTGGTCTGGGGTAGTTTTGGTTTGTTTGGCTTTTTATTGTGTTGTTTTTGTGATAGTTTTCCGGATTTTCTGGATTTTTCTATATGGATCAGCCAGACCCAGACATGACTGACGGGCAGAGTGCTAGTCAGGCAGCTCCAGTGGGGAGTACAGCCCCAGTGGCCGGTGCTGATACACTTTCTCAGTTTGCTACGTTAGTTGCTCAGATGATGAGCGAGACTCAGAGCAGAGCTTCTACCGTTAGATCTGAGGATATTGATAGACATCTGTAGTTGTTTTTGAGGTTGAAACCTCCGAGGTTTGAGGGCGCTGTTGAGCCCAGAGCAGCTGAGGAGATTGGAGAAGACCTTCGACGGCATGCAGTGTCCGTCAGACAGGAAGGTTCCATTAGCTGTTTTTCTGTTGGATGGAGAGGCTGAACACTGGTGGGAAGGCCAGCAAGCAGCCAGATTTCAGGGCAGATTGAACTCTTTGATTACTTGGGAAGAGTTCACTGAGGTGTTCCGAGACTGGTTTGTTCCCCCTTCTGCACGACAGCAGATGCAGGAGAGTTTTCTGAGGCTTGTTCAGGGGAGCAAGACGGTGATGCAGTATGAGGCTGAGTTTACTGCATTAGCCAGGTACGCTCCGCAGCTGGTTAGCACTTCTGCTGAGAGGTGCTACAGATTTCTGAGGGGATTACGAGATACTTTGAGGCAGCCCCTGATACCATTCCGGATCACTGACTTCTCTGAGCTTGTGGAGTGAGCTCGATTGATAGAGAACGACCTGATGGCTACTCAGCAGCGGTGGACTGCGAGTAGGAAGAGGTTTGGAGGCGAGACTTCAGGCAGTGATTCCTCTGGGAAGAGGAGATTTGTAGCTGGTTCTGGATCCGGAGTCACCAGATCTGACTCTAGGAGGAGTGGAGGGTCGTCTGGTACTGCTACCAGTACGACGAGTTCTGGTTCTGTTAGTACGGCACCTGTGTGCCAGAGTTGTGGACGGCGACACTTTGGCCAGTGCTACAGGATGGCTGGTTTGTGCTTCCGATGTGGTCAGCCAGGACATCGGATTGCAGAGTGTCCACAGATGGGATTTGATCGGCGTTCTGAGTTCCGATCTGAGGGCTCTGTTAGACCTGCTGGTTCAGCAGGGAGACCGAGGACTGTTCCTCCGCGTCCTGAGGGGTTTGTTGGTAGAAGTGGTGGTTCTAGTTCTGTACCACGGAGACCACCTACTGTTAGTGAGAGGCTCCCTCTGCCCAGTAGTTCTGTTGCTTCAGCTCCAGCTCCAGTGCAGCCCCGAGTTTACAGCTTGAGTCAGCAGGAGGCTCGAGATGCTCTCGATGTTGTGACAGGTACGATTTACATTTCTGATCAGCCCTGTCGTGTTTTGTTTGATTCTGGAGCCAGTCACTCTTTTCTGTCCGAGCACTGTTTTGAGATTTTGCATTTGGACTCGTTTTTGCTTCCGGTTTCTTTGTCTGTGATTTTACCGGCTGGAAATCCTTTGATTGCTCGGAAGTTTTGTTTGTGTGAGATTGACATTTCTGGCAAGAAGTGGAAATCAAGTCTGATTTTGTTACCGATTTCTTCGTATAATGTGATTCTGGGCATGGATTGGCTGAGTCTGTACGAGGCTCAGATTGACTGTTTGAAGAAGCAAGTGAGTTTGCTTATAGCTGGAGAGCGATGTGTATTTCAGGGATTACGAGGTGTTCTCTCCAGTTTGATTTCTGTGTTGGAGGTAAGCAGGATGTGGAAGAAAGGATGTTCAGTGTTTTTGGCTTCGGTGCGGGATCTGAACCTGGAGGTTGGTTCTGTTTTTGAGATCCCAGTGGTACGGGAGTTTGCTGATGTTTTTCCTGAGGAGTTGGTTGGTTTACCTCCGGATAGAGAGGTGGAGTTCTCTATCGATGTTTTTCCGGGTACCGCTCTTATATCAAAAGCTCCGTACAGGATGGCACCGAAAGAACTTTCTGAGTTGAAAGTTCAACTTCAGGAGTTGGTTGACAGAGGCTTCGTCCGTCCTAGTGTTTCTCCCTAGGGAGCACCTGTTCTGTTTGTGAAGAAGAAGGACGGGACACTTCGTATGTGTGTGGACTACAGAGATTTGAATAAAGTTACGATCAAGAACAAGTATCTTTTGCCTCGGATTGACGACTTGTTTGATCAGCTTTCTGGATCTTCTGTGTTTTCGAAGATTGACTTGCGATCCGGACACTATCAGGTGAAGGTGAAGGAATCTGATGTGGTGAAGACAGCTTTCAGTACTCGGTACGGGCACTACGAGTTTTTGGTTATGCCTTTTGGGGTAACCAATGCGCCTGCTATTTTCATGGATCTGATGAACCGAGTATTCATGGAGTATTTGGATCAGTTCATGATCGTCTTCATTGATTATATTCTGGTATATTCTGCTTCTGAGGATGAGCATGCCAGACACTTGAGCATTGTGTTGGAGACTTTGAGGCGGCATCAGCTGTATGCCAAGTTCTCCAAGTGTGAATTCTGGCTGAGGAGCATTTCTTTTCTGGGGCATGTGATTAGCGGAGAAGGCATTTCTGTTGATCCCCAGAAGATTCAGGCGGTTGCTGATTGGCCAAGGCCGACTACGGTATTTGAGGTACGTAGTTTCTTGGGCATGGCCGGATATTACAGGAAATTTGTGAAGGGATTTTCACAGATTTCGACGCCTCTGACGAGACTGACGCAGAAGTCAGTACCTTTTGTTTGGACACCGGAGTGTGAAGCTAGTTTTCTGAGACTGAAAGATTGTCTGACTTCAGCTCCAGTGTAAGCACTTCCGTCAGGTACGGAAGGTTTTCAGGTGTTCAGTGATGCTTCACTGAAAGGACTGGGATGTGTCCTGATGCAGCATGGTCAGGTAATTGCTTATGCTTCTAGACAGTTAAAGCCACATGAGAAGAATTACCCGACACATGATCTGGAATTAGCTGCAGTGGTATTTGCTTTGAAGATTTGGCGTCATTACCTGTATGGCGTCAGATGTGAGATTTTTACTGATCATAAGAACCTGAAGTACATTTTTACTCAGAAGGATCTGAATCTGAGACAGAGAAGGTGGCTCGAGTTGATCAAGGACTATGATCTGACTATTCAGTATCAGCCTGGGAAGGCTAATGTGGTAGCGGATGCTCTGAGCAGGAAGTCTTCTGGATTATCAGGTATTCAGCTTACTTCTGATGACTTTCTGATTCGAGACATGGAGCACTTGCAGTTGGAGGTGATTCCCTCCAATGGTTTGGATTTGGCTCATCTGAGTATTCAGTCTACTTTGGAGACAAGGATTCAAGAAGCCCAGAAGTCAGATTCTGATTATTCGAAGTTGATTGCTCAGATTGGATCTGATAAGACTCCTGAACTTCGAATTTCTAATTCTGGTGCTATTTTCTGCAAGAACAGGTTGTGGGTACCTGTGTTAGGGGATTTGAGGCAGGAGATTCTGTATGAATCTCATCATTCTGGCTACACTATTCATCCAGGCAGTGGTAAGATGTATGCTGATATGAAGCTTTTGTTCTGGTGGCCTGGGATGAAGAAGGATGTGGTAGAGTTTGTGTCGAGATGCGAGGCCTGTCAGCTGGTGAACGCAGAGCATCAGCGACCAGGTGGACTGTTGCAGTCGTTGCCTATCCCTGAGTGGAAGTGGGAGGAGGTAACGATGGACTTTGCGATGGTTTTTCCTCGATCTAGACAAGGGCACGACGCCATTTGGGTGGTTGTAGATCGACTGACGAAGTCCGCCCATTTTCTTCCGATCAGACAGACTGATTCAGTAGATCGCTTGGCACATGTTTATGTTAAGGAGATTATCAGATTACACGGTGTGCCTCGCGTGATTGTATCTGATCGAGACGGACGTTTTACTTCCAGACTTTGGAAGGGTATTCAGCAAGGCTTGGGTACTAAATTGCATTTCAGTACAGCTTTTCATCCTCAGACTGATGGACAGTCTGAGAGGACTATTCAGGTACTGGAAGATCTGTTGAGTCTTTGTGTGTTGGACTTTGGCGGAAGCTGGGAAGATCATATCCCGTTGATTGAGTTTGCTTATAACAACAGTTTTCAGTCCAGTATCGGTATGGCACCGTATGAGGCTCTGTATGGCCGGAAGTGCCGGACTCCTTTGACTCTGACGGAGGTCGGAGATAGACAGGCTTTGGGTGCCACTTTTGCTGATGAAACTGTTCAGAAGATCAGCTTGATTAAGGAAAGGTTGAAAGCGGCTCAGGACCGACAGCAGAAGTATTATAATCAGAAGCACAGGTTTGTTGAGTTTCAAGTTGGTGACTTTGTGTATGTCAAAGTCAGCCCGATGAAGGGTGTGAGCAGATTTGGCCAGGTGAGCAAGCTTAGTCCGAGATATGTTGGACCTTTTGAAATCTTGGAAAGAATTGGAAAATCTGCTTACCGACTGTTGCTTTCTGATTCGATGCCCGATGTGCATAATGTGTTTCACGTATCCACTTTGAGGAAGTGGGTATCTGACTCTGGAAAGAAGGTATCTGCTGATGAGGTTGAGATTCAGGAGAATCTGGCGTACAAGGAAGAGCCAGAGTTGATTTTGGCGTACGACGTCCGAAAGCTACGAAGTAAACAAATTCCGATGGTTAAAGTCCAGTGGAAGCACCGTACTGCACGGGAAGCGACTTGGGAGAAAGAGTCGGACATGAGACAGTCGTACCCGTACTTGTTCTGACTGAGTTTGGATTGGATAATGTCGAGGACGACATTTTTTTGAAGTTGGGGAGATTGTAATATCAGTTTTGCTCCAGGTTCGTCCGGGACGAAGTTGGATCGTCTCGGGACGAAGTTGGATCGTCCCGGGACGATCGGTACATGTTTGGTCAGAATTGTGAGAATTGAGCAGTTCGTCTGGACGAAATGTTGGATCATCTGGACGAAATGTTGGATCATCTGGACGAAAATTTTCCAGAGGACCCGCCGCCGGGGACGATAATTAAATCTCGTCTGGACGACATTTGTCCAGAGCCAGATCGTACCGGGACGAAGTGCGATCGTCCAGGACGATCAGTCTGGATATATATGGAAATGAGATATTTTGAAGAGAGAGAAAAGCCGAGGAGAGAGAAAAACGAAGGAAAAAGTGGAAAAGTTGATTTTTGGACGACGCCGAGCTGTTTTCGTCCGACGAGACTGTTCAGGATATTGCTGTACGCAAGGTAAGGCACAATCTGACTTTCTAAATTTTCAGAACCGTCGCTGTTGACGGTATTTTCTGTCCGGATTTCGTTTTTGTTAGCGATTTTCGTCCGTATTTTCCGACTGGTTTAGTTTTTACCGCGTAACTTTCTGTATATCGTTGACGTGACGGGTGTGCACATTTTGAATATATTTTGGAGATTTTTGTCCGGACCGTTTTGATTTGGCGGTGTTTTATTCCGTCTGTATTTTTCTGTGTGAATATTAAATGCTGTGGCAGTAGAATAAATGTTCTGAAATGTTGTTATCTACATTCTGTGTGAATTTGATATTCTGTGATTTTTCAGGAAAATTGTGTAAATTTCATACGCTGCCGTTATGCTGCCCGATTTTTGGGTGATTTCTGGGTGATTTCTGATTTGTCCGGATTTCTTCTGATTTGATATGCTATCTGTATATGCTATAAAAAGGGAGTTATAAGGGGCCTGGATCCTATGAGATTCAGTTAGTGTCTGGGAAATCTGAAATGAGCTCAATCTGAAATCTGTTCTGTTCCGGATCCGAGGAAATCTGTTTAGGTGCTATAAGCACTATATATGTATTCTGGTGCGATAAGCACATCTGTTCTGGTGCGGTACGCACATCTGTTCTGGTGCCGTGAGCACAAAGGGAGGCATAAGGGGCCGGAATCCGTAGATATTCCGTCAGTGTCAGGGAATTTAGCTATTAATTATATATCTGATATCTGATATCTGATTTGAAAAGATTTTTGATTTCCGTATCTGTTCTGTAAGCAAATCTGATTCTGATTTGATATTAGTTCTGAATTTTTGTACGATACTGATTCGGTGGATTTAATCAGTTCTGATTTGATTTGTTGTTCTGATCTGTACGACTATGATTCTGATTTGATATATGTCTGTATCTGTTCTGATTTGATCTGTTTTGTTATGAACTGTCCGATTCTGATTTCGGTACGAAGATTCTGATATCTGTCCGATTCTGTTCTGATTTTTGTTCTGGATTTGGTCCGATGTGTTTGGTTTTGGATTCTGAGAATTTTGATTGGAGGTTTATCGCTTTGCTGAGCTGTTGAGCTCACTCTTGCTTTCTGGTGGTTTTCAGGTTCTGGGAAAGGGAAGGAAGTCCAGGACTAGATTTCAGAGTCTGATCAGTTATAGGTATTTTGTTCTTTTTTATTTTTGTACAGCCATGGCTTTTCTGCTCTGTTATTTTCTGTCAGCCATGTACTGTATTTGTAGATGATTGTTTTGAAGAAAAGAAAAAATATAGATGTTTTGTTCCGCTGCATTTGATGTTTCATAGTAGCTCTGTGTCTGTGTGTGTGTTTGTGGTTGAGTTGAAATATTTGGAAGATTCAGTTCAGTAAGCAAATTCCAAAGCCAGATCCTGGTTAGTCTGTTTGGCTGGTCGCGGCCCGGTACGGGCGGGATCTGTCTCGGGTCGGGTCGTGACAGTGGGTCTAGTCATTAAAAATTTTAATGGATCCACTTTAGATATTAAAGTGATTCTATGGGATAACATATAATGCCGCAGTTTTGAGTGGCAAATATCAATGCTAGGCATTGCTTTTCAATTTGTGAATATTTAGATTATGCCCCTATTAATCGTCGACTGATATAATAAAGGGCATTTTCTTTTCCATCTTCATTTGTTTGTGCTAGCAATGCTCCTAGTGATTCTTCAAGAGCAGCTGTATATAGAATTAGGGGTTTCCCTGGGATTGGGGCAGCAAGGATTGGAGGATTCAATAGATATTATTTTATACTATTAAAGGCCTCCTGACAAGCATCGTCCCACACGAAAGGAGTATCTTTTTTCATCAATCGTGAAAAGGATTGGTATCTACCAGAGAGATTAGATATAAATCTTCTTATATATGCCAATCTTCCTTTTAATGAACGAAGTTGTCTTAGAGTTTTTGGAGGTGGCAATTCCACTATTGCTTGAATTTTATCGGGATCAATTTCAATCCCTCTATGGCGTACAATAAATCCGAGAAATTTACCAGATGACACACCAAAAGCGCATTTAAGCAGATTCTATTTCAAATTGAATTTGCGAATTCTTTCGAATATAATTTTAAGATCATTTACATATTCATGTTGATCTTTGCTTTTTACAACCAAATCATCCACATAATATTCTACATGCTTATGAATGAGATCATCAAAGATTCGAGTTATCGCTCTTTGGTAAGTAGCTCCAGCATTCTTCAAACCAAATGACATCACTTTGTAGCAATATATGCCAATGGGAGTTTGAAATGAGGTATGTTTTTCATCCTCCGGATCCATTTTGATTTGATTATAGCCTGATGATCCATCCATGAATGAGAACATGTCATGATTCGATATATTATCGATCATAAGTTCTGTATTGGGTAGTGAAAAATCATCTTTTGGGCATGCATTGTTCAAATCCCGATAGTCTATACAGACACGAATTTGACCATTCTTCTTTTTCACTGGAACGATATTAGCGATCCAGTTAGCATACTTCTCTTCTCGAATAAAACCAACTTCAATAAGCTTCTTGGTTTCAGCAATGACTTGTTCTTCAATTTCAAGTCGCATTCGCTTGGGTGCTTGCTTAACAGGCGGTATTTTTGAATCGATGGAGAGTTTATGCACTGCCACCTATGGTGATAAACCAAGCATTTCAGTGTAGTTCCATGCAAAACAGTCTTTATATTCAAGAAGTAACATTCTTAGCTCCTCTGCCTTATCTTGCGAGAGATCAGAGCTGATGAATGTAGGTTTTGGATCTTCTTCAGTACCCAAGTTTATTTCTTTGAGCTCATCCACAGTAGCTTAGCCACCTTCTTCAAATTTTTTTGGGGCTTCTTTTAGATCTACTATTAGATCTTCAACTTGATTTTCAGACTCCGACAATCTTTCCTCTTTGTCTGTAACATTGTAGGAGGTTACATATGTAAGACATGGATGTTGAGGGTACTCAAGATAATGATAGGATACTGCTCGTGTAAGATGTGAATGTCGAGCATATCCAAGACCCCATGTTGTTGACAAGCCATGACCAACAGATCTTTGTGCATGCTCATTGTGCCAGAGTTCTCTGAAATAACGAGCTAGTTTCTTTGTTTGGACAAAGAAGATTCTTCTTTCTATCAGCTTTCTCATAATGGGTGAAGGATATTGAGGAATGATTATCCACATATCTTTATAGTCCCATTCATTTTCATTTTCTGTTTCATGAGTAATGTGATGAGGTATTACTCTTGATTCATAGAAAATTGATCCACGTTCATTGATACATCTTTTGGCAGGGACATAAAAAGTTTTTAACATTTCTATGTTTGTATTTGGCGAGGTAGTCAATGTTTTGGAATGTGTCACTGGCATAAGCACTATTTTGATGATATTTGTAGATATTTGTTCTTCAGACACCCTTATCATTGAAATTGATACTTTTTGCAATTTCTCAGATATGGAACTGGGTCTGGGTCCCCTTCCTCCTGAGATTCTATAGTACCCTTGGGCTGATACACGAATTCTTCTTCTCCTTCAATGGTCGTTTTACTTGAACACCACACCTTATTTGCGTGATTAGCTTCGTAATTAAAAGGAATAGTTGATAGTTCATTCTTTCTTTTTCCTATGATCAAGGGTTTGAAAGTTGTGGAGATATCATCCTCTTCGGAATCACTACCGAGATGAGGCACTGAGCAAATTTGCTTCGATTGATTCTTGTTTTTATCTTTTAGCTTTTTCTTGTCTAGTGTAGGAGACTGAATTTTTTGAAGCTCATTGCCTTTTGACTTTTGAGCTATAAAGTACTTGGCGTCATCATAGATTTTGACTTCATGCACCAAGAATAGTTGTTCATCACCATCAATGTGATATTCTTCATTATCTCGAATGTATTTCATACATTGATGAAGTGTTGAAGGCACTATACCATACTCGTGGAGCCATGGTCTTCCAAGAAGCGCTTTGTATGATGTGTTTGCATCAATGATATGAAATGTTGCCTCTGTATTAAGTTCCCCAAAGTTCAAAGGCAAAACTAAAGATCCCAAGGTTCTTTGCCCTTGTTCATTAAATCCTTGTAGAAACATTGTGCTTCTATTCAAATACTGGACATCCAGGGCCAATCCTTTGAGCGTTTTGAGGCTCATTAGATTAACAGAGGAGCCTGGATCAATCAAAATTCTATTTATTTCAATATTGTTACTCTCCGCTGTAACATATAATGGTCGATTATGATCTGCAGTTCCCAGGAGCATATCACTATCACAGAAAGTGATTGTAGCAGTATTCTGCGTATGCAAAGCTTCTTTCAAATTTTGCTCAGCAAAGAATGTCTCGTATTGCTCAGGATTTTGCAAAGCTTTAATGAGTGTTTCCCGAAGATTCTTAGACATTAGAAGGGCGTCGTAGACACTCAGCAATGCAGGTAATTTACGAAGATGTGATAATATGTTGTAATCCACATTTGCACTAGCCACCTTGGATTTAAGAGGCTCTTATGAAATAACGGCTTCATTGAGTTGGATATCCTTCTCCTTATCCTTTGTTTTCTTTTGAGGTGGAGGAACCTGCTTTCCACTTCTCAATTAGATTTGTGTCACCTCTGAAGATGAACTAGCTTTAGCTTGAGAATTTTTGAAATTTTCGTATCATTAACTTCCTCGGAGTCTGAGCCGCTTCCGAGTTTGGACATTTTTCTTTAGGCATGTTCTTTCCCTTGTAATCATTCTCTTCATCGGGAAGATATAATTCTTCATCTGAATCAGTGAAAGGTGCTGGTGTACGATTTACTTAGAAGGCATTTTCACATCAGCTTTGTAGATAGCAAGAGGTGCATTGCGTCCTCTTGCAGCCCTTCCACCTTGTTGATTTATGACTCAGCAAGTCTCAATTGGAATGCTCTCTTCCTTTTCTGACTCCGAGTCAAGAAACAAATTAGTCATATACTCCTCTAACTTGACAGGACGCCTTAGAGGTTGTTGATATTCATCGATAGAGTCGATATATTTTTGAATTACAGTGTTCTGCTTTCTTAATCACTTCTTCTTTTCTTTTTGAGATTTTGATTTAGGTTTACTTTTTCCTTTTTGATCTTTGAAATATTTCAAAGGTTTCTTCTTGCTTGAATTGGGCCCTCCTGCCACTGGATTCTTTGAAGAAAGTAGTCTTAGATCAACTTCCAATTCTAATGCACTTTTTCGACGAATGCCTTCAATGGCCAGTAGGACATTCATCATTTGCTTAGTTTTCTTTGAGATAAAGGTCTCCCAACCACCTTCATCTTCCTAGGATGTTTTCCCTTTCTCATTCTCTGTGCTTTGATAGGGAGTAGAGGAGATAACATTGATTTTCTCCCTCATTGATAAGGACACTATTAGAAAGTGTAAGTTCGCCATTTTGATAATTCCTTTTGACCCAATCTTTGAATATGAAACAGTCTTCGATTGGGTGGCTTATGATCCTATGATATGGACAGTAATTCGGATCATCAGTCATGCCAGCTTGTTCTGGCCGGCGAGATTCTGGCAATTGAAGACCGATTTTTAAGGCTTGCCTAAAAATCTTTCCCGTACACTCCTTTCTGAAAGAATACGGCTTGTTAATTTTCTCCTATAAAGTAGGAGGTCTTTGTCTTTCTCTTATTTGTTTCAATATCTTCAGTGGATTCATTGAATCTTCTTTTTCTTTTTTCTCCAAGAAAGATGGGAATGTAGCATTCACCTCACTCCTTTTTTGATCAAATATTTTGATATGTTTCCCTTTCCCTGGCGGATTATTGTTATAGTTGAAGCTGACACTTCTAGGCCTGGGTAACCTTTCAAATTTGGCTACACGATCAAGTAATTCCTGAAATGTCTTGATTGTAGCCATCGCCAGACATGGAGCCTTATAATCATCTATGTTTCCCAGTAATAGCTCAACAGCATGTTTTTCAGTGAGTTGTTGCTTGCATTTCATTCTGAGATTTCTCCATCTAGTTATGTACTTGGTGACTGATTCTTCTCTTTTCCTTTTCTCAAGAGCAAGGTCAGCAATAGTCACCTTTTTTGTTGCACTGACGAATCTTTTAATGAACATCGTCTCTAATTCAGCGAATGTTCTTACTGAGTCGTTGGGTAACTCAGCATACCATTCAAAGGCTGTACCTGTTAAACTGCTAACAAATTGACGTAGTAACAGAACATTATTGCCTCCTGTATTTCCACAGGTAGCTTTGAATTGTGCCAGATGTTGACGAGGATTTGCAGTACCATCAAACAAATTGAATTTTGGCACTATATACCCCTTTGGATACTTCTCTTGGTCATATTCCACCGGATACGAACGACCTTTCCCAACTAAGGCTTCAGTAGCTTCAGAAGCAATAACTGCTTTAACCTTTTGGCTAATGAGGTTTTCAATTTGAGCTTTGTTGACCATTTCACCTTCTTTAGGGGTTATTAATGTTGGCTCCTGTAACTCCTCAAATCTTCTATCAGAAGTGAGCACTACATCAGGAGTAATTTGAATATTTCCTTGAGTATTTACTATAGGTGGTTGGCTAGTTGTACCTATCATGCCCAGTTGTTCAAATAACTGTTTCATCATATTACTCATCTCATCAAGACGAGTATTTAAATGATGGATTTCTAGATCTTTCTTTTGTTGCATAGATTGCATTTCCAATTGTAACTTCTTTACAACTTTTTCTGCTTCTACGTCCTCAACTTCTTCTGGTTGTGGAATTCTATTCACAGATGCTGCTTGTTCTTGGTCATCTCGTAATTGTTCTTCATTCTGCAAATTCAGTGCTGCACTTCTACGAGTATGCCGCTGATTAGCTCGATCAGGTATATAATCAACCATCCGGACAACTTCAACGTCCATGGGACCAATACCCTCTTCCAATTCTTCATAATTATCATAATAATTATTATCTTCTTCCAACTCATGATCTTCTCCAAGTTGGGACCGCCGCTTCCAGTGTATGACTGGAGAGTTGGGGGATTCTTTATAGACTTGGCAGCTTTCTTCTTTTGGTTTAATCACACAACAGAAGTCTCCTTATTAGGGGATAACTTCTAGACATGAGATTTAAGTCGCTCTTTATAAATTTCATTATCACAATCATCCTTCTGAGCTCGAGGATATGTGGGTCTTTTGGGAACCCAGACTTGTTGTCTTCTTGGAGTCATATAACGACGACCACCAGCATCGGAATGTACCTTTGAATGGGCAGATCTATGATACCATTGTTGGGACCTTCGTTCATCATATCTTCTGTTATAATCTCTTGTATGTAATTTATTAGAAGGCTCTCCCAACTGTTTTCTTCCGTAATATGGGTATCGACCCATATTAGGACAGAATTCTCTTGACTTTTGGTAGCATGGAAGACGTCTAAACTCCTCTTTATAAGGTCTTGTTGAGAATTTGTTGTTCTGAGGATGAACCGCATTTAAGGAAATAACTTCAGTAACAAATTTCCTCAGTCTTCGTTGCAGATTTCTATCTTTAACAGCCTTCAATATTTTGTATATTTTGGAAGATGCAGATTCTTCCTTCTTTGGTGGCTGTAACTGTTGACGAGGAGTCTCCCAGAAAGACCTCTTTAACTGGCCTTTATCATCATTTCTTTTTACCCACTTTAATGGTTCAAAGCCGTTATTAACTGGTACATTTGCTTCTAACTGCAGTGATGATTCTTGAAGGGTATCGGGCACCCATCCATTAGCTCGTAAGCGAGCATTGGCCTTCCTTCTGGCTTTCCTGGAAAGTTTAGCACTTGCTTCAGGAATTTCAGCATTGTACTCTTCAGGCACTTCATCCTGAATTATGTTCTGACCAGTTGTATTCACACCAACAGATTGCAGGTTGGGATCAGAAACTTTCCTTTGAATTATTGGAGCAGCAATAGGTGTTATAGAGAGCCTTGAAATTACAGAGGCCCTCTTGGGAGCCTGTTCATCAACAAGTTCAGTGGTAGGGTTTTTAGCGACACCTTTGGTAGTAGGCACGCTAACAGGATTCTCAGGAATGAAATGTTCGAACTGCATGACTTCAGAAATGGTTCCAAATTGAATGGTTGCTCCAGCATAGCCTGTGTTCAAAACAGCTTGAGGGAATTGCACTCTGGCTCCCTCACCTAGTTTCACAGTCATGAAGGACTTTGCAGGTGTCATGTTATCAACCTACCAACATAACTTACAGGGATTAGAGTCAACCTGAATTCTGCTGGAAAAGAAAACACATAACTGTGTTGAATAAACATCTATATTTTTTTTTAGATGTTTTATTATTTGTGACTAAATATAAATTATCTATTCATCCAAAGATGGAGAGAAAAGTAATCCCCAGCGGAGTCGACAGAAATCTGTTGGCTCAAGAAAAATGGGCATGAATGCACGAATCCCGCTTTGCAGCTGTAGGATTCCACTTCCCTTAAGACAGATTGTAGTTAACCAGATTTCCCCTGAGGGTAGTGTCAAGGTTTAAAGATATGGGGTTCTTACTTCCTATGAGCGCAAGCACTCATAGTTAATTACCCCTCTTACTATGTAAGAGAGAACTCTCGATTAAGAATGAAATAATTTTAGATATTTTTAGTCTCAATAATGGGGGAAATGGAGGTAAACCCGATCAAGATCCCATGGTTCTGTTGTCCCGGGTATACCATAGATTTCAGTCTACCAACACTAACAATCATTGACTGTAGTGTCCAGGGAATCTGATTAGCAGTCATGGGTTGCCTCCTCTCAGGGATCCCGAGTAGATTGAAGTGATTAGATGTTGATTTTAATTTTAATTTAATTTGGATTGGGGCTTATGACTTCCTTAGAAGTTGCCCGGATAGTTTGTTTAGTTTGGGGCTTACGGCTCCAATTAGGAGTTGCCCAGATAGTTTGCTTAGTTTGGGGCTTACAGCTCCAATTAGGAGTTGCACGGATAGTTTGTTTAGTTTGGGGCTTACGGCTCCAATTAGGAGTTGCCCGTAGAATTTCAGTTAGATAGGTCTTATGGCTTCCTTAGAAGTTGCCTAACGATGGGTCTTATGACCTAGCCTTGTAAGCTAAGCGGCCCGAGTTGTGGTCTTACAACTTAGTTCTTTAGACTAGGATGCCCATTTAAGGGGTCTAGGATTGTATTATCACCTAAACGTTTCCCTCAGAGGTCGGACTTACTACTTCTATTTGAAGTGGCCGGGGTTTTAATTGGGGGTTAGGAGTTAGGTCAATTTTACCTAAAACTTTCCCCTAAGATCGGGCTTACTGCTTCCCTACAAAAGTTGCCGGGTAGTGGGTCTTACAACCAAGTTCTTATAACTAAGGCTGCCCAGTAATTTGTTTGGATTTGAATGTGTGTTTGTTGATTTGACACTGGTTATTTGACACTTAGTTTGTGTTTTAGTTGTTTTGTGCTAGTAGTCATTAACCTACTATAGTAGTTCACTTTTTTTTACCCGTCTTTTCAGCACTGTTACACTACTAGCTTTTTTCGTACTTAGCTTTTCTTGCTTTCTAGTACTCTGTTTTACCTGTAGTAGCTTGAATTTATCAGCATCCATTCAATTTACTTATGTGGTACTGACTCTTCATTTGTTTGTTCGTAGGTGTTCGTAGCCAGTAATTGTGATAGTCGAGGCTTGCAGTTGAGAGGATAGAGCCCACAAGTAACCATAGAAGTTCGTATAGGAGAGCTTTGGAGAGTAAATTGTAGAGTGTCAGAGTTAATGTAAAGTTTTGAGAGTTTCAAGTTGTATTGTTAGAGAGTTTGTGAGGATTATGCTTGAGAGCTTGTATATGTCTGATTAGTAGAAACATTATTTTTTTTCTGCATTTTTGCATTTGCTTTCAAACAAATGAATTCAATTAATCAACTAACCAAAAAAATAAAATTTTCTAGTTAATTGTATTAATTTCGATCTTTAAAATTCTCATACTTTATAACTCTCAGAATTTAAATTCCTCATGTATATATATAAAAAGAATTCATTTAAAATATTTTCGAATTTTGAAACTTTGAATTTCAAAGGCTCTTAAAAGAAATATTTAAATTAGAGGGAAAAGAAGGGAAAGGGTGCTTGTAGGTTCTCCACACCTATGCATTTGACAATATAGAAGACTCTGAAGATCTCAAATAACCGGATATTTTAATTTATCTTAATCAGATTGAATTTTTTTTTGTTAAATCTTAATTAACTAAATTAGTTAATTAAAATTTCAAGGTCATTTTTAACATTTTAGTTAATTCAAATTTAATTTCTCTCTGGATTTTAAGAAAATTTCGACAACCTCCCGGCGTCTCCTCCCCACCGAGGGAGAAATCGGGACGGCATTGCCGTAATTCTTCCTACCCGGACCTAAGGTCAACGGCGTAGGGTCTTTGATTTCAAACCATCTCACCAGGATCTAAGATCGACTGCGTGAGGTCTTCAATTTGGAATCATCCGCCTAGATCTAAGATTGATGGCGCAGGTCTTCAAATTTTAAAACCATCTGTCCGGATTAAAAATCAACGGCGCATGTCTTCGATTTCAAACCATCCCGGTCAGACCTAAGGTACGACGGCAGGGGTCTTCAACGTTTGTTTAAAAAAGTTATTCTCTTCTCTCTTTTTATATATAAATATATATTTTTTTAATGTCTTTATATCATTTTAATTATATTTATATCCCACAAATATATTATTATATAATATATAATAATTATATTATTATATAATATATAATAATTATATTATTATATAATATATAATAATTATATTATTATATAATATATAATAATTATATTATATAATAATTATATTATTATATATTATATAATAATTATATTATTATATATTATATGTAATATAAAAGAGGAAGAGAGGAAGGAGGAGATCGGGTAGAGCCCGATCGGGCTAGGGCCGGCCACGCATGAGGGGGGTCAGAGTTCGGTCGTGCACGAGGAGGATTGAGGCGTCGGAGTTGAATGTTTGGGTTCGGCCTGCTGGGTCGATCGGAGAAGGAGCGAAGTCGGAGTGCAATGAAAGAGCCAAAGAAGCGGCTTGTGCGATCTCTATACCTCTGCGAAGCAACGAAGTCAGGTAGCCATGAAGGAGCAGAAGTAGCGACCGTGCAATCCCTACACCTCTTGCGGAGTGACGGGATCGGGCGGCGATAAGGATTCGAAGGCGAGTCGGGCGTGGGAGGCGGAGACAAGCGGAGGTTGGAGAAGTAAAGTCGGACAACAATGAAGGAACCGAATGAGCGATCCGTGCGATTTCTCCCTCTCGAGCGAAGCAACGAAGTTGAACAGAAACGGAGGAACCGAATGAGCGAGAGTAAAAATCCCCATCTTCGGTTCTTCCTTGCCTTTTATCGTGAAGCAACGGTTATAATGCGGAGGGATGTGTCGTTTTGGCGAGATGGGGTCGGCGTGGAGGTATCTCGGTTGCTCTGAAATTTTTTTTTTCTTCTTTTGTTATATATTTTTTATACAGTCAACAGTGTGTAGATAGTAGGGCAATAAATAAAATCACCATTAAATATCGTTTCCCAATTCCTAGAGTGGATGATATGCTTGATATGCTAAGTGGTGTCAAAATCTTTTCTAAAATTGATTTAAGAAGTGGTATCACCAAATACAAATAAGGCCTGAGGATGAATGAAAAACTGCTTTTAAAACTAAAGAAGGTTTGTATGAATGGCTTGTGATGCCTTTTAGGCTTTCAAATGCTCCAAGTACTTTTATGAGAACTATGAATCATTTTTTGAAATCTTTTATTGGAAAGTTTGTTGTGATTTATTTCGAGGACATTTTGATTTATAGTATTCATCCTTCTGAACTTTTAAATCATGTGAAGCAAGTGTTGCAAATTCTAAGAGAACAAAAGCTTTTCATTAATCTTAAAAAGTGTTACTTCATGACTTCGAGCTTGACATTTTTGAATTTTATTGTTTATGCTGAGGGAATAAAAGTGCATTCGATAAAAATAGAAGCAATTCAAAATTGACTCATTCCTAAAAACATAAGTGAGGTGAGAGGATTTCATGACTTAGCTTCTTTCTATAGAAGATTTATAAAGAACTTCAGTTCTCTGATTGCTCCTATTACTGATTGCTTGAAAAAGGGGATTTTTAGGTGGACACCTCAAGCTGAAAAAACTTTTGAAATCATCAAGGCAAAAATGAGTCAAGCTCCCATTCTTAGCTTACCAAATTTTGAAAAAAAAAATTGAAGTTGAATGTGATGCTTCTCATGTTGGTATTGGCGCTGTGCTTAGCCAAGAGGAAAAATCTATTGCTTACTTTAGTAAAAAACTGAATGAAACTAGATCCAAATATTCTACTTATGATTTGGAATTTTATGCTATTATTCAAGCTTTGAAATTCTGGATGTGTTATTTTGAGTTTGTTTTAAATACTAATCATGAAGCACTTCATTTTTTGGGCTCTCAAAAAAATTAGAATAAAATGCATCCCAAGTGGATTTCATTTTTGCAAGAGTATACTTTTCATATCAAACATAAAACTGATGTTTTGAATAAGATTGCTAATGCTTTAAGTCAGAGATCTCACTTGTTGGTAACTGTTTATCTGACTATTACTTCTTTTAATTTTTTGAAAGATACTTATGCAAATGACCCTGATTTCAAAAACATTTGGGATTCTTGTCTTGCTTCTGGAACTGACTTTCTGCTTAGTTTGTTATTCATAAAGGTTTTTTGTTTAAGGGATCTAGACTTTGCATAACTAAAAACTCTTTAAGAGAACAACTTGTGAAAGAACTGTATAGTGGGGGTTTAGGTGAACATTTTGGGCAAGGGAAAACTATTGTTTTGGTTGAAGAAAAATATTTTTGGCCTCATATGAGAAAGCAAATTGATAAGCTAGTTAAACAATGTAAAATATGTCAGGCTTTCAAGGGAACTTCACAAAATTATGATTTGTATACTCATCTGCCTATTCCAAACAAACCTTGAAAGGATACTTCTATGGATTTCGTTTTGGGTTTGTCTATTACTATTTAAGATTTTGACCCTGTTTTTGTGGTAGTGGATCGCTTTAGCAAAATGGCACATTTTATTCCTTGCAAGAAAACTTCTGATGTTGTTTACATTGCTAATCTATTTTTTTTAAGAAATTGTACGTCTTCACGGTGTTCCTCGTATTTTTACTTCTGATCGAGACACTAGATTTTTGAGTCATTTTTGGAGAACTCTTTGAGCAAAACTTAGGACTACTCTTCAATTTAGTAGTGCATATCATCCTCAAACTGATGGGCAAACTGAAGTTGTCAATCGAAGCTTAGGAAATTTATTAAGGTGTCTTGCTGGAGAAAAATCATCTCAATGGGATTTAGTCTTGCCTCAAGCTGAGTTTGCTTACAAAAATTCTGTTAATCGTTCCACTGGTAAAACACCTTTTGAAATTATTTATGGACAACATATTCCTCTCATTTTAGATAGAAACTGCTTACCTTTACATAATAAAACTAGTGCTGAAGCTTTTGAAACTTTTGACCACAAAAAGACCGTCCAACAGCAAGTCCTTGAAAAAACTCCAAAACGTTATTGCTAAGTACAAATCTACAACTGAAAAACTTCAAAAAGAGGTTATTTTCAATGATGGTGACTTCGTTATGGCTTACTTTCGTCGTCAACGATTTCCTGTTGGTACTTTTAGAAAGTTAAGCAGAAAGAGACTTGGACCTTTTCGTGTGCTTCAAAAATTAGGCACAAATGCCTATCTGTTGGATCTACCTATTTATGTTGGCACTTCTCCTGTATTTAATGTTTCTGACATTTCTTTATATGAAGAAAATTATGAAGATTCTGTAGAAATTGAAAACTTTGCCACTCTCCACTTCTATGGCAAAATCTGAAGAACAGGTTGAAGATATTATTGTTGTCAGAATTTCTAAAACAAGACATGGTGAGCATAAGAGGTTCTTGGCAAAATGGAAGAATCGACCTCTAACTGACTGCACTTGGATGGATGCTAATGAGCTAAAACAGCGTCATCCTGATCTTCTTTCGAAAGTTACTAAAGCTTTCTCATCCAGAGATGAGACTCTCCCACCAGGGGGGAATTGATGCATTCATAATTTCTGTATTTTCATTTTTAAATATTAAATATTAGTATTTTATTTAGTTTTATATTTTTTTAGCTATCCAATGATGGAAGGCATCCAATGATCATAATAGGTTGTGTTTGGGCTTTGGTAGACCTTTGGTTTGCCAGCTTGATTGGTCTTTTGAGCTGCTACTGGTTCTCGGGTTGGCTTATGGTTCTCGGTTTGAGCTGAAGATGATGATGGGAGTTTGGTTGGACGTTTGGACTATCTTGCTATGGTGGACCATCGGTTTGCTAGCCCTAAGCACATACTTTACTTAATCTACATTTCGATGCATGTGAGGAAACTGTTCTGTCGGTTGTTCTGAGGAAAGCGTCTTTTTTTTTTTTTTTTTCTTTTGATCTCTCTTCTCATTTTATTTATCGATTTTTTATGTTATATATGATTGCTACTATTTGAATCGAGTTTGGTTATAGTTTTGTCCATTGTTCTCCTTATCTGGCTTTTCAATCTAGTTTGTCTGCATCAAATATATAATGTCGTATAAATTTAATTTGGAGAAAAACAAGTCTGTATAAAGTGTACTAGCCAATAAATTTTAAAACATAAAATTTTTAATTAATTTTTTTTAATTAAAAGCATAACAAAGCATATCAAAAGACAAAACAAAAACTAACTTTTGTCTAAAAGATGGTAAATATAAAGTGCTTTCTGATAAAATTTTGAAACAGAACTTAAATTAAGCAAACTGTTTCTACAAGCTCTATGTTCGTCTCCTCATTGATGCCAACTATGGACTTAGGTTCTTGCTTATTTGGCTTCCATCTTGCTTATGAAACCCTGTAAGGTAAAAGCAACGTGATTAGTTGCACCATTGTCACTCACCAAAAACTGGATGTGGTTAGTTAAATTGGATTTATAAAAAGGCAAAAAATAAAAGGTTTACCTTCATGCCCATGTTTTTTTTTTTTTGAAACCACACAATATGGGTGGGAATCAATGTTGCACGGATCCGCCTATTTATGAGGCATGTTGTATCGGACACGTGTCGGATACGGATACGCCTCTGATACGGCACGGATACGTGCCGGATACGACTTTGTCGTGTCGAATTAAAATATTATATAAATTTGATCGGACACGCATATCAGATACGCATGTCCTATTAAAAAAATAGAGCCGCAAATTGCCCTATTCATTTCGGCTATCCGCTCAACTTTTCATTTATGAGGCTTAAACATTTTGGCGAGCTAGGTTTTTCATTTCCGCACTGGTGTTCGTCTTCTTCCTTATAGTCGAAGGAGCGGCTCGACGACGCGAGCATAGAAGCAGATAATTTCATCCTTTGTCGACAAAGAGGCTTGACGACGCAAGCATTAAAGCCGATAGAATCCTTAGTCAACAGAGCGACTCGACAACATGAACTGTGAAGGCGACGTGAGCATTGAAGGTTCGTTTTCTTCATTCTTCGTTTTCTTAATCGTAGGCTCGGTACCGCTCGGTACTGCTCGGTACTCAGTACTGCTCGGTACTCGGTACTGCTCGATACTCGGTACTCGGTACTGCTCTGTACTCGGTATTGCTTCAGCACCTCTACTTCAAACAATCGCCATAAAATAGCTTGGCCAAGTTTCATCCTCATCTTGTTGTGAAAGAAATTGGAGCACATACTCGTTCATCCAATCAATGAAGAGAAATAAAATTACTCCACAACGGGCTGAAGATTTAGTTTATGTGCATACAAACCTTCGACTTCTCTCAAGGAAAACTTCAACTTATATGGAAGGAGACAATAGGAAGTGGGATGTTGCTGGAGATGGATTTGAATCTCTTGAGGATATGGAAATATAAGAAATTGCTAATCTTTCACTTGAGGAGCCTGAATTTGAAGCTACGATATTTACTGAAGATGATATAGAAACTCAAAAACAAACCACTGAAGAAGTTAATCCTATCATTCCTTCTATTGAATAGTTGAAATTTCATGTGCTGGACAATTTATCTTCTTGTTTTTGTTGTTGTACTAGACATTTAAATATTTAATGCTTACTTTTATTTCAATTTTTTGTCATTTCAAATATTACACTTTGATTAATTTCTTAATTTTTATGTATTATTTATATATTATAATATCGCATATGCGCCGTATCCGTATCCTGTATTTTTAAGAATTGGTGTGTCCCGTATCCGTATCATGTCGTATCCGTATCGGTGCAACATAGGTAGGAATTGAATCCAACTCAAACTTTGTGACATTGTAGCAATACCACTTGAACTAAATCCCATCATTCACTAATTATATTTTTTTACTTGAGAAAAATTTATTTCTATGATATTTGTTATTATAGAAGAAATGCTTAATCTCTTTCCTGACGATAGAATACCAAAAATCAAACAAGTTTCATTCTTGCTATCCTGAACATCTTTAAGAGTATTTGGCTAAGCTTCTTAGCTTTCTTATGATGGGGTTTGGAAACAAGAAGAGATGTATCAGTCTTTTCATTCATGAGATTATCTTCTTCAGCAACACATCTTAGGAATGGAATGTTAGCATTCTATGCTTCATCTTGAGAATTATAAATGGTAAACATCAAGCTGAATTTAGGTCACTGAGTGCTCAAGGCTTGTAATGCAAGCAACAATAATAATAATGTCAAGGGCTTTCAATTTGGTTTGATAATGAATTATTCTAAGAATGTACTCCATGATACCTCCTATCCCATAATTCATTGTGTAATGCATATCCTTCAAAAGAGTGACTATCTCAACATTTGAGGATACTTTACAATTTTTGAGATAGCGGACCCAAAAACAATTTTGCAATGGAAACTTATTCAATTGCAAGCAAGACTGCATCATATGCAATTTTTTTAGCCTCAAAACTCAAAATAGTAGATTATTTAAGTTTCTTAGTACCTATTGTTAAGTTTTTCGGTCATTTGGACAGCAAACGCAACATCACTTTTCTCATTCTTAGGATTTGAATTTAATTTTTTTGTTTCAATTATATACTTATTCCGCCCAAGCTCTCGAACCAAACCCGCCCCGATCTTTCTCTCCCTATTGTGCAAACCGAAGCTGCAGCTCTCGTGATCGAAGCTGTCTTCGACCCTCTTCGCACGCAATGTCTCTCTCTCTCCAATCACGGAAATCACGTGATTCTCCCGCCTCATCTCTTGATTTTCCCACTCCCAACCTTCCCTCTCGCCATTTAAAACAAAAAAGAATGTAGGGCATCATTCATATCCTTTTTCTCTCTTGAGGCAGCCGCCAAACCTTCCCTTGTTGCTCCCTCACTTCCTCCTAAAACCCTAGCTGCCATTCTTGAGATAAGGTGACAACAACAAGCAGTTTTCCTCGAACTCTTCTCCTCCAAATAGTGAGTTTATTTCCTCCTCCTTCCCTCTTTCTCTTCTCTTTATTTTCTTATGTTTCAAGTCATCAAGTTAAGAGTCATTTTGTATTAAATTTAAAGCTATATTCAATTTATATTGATTTTTGTATAGCCTTAAACTACTAATTGTTGGACTTTTGTTTGCATAGAGAAATATATATATATAAATGATTTGAGTGGATTAAACCCTGTGTAATCTTAATCTTTACACTGCCTTATATATATTTCTCTTAATTAAATTATTGGGGAGAAATCTTTGAAATAATTGTTTGCTTGATGTGATTAGGACTATAAGGTTGGCTGTGTCTTCGTAGTGATAGCATGAGCATTGATGGTGCAGCTCAGGTAAATTAACTAGGCTGTTTCAAAATGCATACTTATAACTATTTTGTTCCACTTCTCATAGGACTTTCGAATGGCGGAAGAGTGCAACCCATAATTGGATTTGAATTTCATGTCAAATATTGTAACTATTATTTATTATCAGAAAGATGTACCCTTCTTTGTTAGGGACATTACCCCTTGTTACTTGTGTGAGGCTTCTAGATATTAGGTTGTCAGTCTTATTTTTTACGTATTTATTAGCATTGTACATGTCAAAAATCTTATTTATGGCTCATAATGAAAGTGTCATTTAGTAGAAATAATGTCACCTTGATTTATTGATGCACGAGGTTTTATCACTTAAGATGATTCATGATGTAGAAAATCTAATTCATACATGTCAGTTCTATTTAATGCAATAATTAATATTATTGTTGTACATCAAGTTGGTTATATAATTTGTTAGTGTCATGTTGAATTATATAATACATATTAGAACTTATTTGTAAAAGCACATATATTGTATGATTGTATGTAGTTCAATAGAACCCTATTGAATTTTAGTTAGTCAGGCCAATGGCCTTCAAAGTGACGACTCTATAAAAAATCATTGAATTTCTTTGGGTTGGTGGTTACCTTCCTGGTAATGGATATTTGACAAGCTGATTATAGTTATATACATATAATGTATAAATATATAATTGGAGATGAATTGAAAATAATGAATGACTAATAAGTCATTTTGAGGTACAATGATACCTACTGTGGTTGTATTTATAAGCATTGAAATGATTTATCATTAGTACTAGTTTAGCATATATACTTGTAGCACTAGCATATTAGAAATAGCATGTGACGTTGTTATAGTGAAAGATCAATTTCCACTCCTTCCTATTGATTGGTCATACAGCATGCATCACTCTTTGTCGTTTATGCTTTATTAGATAGGAGTTACTGGATTTGATTTATCAAACTCACATATTTTGTCTTTTTATAACAGGCATTACCATAGTGCTTAATGGACCATCACCATAGAAGCCAAGTTATTAACAGTAGACTAGATTTGGTATTTTATATTTAATAGTAGATTATTATATATTTGGTTTAAGGATTGGGTAGTTCTTTTATGTCATTTGTTTCATTTACATTTCTATTATTTGTATCAATACTATTATTTTGGTGTACTGTTATTTGAATCCATATTAATGAAATGAATATTTAATTTTCTTTCTATTATTTACTCTGATATAATTGATTATATTATTAGTTTATGCACTTTTCTTCTTTGTGAATACAAAACAGATCTTTCTATCTCTTCATCGCGACCCGTGTTGTCGGGTGTACCGCCTTCCGGACCAAAGGTGTAACAGTTTCAGTCACCTGCATGTTAATTTTATAATAATTTATTATTATTTTAAGCAAATTAATATTCTAACCCATTATCCAATTTGTTTAATATTGTTCAATTGTTATTATAAGTAAAAATAAATAAAACTATAAATAGCCTCCTAGCCAGAAAATTAAAACCTCCTTCTCGCTTTTTTAATCTTATTTTCCAGGATAGGAACTCAGTTACATCCTGTCAATCAAACAGTTAAACTCACTTCTAAAAGAAAGACAATCACTATCAAACGCTTGTAGTGAAGCATACGCACTAAACAACTGATATCCCTAACAAACATGAGAAAACTAATTGTACAGCCCAAGTTAATTTGCCTTTTCAGTTAATTCAATTTTAACAAGAATCATGAAATTTCACTTGTAATGAAGCGCTTTTCTATATTTTTATCATAAATATTATCTTATGATTTTATCTTGATAGACATGGGACAAAAATAAATATCTTAAAATTAGAATTCCATTTTGTGAAGACTTGATCAGATGATTCAACCAAAATTTCCACTTTTTATCACTAAACCTATTTGCTGCGTTGAATAAAATAATTCATCATTGAATATGATTTTGGCTGTCGTATAAAATCTGTAGACTTTTAGGAAGCGCAAATGCAATAATGAGCTTAAAAAGAACTTCATTTTTTCTGTAATTTATATCATCGATTAAAAAAGCGGTCGAGGCGTCCGAACAGAGGCGCGACTCAGATTGAGGCGCTAACCCTGCGCCTTGAGGCTTAAGCCTCAATGTATTTGACGAGGCGTGCGATTTTTTTCAGCGAAGCGTACGTGTCGAGGCGTAACGCCTCGAGGCAGCGTGAGGCGACACCTCATTAGGATTCGACGGAGCTCACAGCGAAGAACAAATTCCTTATCTTTCGAGCGCGCTGCTTCCGCTTCGTCCCTTTTGAGAGCTGCTTCGTGTTCGACCACAAGTGAGTTCTTCGATCCGGCAGGAGTGCTAGGGAACGACCTTTCTTCCTATTTGACCGCTGGTTTGAGTTCGTCACGCTTCGTGTAAAGTCAGAGCTCGAACCGAAGGTAACACTACCTGTTCGACCACTGTTTAAACTTTACCAGCTTCCTCTTTTGTATACTTTGGCTTCGACAACTGCAGGTAATGGGTTTTCTTCCTTTGCTCATGCAGGTAATGGGCTTCCAGTACCGCTCGGTAACGAGCGGTACATGCTCGATAACGCTCGATATCTTTCCATACAAACAACTTACGAACTTTAAAAAAAAAAACATAATTTCAAAATTATCTTATAATAAAAATTTGTTCCAGGGGCGCTGCCCCTGGACCCCCGCAGGGCCGCTGTCCCTTGACCCCAAGACCTAACCGGGCTGGTCAAACCCCGCCAGGGGGCAGCGCCCCCTTGGACCCCCGGCAGACTGGTATTATCTTGAAACAAATCTTCAAATTCATAGTTTACATAATATTTTATTATTTTTTGTCATTATTTATAATTTTAAATTAATTTATTTTAATCGTTTTGAGGCTTACGCCTCGCCTCGCTTAGAAAAAATGCTTCGATTCCCGATTTCGCCTTTTAAAACCTTGATTTATATATAGAACACAAATGTCTCACCAAAGTTAACGAAATGATGTAATTAGATGCACTTAAATTCAGATAATTATTAACATAACAAATAGAAAAAAAAAATTGGCTATGTATCAAGGAAATAAAAAAGATTGCAATTTATTAGGAATAAATTACAATTTGATCACATCTTGCAGTAACAAATAGACTTTTATGGAAAGACTATAGATCTATTCAACACTTGGCTTGTTGATGTGGCAAGCCTAGATAAAGTTTTGCAACAATTGAGTATGAATGCAAGAGAATGCCCCAAAAGCAATATGACACAAACTAACTTGATTGTGATGACAAATAGACAAGGATGTCCTGAAGTGGCGCATCCTAAAAATTAATATTAAACTAGTTAAATGAATTCGAGGACTTAAAAGGGAAAACAAAAGAAATAGAAAAATAAAAGATAAAAGAAGAATAAATGTTGCTTATTTAGAAACTAAATGGAAAAGAGAAATCTAAGGACATGGTGGAAGATAAGTTAGTGAACATAAGAAATGTTAACAATGAGCTTGGGATTCAGATAATAGTGGATAGAGTTAAATGATAAAATTATTAAAGATGAGTAAGTTAATGATAGGGTGATTGTTATAAAGATAATTATCAAAGAAGATGTTATAAATATTGTTATTTCTTATGTTCTCAAGTTGAATTAGAAGATAATTTTTAAAATCAATTTTGGGAATAGATTGACGAACTACTATAGTGTATATATAAGAAAGAATGGATTTTAATTAGAGATGATTTGAATGGGCCTATAAGATGGGTTTTGAAATGATTCCCGGTGGTAATAGAGTAGGGGATAGAAATCCAATTGGAGAAGCTATATTTGATATCATAGCATCATATAATCTAGCAATAACGAATGAATAACTTAAGAAACAAGAACAGTTACTCACAGAAGTGGAGGAACTAAATCACAAAGAGATTTTTTTCCTTGCTTAAAAGGAAATAAAAGCCTTCTAGTAAAGCTTGTAAGATGATTACAAGAAAAAAATTTGACCAAACATAAATTGGTAGTTAAAATGTATATTTTAAAAAAAGCATAAAGAAAACAATCAAATGAAATTGTTATCTTATAAATGAGGTGGTGGAATTTGAGAAGAAAAAATTAAATTTCATAAGTAGGTTATCTAAAGAGATCAATTAGAATTCGTTAATTGAGCCAAACTTGATATGAGACGACTAAAACAATTGTCATAGAAAAGTTATGAGAGCCAAGAAAAAAATAGTGCACTTATAAAGTGACTTGACGGAGGGCAAGAGGTGAAATAAAAAGTTATTAAGAAAAGAAATATACTTCAAAAGGTGGAAATTTTTTTAATATCATTAATGCTTATGATGATTATAAGAAAGTTAGAAGGCTTGCAACGTGCTTAGCAAGCAAAGATAAAGCTGCAAATTTTATTATTTTATATAATATGCTTGCCACTAAGGAGAAAATGAAATAGATATCATAAGGATAGAGACGATATCTTAAGATTTTGATCAAGTTAAATGCATAAGAGAGAAAGATAATAGAATTTTGATTAAAGATGATGAAATCAAAATAAAATGATGAATATTCTATTTTAATTTTTAAATGATGATGATGAACAAACAAGCAAAAAATCTTGATCCAATAACATGTTACAATGTCGAAATAAAATAATTTGTGCATGTCAAAATAAATACTTTAATTAAAACTATATACCCCCATGAACGAAACTGAGAGAGTTATAGATATCAATCATGCTCGCTGGGGAAACCAAGGTGATCAAGTGAATTCGCCCTAGAAGAGCTTGACCAAAGAGGGAACTCGCCCCAATCATAAAGGATTTCCCCAGAGCATGCTCACCGCAGCCAAACATCCACCTCAGAGGCACAAACCTCAAGAGAACTCATACAATTGGGGCACTCACCTCAAAATAACTCACCCAATTGAGTTATCGAATTTTTTTTTCTTTCTTGGTTCTAGGTATCAATTTTTCTTTATTGTTTATTTACTCTTTTTTCTATGTCTTATCTCTTTATTTCTAAATGGTATCAATGTCAAAGATGACTGTTTACATGTCTGTAACAGTCAAGTCATATATCATTTTATTATTTTATGGGCATAGCCTCTCTTATAGCTTTCCTAATCTTATAAATATGAGGTTGAGATATATTTTTTAGACTTTATACTAATTACTATTCACAAAGAAGATATAAAACTTCAAAGCTTTCCCTATTCACTCACCTATCTCTTCTTTTCTTGCTTTAAAATAACCTTGCTAGTCATTCAAGTAGGGTCAAGGTGTTGCGCATAAATAAATTTGGATCCAATATCTTTTCACATTTGGTGAGTTTGAATTGATATCATTGACCAAAAGTTGAGCACTATGGGAAGTAGAGTAGGAAGGCAAAGAAGGCCCCAAAAATATGGAAGAGAAAAGACCTCGCTACCAACATGCAACTCACCCTTAGACCGTTATTATGTGTGAAATCTGATTGTGTCAATCATCATATTGTACTGTTACCTTGGATCTCAGTTCAATTTGTCGTATTTTTTTGGGGGATGCGGGGCTCCTACCCTTGCTTGGATTCAAGTACTTTGCAGCTGAAAAAATTTTATGTACAACACCCCAACGTTGTGTACCCAAGTACCCTGGCACTGTATGACCGAGCACCCCAGCGCCGTGTTCCCAATCGCCCCGATGCTGTAAAATTTGCTTGGAGAAGCAGTGCTCTAGAATTGGCACTAAAACGCTGTGTAGTGCTGCGGTGTTGCGGGTTTGAGCATAGTATCATTGTCTGACAGATCGAGATCAGAGGCTTGAGCACCGCGGCGTTGCGAGCGTCGCAGCATTGCGAGACAGACTAGACAGTCTTCTTTCTCATTTTTCTCAAGTGTCCCTTAGAGTTATTAACTTGACTTTCTCTTGTGTTTAGAGTATGAGGACGTTGTAAGAGAGAATAGAAGAAATAAGAGAGCGAGAGAAAAGAGAGATTTGTACTTATTTCTCCCAAGTTTCATAGTGGATTTCTTGGTGTGGTGTGGCTCCATGGTTTTTTATCGATTTCAAATTTTTCTACGTTAAATCCTAGTGTCATTTACTTTCCATTGTTTTTACTTTCTTGTTTGTTTCGTTGCGGTATTTTACTTCCATCCCCAACATAGAATTTTATAGATACTTGTGGAACTCGTCACCATGTACTCGACTCCTCCAAAGACTAAACTCGTCAAGTGATAATTCAACTTTAGCAAAGTCACCAAATAGAAAATTCAACAAACTAATAGATTCAAACTTGAAAATCGAGTAAATTTATTCATCTGATAAACATCTTTGTCCCTTGCCACCATCACGAATCATCATAACTATCAAATATAACCAAAAAAACTTTTTTTAATTTATTTTCTAGACTTAAAACCTAATGAACTAGCTCTCAAGTTCGAAGTCGATCGACTCCAAACTAGAAAGTAAGCACATTAATAACTTAGATTAATATTAGAGAAACTTATTTCCGAGTGAAATTTAGTCAGATGAGAAATTTGAGCTTAAGATTGGGTTTTTTTTTTTAAGCTTAAGATTGGGTTGATCTAGGCTTAGGGTTAAATTTGAAAGTTGAGAGAATACTTCACACGGAAAAGCTAAGGCCCGCAGAAGAAAACTCTGCACTTAGCAAAGTAGCACTTTTTAGTTTAATAAGAGTAAGAATTCCACTTAAAAGAACAAAGATATATCTAATATGCTTCAGCAAATATCTAAGACTATCAAACATACATGTAAGACAAAACATAAGTCCATTCACTAAAAGAATATATATATATGTATATAAATGCGTGTGCACGTGCATATGTGTGCATGTGTGTGTACAAAGTATTCATTAAAAAAAATCTACATATGAAAATAAAGAAAAATATAAACAAGATATAAAATATCAAGTTAATTAACTCACGACGGGATAGGAATTTAAGACATACTCAGCATAAGATAGACAATCACCCCTATAGGTGTGTCAAGTATATAGTAGGGTGAGCCCAACCCCTCCTTCCAGGGCTGTAAATGAACCGAGCGTTCGACGAGCTGTTCGTAGCTCGACTCGATAAGATAAACGAACAAGTTTGAACACTTTTGATAAATACCAGATAGCTAAATAAACGATCTTAAACAGCTTGGTATTTGATTCGTTTATGTTCAGTGTCCTTTAAATCTCGAGAACAAACTCAATTAGAGCTAGATTAGAGTTCTGAAAATAAATAATATTAAATTAATTTTACCAATTTTAATTTTTAATAATTTATTTTTAAATTCCCACTCTTCGCTCCTGCTCTCGCTCTCCGTTCCTACTTACACATCAGGAAAAAAACATGTCATGCTATTCGTTTAGTCTCACGTCGTGCATGACAACTTAATTTTGCTTTATAAAATGAAAAATATTGGGAGTACACTTGAAAGCTGGCGGACGGGTTGGGTCTATTAAGGTATCCTGGCAAACGAGTCGGCAAGCTTGGCGGACGGGTCAGCAAGCCTAGTGGACAGGTCAGCAAGCTGCTCAGTTGAAAAGAAAATAAATTTTATTTTGCCAAATGAGCGGCCCATAAATAAGCTCGGATTATTAAACAAGCCTCTCGTTAATAGGCTTGATAAGCCTAAAATTAACTGAGCTCGAACAAGGGCTCGTTAATTGGCTCGATAAGCCTAAAATGAACCGAGCTCGAACATGAGCAGAGCTCGAACATAAGGATTTTAAATAAACTCGAGCTCGAACAGGTGTCAAAAAAGCTCGAATCTTATCGATTCGAGCTCAAACACAGTCATGGAAAACGAGCTCAAGATCGAACATGTTGAAGGTCGACTCGGCTCAATTCGTTTGCAGCTCTATCTCCTTCTACAAGCAAGAGCAAACTCAAACCCCTAAGGTGAAAGGATTAGAGATCACCCCTAGGCATGGGGAACCACCTGGGAACTAGTGCCCATGGACCACCCTCCAACCAACTTCACTAAAAAAGCATCCTCTTCCAGCACTTGCTACCCTCAACCAGCAAATTCTTAGAGATAACTTTAGAAAATAATGCAGTATAACTTGAGCTTTCTAGATCTAAACCAATTACTAAAAAGGTGAATGATCCACTAGAGTTATCACTTCCGCAAGAGGGCAAAAATGGTGACCAAAGAGACATAGGAACTAGGCGTAATCAAGGCACGTAGTAGCCAATGGTGGCCAAGGATGGTTAATACCTCAAAAAAAAGAGGGAGGCACAATCCATAACAAAATTGATCCAGATAAAAACACAATCCACCATATTTCGACAAATTTGGGGATATCTACCAAACGAGCTCAAACTATGAAACCATCACTAATGATGAATTCCTTCTGTAGTTGTTCGGTTTGTTCCCTACAATCAATGAAGGATAATGAAAATCACAGCTTAGGAATTCCTCAATATAGAAAATGAGGTCGCTTGGCATGTCACTCAAGCTGGGGTAAGGTAAATCAATTAAGGACGGATAAAGAAGGTAAGAAGCAAAGTAAGGATGAAGAATTAAAAATTATAATAGGGATCTAGGAAGATGAAGCTTCAAGTAGCAAGTAGATCAAATAAACAATTGACATATCACGGATTTTTATATATTTAAAGCAACCTTCATCAATGCACATCTCTACAAAATTGCTAGTCAGTCTTCTTTGGCAGAGAAAGCTAGCATGTCAATGATATGATAACCTACTCACAAATCAGATTTAAATCATAGTACGGGATAGGCACTCACCATATCCAACGAGGGTTGGCCATCTGAACACCAAGCAACAGACACATTTAAAGGTAACACTACCTCCCTAAGAATTATCAAATGGAGTTTGCCCCATAGGTCCAATTAACTTTAAGCAAATTAACTCCTAATAAATATCTAAAAAATTTATTCCAACACAAACTAATTAAGGTAGCTCTAATACTAGATAATAGAAAACAATTTTCATATCTTTGGATAAAATTCTTATAACAAAAGTAATTCACACCTGATCTTGAATCCATGATCAGGAGAAGATAAATACCCATTTAATATTGTTGCAGGATACAACATACTAAAAATTCCCCCACCTTCCTCTTTCCTTTCTCTCATGATTACTATTATTATTCTCCAACTGGAGAAGAGAAACTAACCATGGAGGGTTGACTTAGTAATTTCTTAATATAGGAAAAACTACATGGTTCTCATTAAAAAATAATTAAGGCTTCATATGGACCTACACTACCTCGTTGACATCCTAAGAGTATTCGGACCCACATTTTCCCAACAAATATCAAGCACATTAATTTATACGAAATCAACGCACGCAAACTATAAGCGTTAAAAATTAACCCAACAAGAAGACCAAAGAATCTTCCACAGAAAAACTCTGCCAAATGATTGCCACTTTGATCCCTAAACTTAGTTTAAGCAAAAGAATGCCTTTAGAGGCTTCAATCTCCACCAAATTTAAACAGTTTAGGCGGCGTACCTTTAAATATGAGTATCTGACAGCGAGTGAGGACGTCGGTAAGGGAGTGGAGGCGGGATTTCAGATCCAGAATGGTAGATTCAGGCGAAAGGGTAACTGGGATCTTGCGGCCGCTGAACTTTACGTGGACGGTGATGGGATCATCAGCTCGAATGAAGGAGGCCGCGGCTTTGGCTTTTTCACTTTCCTCTATCCTCTCCATGGCCGCTGCTGCAGTTAAACGGAGTAGCTTAATCGCGGAAACTGTATCTCCCTGTTGCAGATAACCCTTTGGGAAAGAAAAGAGCATATTTACGGGATGTTGGCGGCAGGATTTACGCCGTATCCATGCCGGCATTTTGGGTGCCAGAAGGGGGAGCAAGCTCCCAGTTCGGGCGACTGGTTCACAGTCTTTTTTTTTTTTTTTTTTTTAAATTAAAATTATATTTAAAAAATTTATAATATTTATTTTTATTTTTCTTATTAATTTAAATTTCAGTGTTTCTTTTAATATTTTTTCATTAAAGGTTAAAATTTTGAATGAATTTTAGAAGTATGCAAAATAAATATAAAAAAAAATGATCTTTGAATTTTACTAATCTTTAATTATATTTAAATGTATTTTTAGAATGTAGTAATCATTAACTTCGCTCTAATAAATGATCTTAAGAATTTAATCTCCATCAATTCA
The DNA here is from genome assembly GCA_022539455.1 of Dendrobium nobile. NCBI lineage: Eukaryota > Viridiplantae > Streptophyta > Magnoliopsida > Asparagales > Orchidaceae > Dendrobium > Dendrobium nobile. The sequence goes on from CM039718.1 coordinate 51,673,663, forward strand.
AAATATGATCAAATTATTCAAATTTTGTAAGAAAATTTTAACTTTATATGTCTCATAATGTTCAAAATTAAAAAATATATATTTGTTATTTCATTTTGCAGAAAAATGTATTTGAAATGTTTGTAGAAACCAAAGGCAAACAGCTCACCAAAATGCTAAGGCTAGCTAGTTACTTAGGAAATATATTTGAAATATTTGGAAACAAATAGTCTAGGGCCATTATTGAAGCTCTCATAAATATTTTTTAATCTACAAGTTATTTACATTTTCGAGGAAGAACACATGAGCTCATTTAAATTAAGATTTAATGGATGGGTTCTTAATATGTATTTTAACAAAGTATAAAAAGAATGCTACTCTTCTGAAAGCTCTAAAAGCTAAATAATACTTCTTATGACATTATCAATATTAAATTTCATCGTTACATTTAGGTTTTGTTTGGGACGGCTTTTTTATTGCTTTCTAAAATGGAGTTTTAGTGCAAAAATAAAAAAAATTGTACTAAAACTCCGTTTTAGAAAGCAATAAAAAAGCTGTCTCAAACGAACCCTTAGTGTCACATTATGAGAGCAAGCTGCATGGTGTGCCTCTAGAAAAATTGTTGAAAAATTATTGGCAACACTATTTGTATATATATATATATATATATATATCAGATAGTAGCTTCTAAAAGGATGCTTTGGGAGACCATCTTGCATATGTTATTGCATGCTCAAAACACTATAAAGCCTTCTCATAAGATAAATTAATATTGCAACCTATCTTAATGGTTGATATAATTGTCCTTGGCTTCATGTTAAGATCAAAAGCTACGAGTTTATCTTCAATCATATGTCTAATGAGGTACAATTAATCTTATTAGTGGCCTTTAGATCTTATATCAATGTATAAGCATTTTTTGTGTAAGGCTTATATCTTGAATATACTTGAATTAGTCAGTTTTTCACTTGGATCGCTCATAAGCTTCACGAGCATTTCTTTGAAGAGCAACAATGTACGTCTTTCCTTGACTTATTCATCTTAAATTGAAAAAAAAAAATCATGTCTTATACATGTAACATCAATGTTAACTTCTCCTTGCTCTCAAATAGTTGCATAACATATAACTTAATAGGGGACAATTTCAAGTATGATGCTAATAAAATAGTAGCTATTAAATTTTGAGATACTATCATGCATTAACCCTTATAGGTTAGGAGATATATATTCATATGTTGTAAAAATCTTGAATTATAATTTTGTTTATTAACTACATGGAGATCTAGAAAACCTTAGTCATTTACTAGTGTCAGGTTGATCACAAATTAGGGTTATCATCTCCAATGGATAGTTAAGATTTGAAGCATCCATTGAAGCACTATCACCTAAAGCTTGTGCGCCCATAGTGTAACCAATTTATGCATGTGGAATATCCTCCTCATCACCCACGTCAATGAAAGATAGTGAACTTACTAATCTTGTAATAGGATTATTTGCATAAGAAATTATTATTGAAATCTTCTTTTGAGTAAAGATTAGACATATGGGAGCAATATATTTTATGAATAAGAATATCTCCTAAAAACACGAGATCATAATCTGTAAGTAGCTTAGTTGGAAGAATTGACAGTGTTTTGCCAAAGCAATACATTACCTCCAGTTTTAGAATATATTGTTAATCGGCTTCTTCCAGTTTAGATATAAGATCATTGAAATCGTTAAGAGATATATTTCTTAGTATCTTCAATCATATTTTTTCATAAATATCCAACCAATTCACATATCTTCTTTCCATCCACCTCCATATAATATAAAAATGTTATTACTTGATTTACCTAAAGAAAATATTTCATCAGTATATATCTCCGCTACTCTTAATCAAAGAATATTTGATTATGTTAAAATAATGATTAAAAAACAATAGAATAATGATCAAACCAGGATTGAATATAATCAACTATATTCAAAGACATAATCATCCTTTAAGCAGAACACACTAAAACATATACATTGTTAAGACATGTTTATGTCTTATTTATCAAATAATGTTTGAACATGATTGGAATAAAGATCAAACAACATAGACTATGATACCTTAAATCATATTCAATCATGGTTCTAATAAAGTTTCAACATAGTTTAAACAAGTATCAAAACATACTATTTAATATAATAGCTCATATTTTGATCCAACCAAATAAATTTTTTTAGGAGTCACTATAAATCCATAACACAAATTATCTTCGTCATAACATAGATATTATAGTGATTTAAGTACATTAATTTTTTTTCATAATTTTGAGACGCTCGTAAAAATCCTTAAGAAGTTAATTAATACATTGTTGGTACAAGTACGAATTTTTGAACTATTATGTGTCTATTTTGCAAACCAATTTCACCCGAATTTTTTAAATAAAATGAACTATTTTATGAATATTTTTTATAATTTTTCAAGTCTCAAAAAGATTTAAAATAATTTTATGCTAAAATTTTGATTAAATTATATATATATATATATATATATATATATATATATATATATATATATATATATATATATATATATATATATATATATATATATATATATATATATATTAAAACAAACCATTTCTAAGATATCTCATGTTAACAAAGAAGTGAAAATGAAATTAGAGAGAAATTTGAAGAGAGAGAAAAAGAAAACCTATATTTGGATGTTATAGAACGATTTTTGTCGACCAACTCTGTTGTAAAATTTGCTCGTCTCATTGTAATTAAGGAACCATTATTCTATTTATAATTTTAATAGTTACATTTTTGATATATTTTCATTATTGATCGAAAAAGAACATAATTTTGTATTGGTAAAACATTCACTAAGTAACTTTTATATGTTATAGAAATTGAGATTATGAATATTTTGAGTATTTATTTAAAATTTTTTACAAACAATTTTGAAAAAGCAAAAATTTTTACCAATTCAAAATTTTATTTTGACATCTAACAATAGTATTTTAGTTCAATTAAAGCTTGAGAATATTGTTATTAATGATCTCTAGTAATTGGGTTAATTTCTAAAAATATGAATTTTTTCTTAGTGGGATTTTTTGTTGTCTACCATTAAGATATTTTGACACTTTTTAAATTAAGCACAATTATACTTTATTTACTGCATTGCATTGAAAATGAAAGTGTGTATATGATTATATGGTTGCTATTATTATTATAATATTATGATAATAATATATGTGTGAAAAAAATAAGTAAATTCATGGTTATTCACGGACATTGGTTAGAGAGCAATTAACATGTATATGACAGTGGGCCAACACGTTTTACAATAATATGTGGTTTGGTGTTATCCTAGACTGATTCACGTGATACACTGATTAGGAGTAATAAGAAGATGATTACTTTGTCAACGAGCAAAGAGTGACGACTCTATTTATTGAGCCAATGATCTACTAATATTGATACGATACTGAAAAAATACTAATTAAAATATGACTTCTTACTTATTTAGTGTGACTACTAAAATATATATTATAAGGCATTGTTCATATTACTATACGTATTGATGGTTACCACATGAATTTACTGTTATAGTATTATTTTATTGCTCCTACCACTGATTTTATTGTTACCGATATGGACATTGATATTGTTTGATACTACTGATTCACTATATTGATATTGAATATACTGAGCATATGATATTTTGGATAGCATGTGTACATAGTTATAGAATTTTACTTTATTGATCTGAGTTCGATAATTTTTTACTGATGTTTTAATTTTACCATTTTATATGATTGATTTACTGATTGATAGTACTGATATAATTACTATTTTATTGATTTTACAATGGTACTAGTTTACTAATTTCACTATTATACTATTTTGCTGGCTTCCATTCTATATTGTTTTCTTGATTACATATTCTACTGCTAATGCATGTAAGCTTTATTATTTTTACACTGATTCATAGTTATGTGATTACTACTGCTGTGATTTAAATATGGACATGCATATTGCTTCTTTGTCATGCATGGAGTTTAATTGTTAGATTTGATTACTAGTTGGGCTCTTGAGCTCATTATATGTGTTTAAATAATTTCAAATCAAGACAAGGGAGCAATAGTGTGAGAATGACTAGGATCCTTCATGTTCAGATTATTATTATTTTAGTTATTCGATTGTACTCAAGGCATGACATATATGTTATAATTGTAGAGATACTGAATAGTGTATATGATTTTTGGAAGCAATGATAATATAGATATATACATAATATTTTGAATTCTAGAATTTATTTATATTATTTATATTGCTAAAAAATTAGGTAGCTCTGATTGCTTATTAAAAGATAAAAGAATTTTTTTTTTTTTCAAATTAGATTTCGGTGCATCAAAATTTTAATCAAAATGACCTAATTTACCATACACAATGGAAACTTAAGAAAAAGTGCTCATGCATGTCGATCAAGTCAGAGATGAATGAAGAAATCTTCAACTCAACCAGCGTGATCCCTCTTGGGCAAAGAAATTTAAATGAAGGAACAACGATGATATCAATGGAAAAAGCCGAAGTGAATTTATGGGGATTTTAATCCAATTTTCATCTTGTGATCTTCATCATCTTAATATTTGTCTTACTAATAAGAATTTTCAAAATATTGGGTACAATGAATTATCTCTGTCACACAAATATTTTAGCATATAACAATGATTATAATTTATCAAATATAAGATTTAGCACATTATTCTATATCTATTAAGGTTTGACAAAATATTAATATGCACTGTTTTGAACTTAAAAAAAAAAACATTAAAAATAGGTAGATATCTTATCAGATAATCCACATCAAAATCCAACCTCTTATCAATAACGCTTATTATGTGTTGGCTTTCATTTTGCATGATAATAAATACCCATTTTCATAATTTTTTAATGGGCAGAGGTGTCATTTATTATCATATTTAAATATTATAATAATGATATAACCATTTATAAATATATAATAAAAAATTGAACATAACTAAAATATGAAGCATAAAAAAAACATAATAAACAAATTCAATAAATTTTTAATTAAATATATTATTATTTTGAACAATTAACTTCTTTGTAGACATAACTTGAGATATGAAATCCAAATTTCTCTTTAGTGAAGCATTCATTCACCACCTCTTGCCAACTGCTCACGAGATGAAGGAAGCTGCTTGAGGCCATTTACACCCACAGCCTGAACCATTTTTCAAACTTGGAATGAAAAACTCAACAAAATAAAACAATAAATGAAAGAGCACGAGACTGGGAGTAGTGAATACAAAGAGAAATGCGAGAAGAAGAAATGAATAACTCATACTAGTGGGTCAGAGAGGGAACTTTTATTTGGTCTGGTCACCTAACGTAGATCTATGTTCGAACGTCAATAAAATAGTGCTACGTGTTCTTACTCTTTACCGCACGCCCGACAACCCAACCCGAAACGGACCAGAGATTGCTATGTTCGCGTATTGCTCAGTATTGCTCGATATTGCTAGGTATTGGTCGATTTTGCTCGGCAATAACGAGAAATACCATTCTGTGAAGACCAATACCGAGTTTTTCTCAGTATTGTTCGGTATTGGTCTTCACATAGTGATATTTCTCATTTTTGCCAAGCAATACCTAACAATATCGAGCAATACCGAACAATACGCGAACATAGCAATTTAGGGTTCCGATCCGGGTCGGGCCGCGCGATAAAAAATAAGATGTGGCAAAAGATTATTGACATATGAACGTAGAGCTACGTCAGGTCACCTAACCTAATAATTGTTCATTAGAGAGGAGTTGAGCACGAGACGGTTGCCTTCGGTTCTATATGGGCTTCATGAAAGAGCACAAGACTGCTATAGGATTGAGGAATCGGGGGAAACTTATGTTTGAACAGGGAAGAAAAGAATAGTAAGATTTTTTTTCATATAAGCTTTACTTTCTTTTATTTTAAGCCATCAAATTTAATATCTACAGCTCAAAATCTTACCAGTTTTACAATTTAGCGGTCCAACCGCAAGTTGTAACGATCTGAGACTAGTTCTTTGAGAAACGGATGTTGAAGTTAACCGCAACCGACCAGCCACCTGGTTCATAGCTCAATCAGTTGAATCGACCGATCCGATCCAATTTTCAAAGCATTGATTAATCTTATATCACCGTCATAATATTTTTCAGTTATTATAATTTTATTTTCATTATTATAATGTTATTTTAAATTTTACATAGTTATGAAGATGAAAAAATTTTAGTACAATAAATAGGCTCACGCAAAATCATTTGATTTAAAGGTGTGACTCTTAGAGAATCAATATCTTGATGACATGTAACAATCAGTCCCACTTACACTTTCTCCTTGATTGTCCATTCACTGTGCTAAGAAGAAAAACCTTAAACCGCAAGGGGTTACTTCTTCCCGTCAAATGCATCATCAGCGAAGCACTTGGAACACCCCTCTTCCTTGAATAAGAATGCATCAGCTAAACGGATTTGCCGCAGGTTTAAAGAATTGCTTTTAGTATTCAGAGAGAAAAAAATACGAGAAATTATTTTATGCAGATGTCAAACATCATCTAGAGACCAATTAAAATGAGTCACGTCGGCACCACGGCTCGGCACCGCTCGGTACCACGCTCAGTATTAATGATGTGGCTCATTCGATTGGTCTCTCAATATAGAGCTGCATTTGACGCGTCCGCACAGAATAATTTCTCAAAAAATACAGGTTATACTTCGCAAACTCCTCTGCTTCGATAGCTTTGTTGCACAGGATCGAAGTTCTTCTCTCAAACCTCTTGAATACTTCCTGGAATGCAAAATTGAAACTTTCACACTAAAAACTAGTTGAAAATAGATGGCAACTACACTGTGTTGAATGCAAAGCTAAGAAATTTAACAGAGGAAACTGGAGAGCAGCAGCAACCACAAATCTGTGGAAGAATACCTTATCGAAGTTCAAAATAACCATAATCTCCATTAAATTCCTAAAAGAGAACAGCCAAAAAAAAGAAAAGAAAATAATAGCCAGGAACCATAGGAGTGCTTACTGATGCCATTGACCAAATGCACTCCAGCAAAGAAAATGACAGGTGCAAGTCGCACCTGCACAGACACGATCATCATTTTCTACACGATTTAATATATACTAATAGACATTGGGACCCTCAACTTACCTAGCAAGGGAAAATCATAAAAATAGCAAAGATACAGACTGCAAGAATGGAATATTTAAGAAGCCAGTACCCTTCCAATCATTCCCTGTGTCCACAAAGCAGTCTCCTTCAACTGATCATCCTCAGAACTGAAGCACTCTCCCAAGAAATTAACGTGGAAATTAGCATTTTTAAGCAAGATTTTGATGCTGGGACCAAGCGTATCGGCGAGATCGCCGATCACAGCAACTGCAGCCTTCGTTACCGCATCATCCCTAAATTAGATAAACAAAAGGTAAAGGGTTAAGATACAACAACAACAACAAATTTTTATCCCACTACGTGGGGTCGGTTACATGAATCTTTTTTCTCCATTGTATCCTATTAAAAGCCAAATTCTCATTTAAATCTAATAAAGAAATATCATTTCTAATAATTTCTAACTAAGTCTTTTTAGGTCTGCCTCAATCTTTCTTAACATAAGTTAAAAAAAATGCCTCTACTTTCCTAACCGGGTCATCGGAAGGCTGCCGTTTTATGTGACCAAACCATCTAAGGCGACTCTTTCTAATCTTATTTTCTACTGGAGCTACTCCAACCTTTTCACGTATATGCTCATTTCGTATCTTATCTCCAAGGATAAAGCCACTCATCCACCTGAGCATTCTCATTTCGTATCCTAACTTAGATTTTTCATTAGGATACTATGAAAAAAATGGAAAGAGTATCAGAAACAGCTACCTGTTTGTCTCTATGAATACAGCTTCTGTGAACTGCAGAAGATGATTAGCAAAAGGCATCATCAGCTCTGCCTTTGAAGTTTTGAATCCTTGGAGAATACCAGAATATGCTTCGAAGATGCCTCTTCTCAATTGATTTCCATATTCAAGCATTTCTTCATCGTTGTCATCCAAATTAGCGCAGAGCTCTGCAGCCCCCTGAAGCATTGGCATGACATATGGAACATACTTCTCAAAATTCTCTCCAATGGCAAGGGCGATGTCCCCGAAGCAGGAGAATAATGGAGCTTTAACCGACCGATGAAGCATGGAATTTGATAGATTTTTGAGAAGATTGGTCATGATTCCATCACAATATGGAAGGATCTTATCATCCACAGCACGACAAATATCTCCGACGACGCCAACAGATATAGAGCAGACCTGGTACTCTTCATAATTCTGCAAACCCATTTCAAGATATTTATAGAACTCGGGCAAGTACTTGACAAATTCTTGACCAGTAGCATAAGCAAAAGCTCCAATGGCAAGCATGGCTTCTTCATGCACAGTAGAGCTTTGACAAGCAAAGACTCTGAGGAACAATGCCATTAACTGATCGGCAGCCTGAAGAAAGATTAGTTTAGTATCATCCGAGGTACACAATTTCTGTATTATTACTTGCAGAACACCGCAGAGCGATGCTTGCAGATCACTCTGTTTCTCTTTTTCTTCGGAACAGAGTATTTGAAGCTCCACATTCCTGCCTAACCTATTCATGATTTCACTAAGTAATTGTGCAATCATATTGGTCGTCTCAGGAATTTGACTGCACCTTACTATTTCATTCAGAGTCTCATAAGCAGAAGATCGTAGTTTGGAGCTGCTGACATCGGTGCGATCTGTAGTCCAAAGGAGAGCAGAAATAATCTGGCCCAAGTAAGGTGTAAGAATTGATGAATCCGACTCCGCATCTTCATATCCCTGCGCAAGAAAATAGATAGCACCACAAACCTTATCGGCCACATTAGGGGCATCCCTAATACCTTCCAGCAAGACAGAAATGATGCGCTGGAGATTGGAAGGTGTCACCACTTGGTATTCACAATTAGAAGAATGCAGAATCTCAAATATCCTACCCAAAGTCCATGCTGTGGTATCTTTTACTTGGCTATTCTGATCATTCATGGCATTCAACAGGAAATCTAGTCCAGTATGAACCATTGGTAAAAGCTTTTCAATGGAAGGACCTTCAAGAATGGATCCAAATGCAAAAGTAGCTGCCTCACGACTCCTCCAATCAGGTTTAGTGATATTACCCTCAACAAAAGGCATAACGAGGGGCAAAATTTCATCACAAACAGTTTTAGCAACAAGCCCAAGGCAAGTACCACCAGCCATGGAAAGATTCCATATGCTATCGTCTTGATCTTGATCCTCTTCTTGCTTAAGTAGCGTCTCCAGCAACATAGGAACAAGCATAGAAAGAGCTCTTTGTATGAAATTATGATAACCCTCAGAGCTTCTAACATCATCTCCGTCATATTCATCTTGTATTTGAATCTCCATGTCACATATTGAGCTCCAAAACTCAACAGCTTGAAGTGCAACTGACTCCTCATCCCCCTTCACAGCATTTGCAGTCAAACTGAAAAGTGCTTCCATGTAAGGCCCAAGAATTTCATAGTAGATGGAAGCTATAGAAACAAGGCATTCAAAAGCTGCTTGTCTGATCTCCGACTCCTCTGATACAGCTGTTTCACATACTATTTTCATGATATAATTCCTCTCCATCTCATTCTCAAAATTAGTCTGTGCAAAATCAAGAGCATTATATAAGGACCTCACAGCAGCCAGACGAACTTTATAGCTCTCCTGCACCCCACTCATTCCTTGTACGACAGCAGTAAGGACAGCATTTACTTCTTGTTGCTCCAAATCTTGAGGAGAAATTTCTTCACAAACATATCCCAGTGTCTCTAATGTTGCCTGTCTCAGAGTAGCTGGTGTAGCTGGTTGGGTCATGTTGGTTAGAAGTCGCCCAATGAGATCCGGCCATTCTCTTCGAGGTATTTCAATGGATGCAACCTTAGCAATCACTTGAGATGCAGTTTGACTTGCCTCGGATACAGGTGACCTTAGCGTTAGTAGTAGAGATTCCTTGATTTGGACTTTGAGAGAAGCATCAACATTGACCCATTGTTGAGTTAAATCAGCTTTTCTAAGGGCATCCTTAGCATCTAATGAGTTCTTAAGGATAATGCCAGCAAGCCTTCGTGATTCTGGAGGTTTAAGATCATCAGCTAATTCAACACTCAAGGACAACAGAAAGTGAGGGAGGTTTTGCTCCTGAAATTGCTTAAGAGTTTCCTCTGCAGCACTTCGAACACGCCCATCAGCAGATTGGGCAGACAAAAGAAGCTGGGTAATCTGCAATGACATGCTGAAGATACTGCAAAACAACACAAACTTTATATAAAGAGAAGGATGACAATCAGGAGAAATGCAGCCAAGCCTTATAAGTTACTGGAGATGCACTCAAGATAACCATGTAAGTTATAAACACTGAAATTTAACATGTAGCAAATTTCTAACAAATCTTTTCAATCGATTGCAACAACAATAGTTAGTGGGATGTAAATCTATAACTTTTCTTCAATGCATTTGATGAGGGCATCAGATTTCGACACGTGTACCATCGGCAGGGACGACGACCGACGGCCTTGATTCAGAGCCTTTATTTTGTATGCTTTAGTTTTTATTTTCATGATTTTATTTCCTGTTTTCCGTTTGTACCCCTATGAGGGAAGTAGTACTTATTGTAGCCCAAGGGTGTTTTCGTCTTTATTCTTTTTATTTTTGTCAGCCTATATAAAGGGCTTTTGTCATTGTATTTGGATTATTAAATGAATGAAAATTTTTCCATGCTTTGTTCTCTTTGTGAGTGCATGAAGTTCTCTTGGTGAGTGCTTCCATTGAGATCTCTTAGTGAGTTCTCTAATTATCTTTTTTTTATTTGCTTTGCATAATTTTCTTCCTACAAGAGAGTTCTTCCAAATTCCTCTTTCCCTTTGCTCTTGCCGCCGGCCCCTAGGGCTTTCCCCACTGCCGGCCAAGCTCCACACCGCCGCCCACCACCTCGCCGACGACCTCCCCCCGTACGCATCATCCCATATTTCCCTCAACCTCAAATTAGAGATTTGAAATTTCAAAATTTGAATTGTTTCCTAATTTGGAAATCCAAATATGGAAAGTCTTCATGAGTAAAAAAATTTCGAATCGATTTAATTTGGAGTTTTAAGACTCTTGCCACGTCATCAAATCAAGCATTAAATCCCCTTCCCCCTCTCCCCAAATCTCTCCCTCTCTCCCTATGCTTGTCGCCGGCCCCTCCTTGGTGGATTCCCCTTTAATTACTACATTAACTCCTATGATTGTAATTTGAAATTCAAATTAGGAGTCATTAATTTTCCCTCCTATTTGGATTAAAACTGAAATAATTTCAGTTTAATCCCTTTCCCCCTCTCTTTTCTTCCACCGCCGGCCTCCTCTCTCTCCCCTCCATTAATTCTTCATTAAGGAATTAATTCCCCTCCCTTTGGAATTCAAATTCCCCCTCCAAAATTCCCCAAAGCTGAAATTATTCTCAGCTTTTGTTCTTGTTTTCTATACCCATCTCCCCTCACCCCACATCCACCGCCGGCCTCCCCATCCATCCTACAACCCGCCGCCCCCCATCTCTCCTCTTTGGAGATTTAGTTGCGGCGACCACCCTTTCACCTCTTCAAGGATGCATGGAGGTTCCCGAGTGGAATTTCGGGTTTGAATACGACAACCGTGGACGAGTGAACATCCTCCGATCTCCCTTCTTCAACGTCGGATTCGACTTCGACGACACCGTCGAGGATTATTTGGACCGGATCCTACCCGCTCTAGTGGAGTCCATCGACGATCATTTTTCTGTCTACACGTGGATCGTTGAAGGGCATCGCTTTGCACCACCTCCACGACCCACGCCGACCTCTCCTTCCCTACGGATCTACAGCACCATCGCCCTAGGAGTGGTCTCATCATTTGTGTGGTTCTTCTTCTCCCAACAAGCCTAGAAGTAGGTAAATGAGAGCGGCCTCCAGGTGAGACAATCGCTTTGTTAACCGGGGGATTCTAGTTGGCTTTTCATTTGCTTTACTTTTATTACAGTTGTTATTTTCTTGGTCTTGCTAATTTAGGTGTAAGCTCTTGTCTAACCATAGTTAAATTCTAAGATCTCCAGAAAGTTTCAATTGAGAACAAAATTAAGCTTGCAATTTCATCACTTGAACAATATTTTATTAAGTTTCTAATTTCAATTCCTGGTTTTACATCAGCATTTGGACTGATGTCAGAATCTTAGGATAGTTGCTTATGTAGTGAATCGGTGGAACAAATGGACCTACTATAAGGAACACCCAATTTGGAAAACAAACATAGGCTCCAAGGCTTTAAAGGAGTATAATATTCACCATGCTTTTCTACGACAATACTAGCAATATAAACTAGTCATAGAACATTCTAGACTCTCTATGTAGCAAACATGTAACAACTAGATAAACTATTCCTAAAGAGAACTTTAGCTAAAATGTTCCACATCGTACTCCACTTGCATCAAAAGAGCTTGACTCCGTCGAGGCATATTATCGGTAGGGGGTAGGTGTAAAAAAACATAAACAATCATCCTGGGTCAAAGATTATGCGTCTCTCAACGAAAGCACCATCTTTCCCTATCTTTTCCAAATCTCACATTTCATTGTTCATTATTGAAAGCATTCACTTGCCAGCACCCATTGACTTTGTTGTACTACAGCTTCCACCTTCCTTCGTCCTTCCACTTATTATGGCAGATGCAATACCTCCAAATGCTATTTGCTCTACGGTTTTACCCAGCAACTCATCCACAGCTGCCATTAAGATCTATTTGGAGCACAGCTTTTCAAGACACACAACAACCAATCCATAATAAAAAAAACTTTTGAACTAAGGGGCTGTTTGGTTTGAAGAATTAGGAGTGTAAAGTAATTAAGTTACATGCATTTCATAAATTAAGTTGTTTGGTTGATTTTGAGCGGAACATATTTAATTCCTCCGAAGCATAAAGGGTGTATTTCGACGGGGCATTGGCGTGACTTCAAAACCCGCTCAAATTGAGCGGGTTACAAAATCTCTCGCGGTTCGCGTGAGGCAAAGCTTCCATCTGCGCCAGCCTCGTGAACCGGCTTCCCGCCGGCCTAATGCCACATATCTCAGGTCACATCATCAACGTTTTTCTTCCGCCACTTCCATTTCCATCTCCGACGAGCTTGTATCGCCTATAGAGATCGAAGTTCTATGGATCAGGTTTATTTCTCGGAGAGATCAATCAGAATAACATGATGTGCTATGGTCAGTACTTTGTAGTTTCCCTTCTCCGGCGGTTTAATCTTTCATTATTGGAGCCCTGAGGGCTTCTAAGTCAGACAAGCTCAGCAGAATGAGCAGAGATTGTGAAACGAAGGTCACTAAGGGCCTTCCTCCGCTTTTGAAGGCGTGTGATCTTATTTTCCTCTTCTTTCTATTTTATTTTGGTCAATTGGCGTCATCTTTCATTCTTTTCATTTGATCTTCCATGCGCGCTTACTGGTGTCTCTAATGCAGGGAGCAATACTTTTAAATAATCTGAACTCTTCTTCTCTGTTGATAAACTCCATTCTCGCTGTTTGCCGGAGCAGAGCTTTTCCCTCAAAAGAAAATAGTAGAGTTCTTCTTCCTCATTACTCTCTGTTAACGAAATCTAAGAGAATACGTATTCTAAGCATTTGCATTTGGAAGCTCATAGAACTTCGGTTCTCATGTCAATATGATATGAAAGAAGAGATTTTCTTTTACTTAAAAAGCTATATTCTTTCCTTGGAGAGGTGGAGATTTGGAGGATGATATATATCTTGTAAGAATTTTAATTGATCTAGACTGTCTTTTCCGTAATGGAATATAGAAAGAGATATTTCTTCTTGTTCTTATGGAGCCTGTATTATGGTTTTCTATTTTCTTTCTTTATTTTTTCTTTTTAATAATTAGTGAGAGTTCTTTAATGAAAATTGAGTTTTGAGAAATTAAAAGATGGCGAATAAAAAAGCTGCTACTAGGTAATGTGGATCTTAACGTATGTAAACATTTTAAAGTGTCTTGTTAACATTGCAAGCCTTGTATTTACATAGTTCTAGTATGACTCTGTTGAGCTATTTTTCTTATATATATGATAAGAATTTTAATTGACCTAGAATGTCTTTTCCTATGTTTTCTTACGCTTTAAACTTGTTCAGAAGTTTATTACTTATTTTCTATTAGTTCCATTTGCATTTGCTAGCATGTCTAAATTTTACTTCATTCACCTTTATGATCAACATGTGGAAAGTTATTCCGAATTGATGTGATTTTGCCATTTGATAATTTTTCTAATGCTTGATTTATTTACTTCGCAGGCTTGCAATGCTCATGGGATATATTGTGTTCCTTTATATGATACCGTTGGTATGTAGTTTTGTTATCTTGCTAGAATTGCAATAACCTGCAAATTCATCGCATATGGATTATTATATTGAAAGATGAATTGTTGAAATTATTTTTCTCCCATAATTCTGTCTGATGGTATGGATCTTTTGAAGTTATGTTTAGAGCTCTAACCTTTAGTAGCTTGGGATCATTAAAGTATTATTACATACTTTGTTTTCACTTGTATGATTATTTTTTATGATTCAAGCTAAATCTAATTAAAAAAATTGTTCTTTTTTTCTTGTTTAGGCGTTGGTGCAATTTACTTTATTATATGTCATGCGGAGGTTGAAATTGTATTTGTTAAAGAGAAAAAGATTGGGGAGGTCTGATACCAAATAGTTTCTTTGTAAATTCATTAGATATGGCTAATAACTACATAATTGGAGAGAACATACAATTTTCTTTTCTATTTTTCATATTGATATTTTTACGTCTTTAGATGTTAGATTTTCGAATATTAATGAGTGAATTTTATAAGCTTATGATGTTATTCATTTTCCCTTGATAAGGGTTCTTCATATGAATTTTTTATTTTAATTATCGTAGCTTTTGAAGTGAAAATCATTTTAAATTGATTGAAGTAAATCTCAACTTAATTTGATTTAAGTTTAAATAAATTGAATTAAATAAAAAAATTTATAACACCAAATAATACTAATTATTTTAAATACACTGCTTTTATAAATATACTTATTTTAATGCCAAAATAAATTATTAAAAAAATGTTTTTACTTTACTCTGGATATACCTAACCAAACAAGGGAAATAATTATCCTGCATTTATTTGCAGAGAACCAAACAGGCTCAAAGTATTCATAATGCATTACATTTACTTTACATTGCATTTACTTTACACTGCATTTCTTTTCAGGGAACCAAACAGCCCCTATATAATTTCTAAACACATCAGAAAATGCTTGAGGCAATATTTCAACAACATAACCAACAATATTTGAAAGTTCATAATCAGCCTCCAACAGTGAGGATGCAAGACCATCATTCATATGACCATCATTATCCAAATGCCCAGAACCCATGGCATTTCCAAAAAAGTTTTTTATGTTAGAAGGAAAATGCATGTTCCATCGGTCATGTCTCAAAGGACCGCTTGGTCTAACAGGAGATGCACAGAGAACGAAGCTTGTCACAGGACTTCCTGGATAAGTCATATTTAGACTACAAGCAGGATTGTCATAATAACTAGATTTACCATCACCTAGCCCAACAAATTTGGGATCAGATCCTTTAGCAACATTATGTCGAACAGCTTGAGAGCACTGCGCTGGATTAGCTTTGTCAATAGAAGTCAAACCGAGCATTTGCACACCTCCAGCAGAAACGTCTCCAATACCACTTCCATCATAATCCAACACTTCATCGGAGTCGAGAATAATCTACCCATCTGCATTGCTTGAATGATCCCGAGAGACCAGAAGACTTGAATGAGAACTAGAGGAAATCCTCTCCATTTCCCTTATAGTCTACTTTGTTGCCCGAGGACTATCCAAGATAGCAACCCTTGCCAGGCCATCAGATATTTTGCTAACTTCATCTTCATTAGGGATAGAATAATGCTCTGAACACACCACCACCCTCTCATCAGCAATTTCTCGACTCTAAGTACTTCTTTCACTAATCTCACTAGAATTCAATTGATCAAGATTATCAGCAATACTCTTTGATAACAGATTTTTAGTAGTATTTCCTTAAGTATTCTCATCCCACACCACAGCTTCTTTTACACTAACAGAAAGAGTGTCCTCCTCATGCCCATGCTCTCGATCACGGCGGCGATCGCAGTGTTGATACCGATCTCGGTCACAGTCGCGGTCGCGATCTGAGCGATGGTTGGAATCAATGGCCATGATAGCATTCTGGGAGAGGTCTACTTCTACAAGATTCGTGCATCCAACGAGCTCATATGGAATGCCTCCTTCGAACCTGTTCTACCATAAGTACAGAGTTTGGAGATTGTCCAATAAAATGAGCTCCGGCGAGGTGGCGCTGGAGATCTGATTATTATCTAGCTCTAGGTTTGTTACATTCCGGCAATGGAAAAATGTCGGAGGAATGGCGCCAATTGATGTAGTGGGGTCGCAAGAACACAGTGGCAGCAAAAAAGCAAGCCTAGAGTTGGTGGGCGTAAAGTTTGGACGAGCAATGGTGGGTGGATCGTAGGTTCGGTCGCCAGAGAAAGCGGAGGCGAAATTGGAATCTTGCGTTTGGAATCATGTGGCAGCTACTTCGACAGATTCCAGATTGCAATCGTCATGTCTGTCTTTCTCAGCCAGAAAAACCAAATCATGTTTAATTTTGTTTTGTGGATCAAGGGGCTGCTAGTCGGGTTATAGATCTCAGTAGCGAACTGGGAGCGGGACTGAGCGGGCGATGATCGTAGGGGCAACTTGCTGGCGGCAGGGGGTTAGCCTGTGCGGACAAGCGAGTCTGAGGTCTCATGGTCGAGCCAAAGCCACGAGGGTAAATGAAGGCAGGATTGTAGTCGCACATGCAGGCGGGTAAGCAAACTAGCATGTGGTTGCGAGTAGAGTTGGTTTTGGATCGACAGCAAACTGGAATCGTATCGAGACGGGTGCTGGCTGGGAGTGCTAGGTGGACCTAATTATTGGAGGCGCGGAAGCAGGATGCGAGCGGAAGAATGGATTAAAGGCGCAGGGGTTGCATGGACAGGTAGGGGATCGCACCATCGGAGTGGAGCGAGAGCGAAGTGGGATAGAATCGTGGTAAAGCAGGGCCGATCACGAGGAGAGGAGCGAAGGCACTGGTATGATTGCCGACGTTCTTTGTATTCTCTCTACGGAACGACCAAAATTAGACAATAAATCATATATTTGATCAATTGAGGCATCAACTTGAGCTGCCCAAAGGGCTTCATGGAGTTGATTAATGTCGGCTACTCATCTTATTTGATGTCAGTCTTCTTCGACTGCCCATTTTCTTCAGCTTCTATCATCGTTGATAGCTCATCTTCTTCGACAGTCCATCACTCTTCATAAGCTATAGGCTGGAAGGCTTTGATACCAACTGATGCAGTGCATCGGCGTAAGAAATGTACCTGTTAGAAGGAACACCCAATTCGGGGAACAAACACGAGCTCCAAGGCTTTAGAGTATAATATTAATCATGCTTTACTACTACAATACAAGCATATATAAATTAGCCATAGAACATTCTAGACTTTTCTATGTAACAAAAATATAACAACTAGATAAATTATTCATAATAAGAACTATAGCTAAGAAGTCCCACATCAGTTGCTATCTTTGTATAAGATTTTTTTTTTAAAAGGCATGTTGAATATCAATAGAAAACGACTTTATAATGCATGAATGTCCATAGTGTCTCTTACTAGCTAGTCGAACCTAATTGATCTAAATTTACTTCGCTTTTTGAGTTGCATGGTATCTTAATAATGATGAAATGTGAACAATGACATCAAATAAAATTTCTCTCTAAACAAACTAGCAAAGAAGCTTCAACAAATTTACAATATGGCTTTGATCAGCATGAAAAATGTAGTAAGCATAAATTCTGAGGTTAATGCATCTGGTTTTAAAAATAAAAAACAAAATTGCTGGTACGGGAGTAAATTCTGAGGTTAATATATCTTCTGTCAAAGTAGCATCCGAAAATTTTAGACGACTCCTCATACCCGTAAAAACCTTTATTTGGTGAATCATTCAGACATGATTAAATTGAGCTGCATCTTTATCAAGGGAAGAAAGAGTCTATTAAGGGTTCTTGTTGATGTGATTCTAACGAGGATGATTATCCTTGCTATTTCCCTAAATGTAATAGACAATTTTTAAGGAAAAAATAACTAGCTGATTTAAATGCAGCACTTGACATGTAAAATAGCCAATATTTCCTGCACTAGGAAATTATACTTGAGTTTTATGATCTTGGAATAACGAATAGCTCCGCAATCCTCAATTCATCATTTCCATTAACTGTAATTCAAATAAGGTTCATTCTTGCATATCTGGTGACTATGTAAAGTTTCATTCCCGAACCCAACCAGTTAACCTATTTTGGTTAAAAAAAATAGAACTTATTAACTATAAAGTTTAGGATATTTGAAAAGAAAATGAAGATTAAAACCAAAAAATATAAGGAAAAATATAAAACAAGTCATTTTGGGGTCAAAAACAAGGTTGAGGGTCAACTTAAACCAGCATGTTCAATAAACGGGTAAAAAAATCCAGCTCAAACCTAACCTGTTTATCAAACAAGTCAACCCATACTTCAATTCTTCAATTTGAAGTTAGTGGGTCGCATCATTTATTGACACGCCTAACCATAATTTCCAATATGCATAAAAGAACTTCAGGTTATCTTCATCCATTATTTCTAAGTACAACAAATTTCTAAATAATTTCTTCAAAGCCTTCAGTGATTTGATGGAAACCAAACTAAAGAATGAAACAATCGTCCCATATATTGAGAAAATACAATTCACAATATCTAGAGACTTGGGAGGACGGCCTTCCATGCATGAAGTTTCCCTTCAACCTTGACATCAAAGACACCTTTTAAGCTATGCTTAAGTTACTTGTTGCAGAGCCCTTTTGATCTAGAGTTTTCAGTTGGCACCAAGAATGATGTAAATGATGAAATTACAATGAGAATCTCAATTACTAAACCAAGAAATGAAAGAAAATCTAAAGAAGATAAAGGAAAAGAATAAGACTTCCCTGGAAAAATAGGATTGAGTTCATTTTCTAGGAAGGTGATCAGGCATGTTTGCATTTGGGGAAGAACAAAACACAAGTATATTCTTCATGGTAGATTCTAGATTTTTAAAAAAATTAATATGTGAAAACACTTTGATTAAGCATTCCTTATATGAGGGCCTACTATTTTATCAATGGAAAGAAATTGAAGTTATCAGAACTCCCATTATTAGTTTATGAAGAGGAAAAAATGAGAGTGATTCATATAATTGATGATCCCAATATCAACTTGAGAGGGAAAGTGCACGTGGATTGTATGGTAAATATTAAAAACACCTCAGTGTGAGGAGGATTAAATAAGATTTTAAAAAGAGATAAAGATAGACACAAAGACAGGACAAATGATATTAGAAGAAAGATGGAGCTCAAGTAATTTATTAGCATTAATTAAACACCACCACCACAACAACAACAACATCAAACCTTTGTCCCACTACATGGGGTCGGCTACATGAATCATTTGTCTCCATTGTGTCATGTTAAAAGTCAAATTCTCATTTAAATCTAATATAGAAAGATCATTTCTAATATTTTCTAACCAAGTCTTTTTAGGTCTACATCTACCTTTCTTAACATAAGTCAAAATTAATACCTCTACTTTCCTAACCGAGTCATCAGAAGGCTACCAAATCATCTAAGTCGACTCTCTCTAACCTTATATCTTCCACTGACGCTACTTCAATCTTTTCACATATATGCTCATTTCGTATCCTATCTCCAAGGGTAAAGCCACTCATCCACCTGAGCATCCTCATCTCTGCAACACTTAACTTAGTATTATGTTTCTCTTTTAATGTCCAACATTCAGCACTATAAAGCATTGCAGGTCTCATCACCATCTTATAGAATTTTCTCTTTAAGTTTGAGGGGGACTTTTCTATCACACAACAAGCCAGATGCATTCCTCAAGTTGAATTCTGCTGATAATATCCCCATCTATTTCACCATCACTCTGAACAATAGATCCAAGATATCTAAAACATGTACTCTTATGAATGACTTGATCGTCCAAAGTCACAATCCCCTTGCTAGGTCTATTACTACTAAAATTACACTCCATATATTCAGTTTTAGGTCTACTCAAGCGAAAACCTTTAAACTCTAAGGTTGACCTCCATAATTCAAGTTTACCTTCAACTCCCGCTCTAGTCTTATCAACAACAAGAAGAATATCATCAGCAAAAAACATACACCAAGGTACATCCTCTTGCAAATGCCTAGTGAAAACATTCATGACTAAAGCAAAAAAATATGGACTTAAAGCTGATCCCTGATGTAATCCAACTGAAATAAGAAAATACTTGGTCAAACCACCTGTGTTTGAACAGAAGAAATAGCTCATACATGCATATCTTTAATGATTTGAATATAAACATTATTAACTCTTTTCTTTTTAAGAACTCTCCATAGCACTTCTCTTGGAACTTTATCATATGCTCTCTGTTTTCGTTTTTTTTTTTTCTTTTTTTTTTTTGCTTTCTCTAAATCAATAAATATAAAACGTAGATCCACCTTATTCTCTCTATATTTCTCCATCAAACATCTCAATAAATGTGTTGCTTCCATAGTAGACCTACCCGGCATGAATCCAAATTGATTTTGAGAAACATTAGTATCACGCCGCAACCTATATTCCAACGTTTTAAAAGGCAAAATCGAGAATCGAGGCGTTTCTTCTAAGCGAGGCGAAGCATAAGCCTCGAGGCGAATCGAGGCGTATGCCTCAAAACGATTAAAATAAATTAAATTAAAATTATAAATAATGACACAAAAATAATAAAATATTATGTCAACTATGAATTTGAAGATTTGTTTTGAGAATTATTTGTACTACCAATAATAAAACAACATGAATACAACAATATACCGGTCTACCGGGGGGTCCAAGGGGGCGCTGCCCCCTGGCGGGGTTCAACCTGCCCGGTCAGGTACCGCTCGGTATCAAGCATGTACCGCTCGGTACCAAGCCAGTACCGCCCGGTACATGCTCGATACCACTAGGAACAAAATTTTATTATAAGAGCATGTACCACTCGGTACCAAGCCAGTACCGCCTGGTACCGAGCGGTACATGCTCGGTACCATTAGGTACATGCTCGGTACCGAGCCAGTACCGCTCGGTATCGAGCATGTACCGCTCGGTACCGAGCCAGTACCGCCCGATACCGAGTAGTACTAGCTCGAAAGATAAGGAATTTGTTCTTCGCTGTGAGCTCCGTCGAATCCTAATGAGGCGTCGCCTCACGCTACCTCAAGGCGTTACACCTCGACGCATACGCCTCGCTGAAAAAAATCGCACGCCTCGTCAAATACATTGAGGCTTAAGCCTCAAGGCGCCAGGTTAGCGCCTCGAACTGAGTCGCGCCTCTATTCGAACGCCTCGACTGCTTTTTTAATCAATGCTATATTCCATAACTCGCACCCATAGTTTTAAAGTATAACACAGTAACTTAATTCCTCTGTAATTCGCACAATCTTGTGCATCACATTTATTCTTAAGAATAAGAATTAGCACACTCATTCTCCATTCATCTGATATCTTTTTAATCTTCAAAACAATATTAAAAAGTTTAGTAAGCCAAGAAATTCCATCATCTCCTAAGGATTTCCACACCTCTATTGGAATATCATCAAGTCCAACAACATTGATTAAACACCAAAAAGAGATAAATCAAGCAGGTATTAATAGCGTTAGGTTGTTAATCTAAATTCTTTTCTTAAGAAACACATAAGTTTCATAAACAATAAAACCATTCAAAATATAAGAAACAATATGATGCTTCCTTAAATCCTCTCTCTATATCACTCAAATTCCAGTCTCGCTACTCCCATTCAAATTTTTTTTATAAGGCTTAAGCACAAGCTCTACAAGATTCTAACTCATGAAGCATGCATCAAGGTCCCTACTCCCATGACTCTTACAAAGTAGAGTGAACTCATTGATGACTATGAAAGCATTCTCAACTATGGCTCAAAGTCAAGCTTTAGAAAAGTTGGCTTTAAGCCCACTTAACCACTTGTTGGTCGATTTTAGGCCCATAGTTTAATCATATGACCTCTTGAGTTATCTAGATCCTCATTAAGATCCCTAGGAACTTAATAGACTTCATTGAAGAAGCCACCCCTAACTTAGATTACTCCCTTGGCCAACTTACTTCCAACTTTCTAGAAACCAACCAATGCAATGTTTACATTGTCTTAATTCACCAAGTCAAGACCCATCCACACCCTCGAGTCACCATTTTTAAATTTGTCATCAATTAAGTGGCATCATTTTACCGATCTTCATGCTAAAATCTCATTTATATGCCCATTGGCCTCGATAAACTAATCTAGGTGGTCCAAACCCTCATTAGGATCTCGACAAACCTAATATAAGTTACTAAATTAGCACCCACAGCTTAGAAGCCTCCCCTGAGAGACTTATTTCAGTTTATTAGAGACTAGTTAGAGCATAGTCGGCATTAACTTGACCCATAAAGTCATGACCCATTGACACTCAAGGATGTCTCCAAATTCAGCACCAACTTTGCAGCACCATGCAATTGTCCTCTAGGCTAACATCTCACTTATGACTTTTGGACATGATTTTTTATCTTAGCATTATTAACAAATAACCTTATTCCAAAATTTTGTCTTAGCACTCACCACCCTAAGATGATTTCTCAAAGCCTTCTCTAACGGAGTCTCCCTTCCTAGTGGCTTCTATATGCCTCTCCTAAAAAATCTCCGATTCCTGATGATATCTCATCAATGAAATTAATCTTAAACCATATGATAGATTCCCAACAATTTATTATAAATACCTTCTCATCTAATAGAAACCCCGCCTTGGGCGCCCAATGCCCTCTCAATGCTACATCATATAGTTGGCATATGGCATTCAATCAATGCCTTCGCACCTAGTGGCAAACACATCTAGGAATCAATAATCGCTTTATGGGCACCACCCACTCCAAGTTGGAGTTTGGCCAACACATCTCTTAAGTTTACCTAAGCTCCTTTCCTACGCACCTAAGGGTCCATGTTATGAGTTCCTTATAGCCTTTATTTGTTAAGTCCACTTTCCAAAAATAAGTGAATATCGGGAAAAAAAAGTTCTTTCATCTTTTCCTTTATTTCTTAGAAAGATTTTTTGCATGAGAATTGGCTATCCTCACAAAAGATGTCTTTTACGGAACCGCATGTCAATTATCCTCGGCTCTTTTTCACCTTAAGGCCATAATAGCTACTTCTAGCTATTATAGAGTATTTAACCTTAATTTTTCATTTGGTTAGGACATAAATCATTTTTGGGGCATTAAGATTACAGCCTAATATTTTTTCCTCACTTTTTTAAGGATATATAACTCAATTCCTTCAATCCATTTTTTTGCAATTGATGTAAAGTTGTATCCCTTATCATTTGTAAACCTTCCATAGGCTATAAGACCCTCACAATCAGCATCAACCCTTGGGATGTTATAAGTCCCTACTTACTCTTTTCAATAATTCTTCTCTATGGATCATAAGACCACATGCACACTACTCACATTATCTACAAATGTGTTGACATAGCATAACGTAAACTAGCACATTACAAATTCAACAAAAATAGTAATAACATAGAGTTAAGCAAAATAAAATTATGATGATTGCCAACAAAGACATTATCCTGGAAAATTAAACTTCTTATTCCAAGTTAATCAATAGGGATGTGGCATAGTGATGGAAATTTGAAAGTTTATACTAATAAAAAATGTGAGATGAAATTTTTAAGGTGAACACATCAATAATTTTAATGATGCTTACTTTAATTGTTTCATTTCATGGTTTTGTTTTTTGATTTGTATATTGTATGTAGCATGCCTTTCATGATAGTTTTCTCATAAAAAAATTTGGATACATTCTTTAAAATTTGATTAACTTGTTGGGATTAGTTTATCATTCTAAGTGTTTCAAATGAAATCACAAATTTTATTTCATGATTTTGTTTTCTGATTTGTATATTGCATGTAACATGCCTTTTATGATAGTTTTCTGATAAAAAAAATTGGATATGTCCTTTAATATTTGATTAACTTTTTGGGATTAGTTTACCATTCTAAGTGTTTCAAATGAACTCACAAATTTCATATTTCAACGATAATTCAATATAATTTTATTTTATATGCCATAAATCATTCAAAAACTATAGCTTGGACCAATTTTAAGTGTGTGGACTTGTTTCAATATCAACCATCCAAACTAATAGCAAGTATACGAGCATATTCTTGGCCTTGATTATGATTTGTAACATATTTCACTTGCATGTTTTGGAACTAAATAGAATGTTGTTTCATGTTTTGTTATTGTTGCCATATTCAGCTCCTCTTCTTTTTCATATTGTAGGCCATATCATTGCTTATATTTCCTATTCTTTGACTTCTACCATAGTAGGAATCGAAAAAAAATTTATTTTGTATTGATTGAATTGGAAATTTTCACCCTATCTAGCTTCTAAGTTATTGAATTGAAATTTACAATTTTTGGTCAAATATAGTAGGATTTTTAGAAACTGCAGATTTTGAATCTTTTTGGTTATAAGTAAGTCACCAAAAAAATATAATTTATAATGAATTATTCAATAATTTTTTTATTTCTCTCAAACTTGTGGATGTTGATACTAGTGAATTTGTTAAACACTTAGCAAGTCTAAACAACAATGCCCAAGGGATGCTACTCCCATTGACATGAGACTGGATCAGCTATTTGGTTATTTATATCCTTCTATTTTCAACTAGATTATTTTGTGATTGCTTTGTGCACATGATTGAGACATTTTTTAGTTTGTTATCAATTTTCATTTTCATAGTATGAATATTAACAGTTGTGGAATTTTAATTTTTGCATCAAAATAGACTAATACAACAACAACAACTAAAAGCCTTTATCCCACTACGGGGAGAAAAAAGACTAATCATTGCCTAAAATAAAAGTTAAAAAAATGTGATTTGTTGTTATTTCTATTTGTACATCTCATACTAAGTTTGCATTAATGAGCCCTATATCATAAAGACATTCTACATCACACAATCTAGTCAGTTCCAATTCCCAAGTGCTTCCTTAGTTTTCCTTTAGATACTAGCAAATAGTTTTCATATTTAGTAGCACTTTTGCAGCTGCAGCAATAGAACATATTAGCCGGGCAAGTAAAGCATAACCTTTAAACTAGTAAAATGAATAATGAGATGGGACAATTTAAAATACTCCAAAAAAAAAACATTGATCCATCACAACTCTTGCAAGATTGTCCCTTTCAGTGATTCTGTAAATTTAAGTACAAATTAAAAAAAAAACATTGCTTATTGGCTCTAAGTCCAGAAATTATAACAAATTCAATTTCTCAACTACACACATAACCGGCTGCTTAACAGACAATTAAGCAAGTATAAATATTTCACAAGTGGAAAAGTTGACATGCAAAATAAAGAAGAATTTCAAATCAAACAAAAGTACCAGTTTCTTGTGCACCGTGAAAAGAGGTTTTACTGCCAAAGGAATAAATACAAAAAAAATTCGCCACATAAGAAATTTTTGTTGAGAGTATTTCATCGAGCCATATTTCTTTATAAACCAAAGAAAACAATTTAGTAATTTGTGCGCTACCTATTACTGCATGGAAGATTCTTAAAGACAATAATTTCAAAATGTGCCTCATTAAAACAATGCAACGCCCAATTAACACGCTTAACTAAAAAAAAAAAAACTAAAACCAAATCAGCAAAGCAGAAAAGGCAATAGCATATTATAGAAACATTTAATGTACATAGGAGAATGAATGCCAGAAATAACAATAAACGGAAATCAAAACTCGAACTATTCAAAGCAGAAGAAAAATCACAAAAGAAAAACCCCATCAAAGAAAATCGAGAATGAAGCGGAAATAGAGCTGAAATAAACTTATTCATGTAATCCAACAACCTCATCCAGTCAAACAAAATCTTAAAATCAAATCGTGTTATAGGAATAACCCTAGGAACCTGATATTAACCAAAAATAACTACAGAGAAATTTCTCCCCCACGAGCAAATAAAACCCCAACCAGCTGACACAATATCTGCCGAATCAAAAGAAGATGCATAAAAAAGTTTCGAGAATGAGCACCTCGCCCGCAGAACTACCAAATGGTACGATTCTCCGATTGCGCCTTCCTCGAACCAAGGAAAAGAAGGAAGAGGAGGCAATCGAGGAGCTTAGGCCTTCAGCTCCAGACTTCTCCTCGCTGTCTGAAGCTCGCTCGGAGACGCGGAGACCTGGACTAGAAATGTGACAGCGAATTTAAGGCTTTGAATGTTTTCGAACGAGTAAGGGAAGCGGGAGGAATCGATTACGCGTCAGAGAAACCCTAATTTTTGAAAGGGCAAACTGAAATGGGCTGTGGAACTTTAAATAGGCCGCCGGGCCGTCAGAGGATCCTTCCGTTATATGCTTATTTATTTTCTGTTCAATACTCGTTTAACCAATGAAATAAATATAACATAATAATTTTCAAAAAACATATTTTGATTGTTTTTATTTTATATTTGAATTTTCCATAAACTTGAATATTAAATATAATAAAAATTTTTGATTTTATATGTCCCATAATACAAGTAATTAAAAATATACATACAGCTAAAAGTTATTTTCAGATAAAACTACTCTATTATTATATTTAGATATTGTTTATTAAAGCTCATCACAATAGAAATTAATTCGAAGCGGTTCTAATTTGAATCTTAAATTGAACCTTAAGTTAACTCAAAAACTACAATATGATGATAATTGTGAAATCAAGTGAAACGGAGCTTGATGGAGAAGAAAACAATGAGATTAGTTGTGATGGAGCTCATCGGATTTTTTAGGGATTTAGAGATCATGGTATGGGTCAGAACTCGTTGGGAAGATAATGGCAGGATCGACTCGTATGAGTAGAAGAGTTGTTCGGCAATGCAGTTCGATGGGAAGGCATCGCAAGATCAGTCTGACATAGCTCGTTGGGAAAGGCATCACAAAATCAATGGAGAACAATAGAGTTCAAACAAATGTTCGAACAAGGTTTGAATTAGGTTAGATATCTTTGAATCGTGGCTTGAAATGTGACTTTTATTTGTAGGCATGAGTTATATAACCTTCCATAATTAATTTTTAAAATGGATCATTTAGTTCTATGTTATAGCTATACCATCTATTTTTACATGAAAGAGAGATGAAATGGGAGAGAACATAGATATTTGAGAAATTTAGAGCTATATCTGATGATCGTTACCGATGATCACCGCTAGCAATTATCGTCACTTATCACCACAGTACTATTACTCGACCAACACTGTGTGAATATCATCATCTAACTGTCATCACCCAACCACAAATTGCATGATCGTCATCATTTGACCATCGTCACTAGTCTATTATTGTCACTATCATTACCCGATGATAATCTCCTAACCAATATTGACATTGACCGATAAACCTCCATCTCTCCACCATCTTCATAACCATTTACCGTTTTTATAACATTCTCGACTACATTCATAGGAGATCAAATTAACAATCTTTACTTCAGACTCCTGTCCTTATTCCCCTTTACGATATTCTAATGCAAAATTTTTCACAAAAGCAAATCATGATTAAAATAATTCAGAACATAATTGTACAATTCAAAAGAAAATTAAATTACACCAATTAAGAGTCAGTGAGGGAATAGTGGTCATCAAATCAGTATTGAAAGTAAAACATATATTTTAATTTATTCGATGTAGCTCATTTTAGTCTATTGGTTGAGAGTTTTGACTAACAACGAAGAGGTGGTGTGTTCGAGTCTTACGTATGTGATGCGGGTGTGAACATGCCTTAATTGGCCTAAAATGTCCCAAAAAAAATCTCCGACTTTCATAATCTAAATTTTATTTGACTCTCTTATAACCAAAATATTTTCTTGAAAATTCATGAAATTACAATCCTTTTAATGAAAAATGAAAATATATATATATATATATATTCATAATTATGAGTTTAATTAGATGAATGATAGAGATGAATAAATCAACCAAATGATTAAAAAAAAGTAAGCAATAATTAATTGAAATAATTAGTGGACTAATCAATCTTCTTCATAGGGTGGATCCAAGAGGAAGAGCGGGGAGGAGCATCTATGGAAATAAACCCAAACGCTCGCTAAACAATCAACGCTTCTGCTTTTTAAAAATAATTCAAAATATAAAGAAATTAGTTGTTGAACTATCATAAAATTTACATTATTAAATTAATATCATTATTGTTGTTTTTGTTAATTTTTTTAAAATTATTACATCGTAATAGATCTAATTATTAAAAAAAAAATTATTTTAATCATATAAATTTCTAAGAAATTATAATAAAAACGTAGCTTGTTAGAAATATAAGATACAAATATTTGCGGAGCTAAGGAGGACCATCTCCAAGAAAAAAAATTAATTTTTTTTTATTATTTTATTCAAATAGAATTATAATGAATCATCTTTATTCTTTTATTCAGCTTCTTATAATTTTGAATTTTATACAAAAATAAATTAGTCTAAAATCAAACTCTTAATCATTAATAAAAATTTTTGAGAGAATATTTAAAAATTTTAATTTATACCTTTGTTAGAAAAAAAAAGCTCTTCCACTATCATAATTATATCACAAGTCGAGTCCACCTCAAGCCAAAGGGTGTTTGAGTCGAGCTCGCATGCCAGATACCGGGTTGTAGCTCGGCTCGAACTCGAGTCAAGCTCAAAAGTCGAGCTCAAGCTCGACTTGTCTAATGTCGAGGAACTCGTCGAGCTCAGTCCCGTTGTCTCGTGGTCCATCGTCGTCACGTCCGCTGTGGATCTCCGTCATCCCGGGTCTGCCGTCGAGATCTGTGGTACCACGCTTGTCGTCGCGTCCGTCGTTGAGATCGATCTTCCCGAGCTCGTTCGTCATGGTCCCGAGGCTCCACCGTCGAGATCCATCATCTCGAGCTCGTCATTGAGTCCACCGTCAATATCTATCGTCACGAGCTCGTCCGTCGTTGTGGCATTCCCTTATTTCATTTTCCCGCCCAGTCACCACTGCGAGCTGCTTGTCGAGTTGACGAGTCAAGTCGGACCCCTGTTTGAGCTCGAGCTCGATAAGCCGTTCAGCTGTACTCGTGAGCTCGATAAACTCGACTCGTCGAGTCTGTTACCAAGTCGAGTCCGAACCGGCTTGCGAGTCGGCTTGACTCGGTTGCACCCCTAATGCAGTATATGCATGAATTTATATTAAAGGACACTTACATAAATATCCCAAAGTTTTATACATTTACATAACTAACATTACATATGGGTAAAAATATAATATTTATACGCTTACGGTGACAAACATCCCAAAAGAGATCCTCATTTGTAGCATTCGCGGTTTCTTTAAAATATGGACTTATAAATAGTACGATAGAGTTGACCATTTGGGCTTCGGACAAATGTGAAGCTTTCTTTAGCACTTCGCAGCAATAATTTCTTCATATTAAAAGAGCTAACCGGCACAAGAGCCAGCCATACATATACCATCACGTGGCCTATAAAAGTTTTTAAAAAGAATATTATTTTTTTGGGGGAAAAAAAGAATATTATTAAGAAAAACGATAAAACTTAACATGAGAATTCATTAATGTTTCAATTAAAACGACTATTTTACTCTTTTTTCTTTAATAATTTTTTAATACAAAAAATTTAAATTTAAAAAAAGTTATATTAAAAATTAATTTTTAAAAATCATTAAAAAAATTATCCCAAACAAAAACTAAAGCCAACCATATATATACCATCATGTGGCCTATAAAAGTTTTTAAAAAGAATATTATTTTTTTGAAAAAAAAAAGGATATATTGAGATAAATGATAAAACTTAATACAATATGAGAAAGTATTAATGTTTCATTCCAGACAATTTTTTTATTATTTTTAAATAAATTTTTAATACAAATATCTGTAATTCGAAGAAAAAAAAATTGTACTAAAAAAATTTGTTTTAAAAATCATTAAGAAAGAGCCATCCCAAATGAAATCTTAGGTTTCATTTGGGACAGCTTCCTTACTGTTTTTTAAAATAATTTTTTAGCACAATTTTTTAAATTAAAATTTTTTGCACTTGAAATCAGATTTAAAAAATAGTTAGAAAATTGTCCCAAACAGAAATCAGCTTTAAAAAATAGTAAGAAAGCCCCTCCAAATAAATACTTAAAGGGACACATATCATAAATGTGATTAGCAAAGCAATCTTAGAGCACCAATTGATAACTCACCCAAAAGGTCTTAAAATTAGCCATTATCATGATAAAAAACGACGACTTCCATTAGAGAAGAGCAATATTGTTTATATAAAGTGTCTTCAAAATTTCCTTTGGTTTAAGATGAAGGCTAAAAGAGGAAGAAGCTTTAATAAAATAAAATGTGAGTAGATAGATAGTAAGTTTTTTTAATGTCATTTTGCTTATAATTAATCCAAATGATATCTTAGTTATAAGCATTTAATCTAAATCCATTTTCACCATAGCGCAAGACAGAGATGACCAAGAGAAAGAGACAATCACAGTGTCAATCTATATGGGTTTGCTAAAAGGCAAATAATGCAATCGATATTAAGATATCATGATTAATCAAAAGGATTTTATTGAGGAACCCAACTCACATTAAGGTCATTATAGGTTCTTCATTAATACCAAATTAGGTATTCCATTTAAGAATTTTCATAAAATTTGTAAATCTGATGAGTAAATAGCCTGAATTGTCTATGTTAGATCAATCCCAACTAAATAAGGATGCGATGAGGTGGCCTCCCTAAAGGGAAAATGAGTCATTAGAGAAACGGATATGACCAATGATAAACTACATTGAACCTCTAGCCATTTCAAAGAAACATGATTATTTGCACAATCACATTCATAGGGAGCAAACATCAAAGGATGTGCTAGTCAATAAGATGGGATATGTGGGATTTGAGGATACCAACTCAAACTTTAAAGGTGTTCTAAGGATGGTTGAAAATGGTGTTCTATAAAGCAGAAGAGAACACAAAAAACTAGCAAATTGGAGAAGTATGAAGTAATAAAGGAGGTTGACACTACACGAAAGCATATAAAAGCATTGATGATGTGGGGCTAGAATGGAAATGTCATTATAAGACAATGATAGCATAGGATCAATGAAAGGGAGTGGCAATAATAGTTAGGTTGATGTGGACTTAGAATTAGAGGGGACTATAATGGCTAATGCATGTATGAAACTCATATTTAAATAATGCCTTTTCACTTTTTTTATCATGGACATCTTGATTTTTGTGCTAAAAACATATATGTTTAAAGAGTTCAAATATAACCAAGATTTTTTTAGCTGTGAAAGGACTCGTAGCCCATTGGTTAAAGAAGGTGGTTATATCTCCAATGTCAAATGCTTGAGTCACACATTATATGATTTATTTCTCATCATCTCCTAATTTTGTTTTAACTTTTCACCACTAATTGATTGCATTAAAATTCTTATTGATTCATCGAATGGCCCTAATACAACACCATTTAGATCATCACCAATTTTAAATCCAAGCCATCTCTATTAGTTTCGAAACAAAATCATGACCAGTTCTTTTTTTACTACGAGAATAATGATCTCGGAGATAACAAAGATGATTAATTTGAGTTTCACTTGGTGATTGTCGATAAAAATTAAAATTGGTATGTCATCAAAAAATTATCTTGGCAAGCACAAATCTCGATGCAAATATGAATATAAAACTTTTAAAATAAAATTCATGACCATCTAAACATTGATGTCGACAAACTTATAGTCAAATTGAATGTCTCGATGAATGATCCTTGGTCGATGGAGTTGAAATTGATCATCTATTGGAATACCCCCAACATGCCCTAGATCATATATCTATTTATTAGTCATGTCAATTACAAAAAATTATAAATTGATCCCTCATTCTTCACGGGGGGGGGGGGGGGGGGGGGGTGAGGAAGTGGAGAAGAGCTCAAAGGTTTGACAAATCCTAAAGCTCCACCCCAACACCACCACTGACGGATCAACGCCACCAGGCCGTCGCTGTTGAATTTCTAGTCGACCATCATTGTTAATCCTCCACCTTGTAGCTACTGACAAGCATTTCTCTTACCACTGTCATTCATTGACTATGGTTCTTTCAACCATCATTGCTTGTGATCAACTACAATTTTTCCAACCACTATTGTCATATTACGATCCTTCTAACCACCATTGTCCGCCGACTACGATTCTTTTGATCGCAATCGCCCGATAATAGTTCTTCTGATCGTTTCTCAACTACCGTCTGTTTAACCACTATCACCCGACTATGGTCCTTCCGACTACCGTCGCCCGCAAACTACAATTCTTCCTACCACCTTCGCATGCCGACTACAATTCTGCTGATCAAGCAAACATGTTAACACTCTTTTAAGAATAGCTACCATGTAACGAGCTATATACAATATGTATTTGCTAAATTAAGCCAGCACCTTCTTCGGATATTATTTGTAATCAACCATCAATATTAGTAAATTCATTCAAACTGGGCTAGACCCGTAGTTTTTCCCCATTTTCAGGGATTGTCATGTAAAAACTTTGATGTTTCTGGGTGGAGTATGGACATTGTTTTTGGTTGTTTCTGGACTTCGGATGTTAGATTTCCATTCAATTTCCTAGTTGATTATTGGTGGCTGGACTTTAATGCGGATGGTGTTTTGTAGTTCATGGGGATGGGTTGCATCTGTGAAGTTTGTCTGATATATGAATTTTATTTTATTAATATGCTTTATTGTTATTTGGGGATGAGAGTTGTGTCCTCTTTTGCTCATGCCTGGAAGTTAATTGGAGGTTGCTTCACTAATCTGCTTTTTTGGAGATCGTTTCACTTTCAAAATATGGGTTACTGGCTTCTGTATAAGTTTTATGTTATCTGAAATAATGAGAAGTTGCATAAGGCTGGTTACTACCTTGTTAATTTGATATTTAATTTTCCTTACAATGGTGCGGCTTTGAAGTTAGTTCAGGTTTGGTTTACATTAAAATATCTCACCAAACTGCAAATTGTTTGGTCTGCTAAGAAGGAAGTTAGCAATTTTCAGTTTGGTATTATCAATCGTATAAGTTTATATCTATTTTATTACTGGTCTCAACATTTTTTCATGCTTCTTTGCTTATAGTATCTTCTTTTGCAGATTGAACGGCAAGACTTGGACGTCTTTTGTGACTTCGTCAGGGCATGATTTTTTGGATAGATGTGGTTCGAGCCACGTTTTTTGCAAGAATACCGGGCTTATTGATTTACTTTTGTTCTTCCTTTTTTGGGTGATGTCGTCTTGCAGCCCTAGACTGTTATTAGGCAATTTTGTAATTGTTAGTTTAAAGAACCATCGGCTCGTAGGTTTTATTTCTTTTTATTTTGTAGCTCTTTCGAGCAATAGTGAGCTGAAGGTTCCTTTTAAAGACCTTGTAATCGGTTTTTTTTATATTAATGCGTAGGCCCATTTGCGGGTTTAAAAAAAAAAAAACTCTGATGTCTCTTATGAATGTTATACCACTATCTTTCATATGTTTGTATGCTGGAACTTTGTACAAAGTTATGATGTTAAACTCCATTACCGCCGTGAATTTTTCAGGACACAACAAAAATATTTTAGACTGAAGGAAAATTTGAGTTTACATGAATCTAAAAAATGGCTAGACTTACTCACCTATCTAATGATTCACCAAAATACTAAATTATCATTCATTTAAAACTCTAAAAAAGCACTATGAAAATATTATAATCCTCCCTTCTTTATTAATTCTAATGAAAACTTTCCTTATTTTAGTCTTCAAATGTCTTAGTTCAAACTAAAGCTTCATTTGGGACAATTTTCTTACTGCTTCTTAAAGAAGCTTTTTAATACAAAAATTAAAATTTTATATTAAAAAGCATCTTTAAGATGAAATATAAAACTATCCCAAATGATGCCTAAAGCACCAACCTAAACCTACATAACATCAAAAAAGAGAACTAAGCTATTAAACCTTTGCAAACTTCGCTCTACCCGATAGCTTTTTTCAGCACCTTTTTTTTGTTAAAACCCACATAAAGGCCTATGCATTGATTAATAAAATAAATTATCAGTTCTTAAATGATCAAATAATTCATAAGTCAAAAAAATACATTCATTACAAAATAAAAACTAACGTGCCAGTGATTCTACTTAATACAATAATCAAAAGGAAAAAGATCAAGGAGTTTTTTTTTTCAGCATCTAATTACAATATTATTAGCACTGAATTCATAATTTGAGTGCAATCATTACACTAATAATTATTTAAAACATCATTAACAACTTTATCCTCTTGTACAACATACTGCAGGTTTGATCAGTTGCAGACTTACAGTTAATGATTGCTATTCATGGAACAAACTTTAAGAAAGGATTTAGTGTCTAACTAAGTCTAATCAATAATTATATGATGAAATACTTAAAATAATTAGATTGAGATTAATAGTCTAATTATTTTTAGTCTTTGAGCATGTAATTAATGATTAAATTTAACTTTGAATATTAATTTAAAAGTTTTGAATTATATATATATGATGTGTGTGAATTTATTTTATTTGGTTCAAATATTTAAAAAAAAAAAGATATTAATATTATTTGGTTTTCCTTTCACCAATAAAAAATAATTCATCCAATGCAAAACGGAGAAAATATACATTTTTTTAAATAATAAAATAAATGGGAGCTACATAGTTTAGATCAGGAATATTTAAACTACTTTGTAGTATGATAGTTATTAATAAAAGAGCCTAAAGCTCATATAATATTATATTTATGCATTAATTAATACACATAAAATGTATTAATGTCTTGTAATTGGTTATAATTTTGATTAAGCTCAGCCTTTATGTTATAGGTAGATGCAATACCAAACTTTGAAAATGTGTTAGGGTGAAGAATTTTGCATGAATATACGTAATTTCAAACCTTCAAATTTCAATTATCACCAACCAAGATGTATATAAGATGATCATTTTTATTATAGGAAGTTCCCTTTTTTTATACAGTTAATTTCAAATGAATGAGTTACATAGTAGATAACTCAGTTGATTTTTATTTTGTTTTATAGGTATTTGTTAAAAATTATTTAAAATTTTGACGGAGAAAATAGAATTGATTTAGCTTTAAAATTTTGATATGATTGGCCTCTCTTTTAAGGTTGGACAAAATAACATTGGGACATAATTAATCTTAGAGGTGAAATTAAAAAAAAAATCATATTTTATTTAGAGAAAATGCTTAGTGAGGGGAAGCAAAATAATTAAAATATTTATTGCATAAGGAAAAATTTTTATACAGGGCTATTGCCAGCCCTGAGCTTAGGAGAATTAATAAATGACCTGATTTGCCGACTGACCCAAAAAGTTTAGGTTCAAGTTGACCTGTTCAATAAGCGGGTCGAGTTTGAGTTGAGTTTTTCAAACTATTTTTTAAACAAATTAGGTTCAAGTTGGCCCGCGAACTAACTTTTGATCTAAAAATAGCATGTTTAATATCTTTTTTTTTTCTTAAATTTGTTTATGTGCTGTATAATCTTCTTAGTTTTTTTTTTATCAAATATTATAATTTGTTTTTAACTAAAAATGGTTTACAGATCGAGTTCAAATTATTCGGGTTTCTAAGCGGCAGGTTCGAGTTAACAAGATTCAGAACAGAACAATTTCAGGTCGACCTCAAATCCAACCTGTCAAACTCGTTTTGACCCAAGAGTCTTGAAATAATTATTAGTATTCAATGATGGTTTGGCCATTGACCTTAAATGAAAGCAAGGATGGCTAGCAGAGAGCTATTTTAGAAAATAATTAGTCTTTGTTTTTTATTTTAATTAATCTCTATGTGGATGTAAAAGCTTACAGCTCATTGGATTATTATTGTAATGCATGATTTTACATTTTGTAAGATAAATAGCTCTTACCTGTTTTTCTTCTTTAAACTGATCAAGAGATTAATATTTTTTGTGATTATTTTGTAAGATTAAAACAAATTAAATTTTCAATGCAATATGAGTACATTCTATTAAGATTTGACAGAGAATATTCTTCACTGGTGGGGAATTCCTCATTGAAATTTTCTAAAGGTTTAAAAGTTTTATTTCTCATCAAAATTTTATTTAAGGGATAAATAACTTTAATAAAAAGATGTTTATTCTTGGATTTAATTTCTCTTATAACCAAAAATAGATTTCAATTTATTACACTACAAACCTGAAACTAACAATTCTTTTAAAAATGGCTTCACAAATAACTTTTTGATGATATCCTCTTAAAAATTTTATATAATATATATAAATTATATAAAAAAAAAAGATACTTACAACTTGATTGCTATTGACCAAGAAAACCTAGCTATCTTATTAATATGGTAATTAATAGTAGCATGGACTTATGTCCTGTCTGGGTTAGCAATGCCGGCTGATTAACATAGTCATGTGTGAAAGTGTCGGTCTATATATCTTATAGTATTTGCAGACTCACAAAAGTATTAATGTCGAGCATCAACAAAGATTAGATGCTGACAAGTATACGTCTATTGCGTGTTAGAAAATTTGAGTTGATAGAGATTGTATTTTAGGTCTTAGTCGTGCACCAAAATTTAGACGTACAAGCAGATAAAAAAGATAAGACCAGAAAACTTTTTTACTTGGAAAACGGGGAAAGGTAAAAATCATGGGGTCTGACCCAATTGCAGAATTAGTATATAACAAGTGATACAAAAATCCTCCTGCTGTTGAAGAAGAGGAAAGTACAAATATTAAATGTATGTACTCAACAATAAAGTCAAATCTTTACAATATTTTAGAGATGTTGATGATTTCTGATGTCGATTGCCGATGGTGATGATGGTTGCTGGTGGTGAAAACTAGTGGTCGTCGGCAGCGACAATGGCTGGAAAATACAAGAGAGCTCTTTAGTTTTGCTCCTATTCTCTTTCTCTTCAGTGAAGAATGAGATATCTATTTATAATTTTTCTGGAGTGACAAGACTAGTAAATAGGGAGATGATCAAGGGCATGTTCAGTGTTTCAATGGATGGCCGATATCCACTACATCGATCATGGATCATTAATCAAACATTTGAATATCTTAATGATGCCATCATTTGACGATCTTGGGCTCGTTGGATTCATCTCATCGTGTCACATCACATTTGGATATCATTTAATCATCCAATTAATACTCTGAAGCTTCCACGTAGGCTTTGGTCGTTTGATTTGGACTCATTTGGGCTCGAATTGGATCTAATTTCATGTCGTTAGGTTCGTCTCCTTGAGATACTCAATTTGATTATAAGCTTGCTAATTATAAAATTAGAGTTCGGATGGTTCCGATTTTAATTTTTTAAGCTTTTGATGCATATTCACATCGAGATTTGTGGTTGATCAAGATGATTTTTGGTGACATATCAACGTCAATCACCTATCTATATTCAACTTGAGAGAGAGAGAGAGAGAGAATGATAATTTTTTAGGAATCAGTAATACTTAACACATATTTCTAATTTCACGGTGTACAAACTAAAATAAAAAAATTGAAGAATAAACATTATTTGGTGGCAAATTATTTAAGCTGTCAACCTTCCGTGATTCTCTCCGGAATTTTTCTCTATATTTTCTGGTCGACAGCTCGCATCTTCCCCATTTTATATATACTTCAAGCATGCATGCATAACATGTTCACACATAAAAATATATATATAATGCATGCATGCAAGCAACCATCCATCCATGCAACATCATGATAACATAATACATGCAAGAATAAACAAAAATAAACGAATAAATTAGGAAAAAATGAACATGAATATTTGATAAGGAGGAATTTCTTCTGATGACACATGATCTTAATTATATATTTTAGAAAATATTTTTATTTTAAATTTATGATGATGACAAAGTTAGAAACATTATTGCAATTTTATATTTTGTCAGTACATTTTAGGCAAATATATTCAAAGGTATTGTAAAAGTATTTATCATTTTTTTAGCTTTAATGTTGAAGTTAAAAAAAATCCTATTAAGATTATAGTTTTAAATATTATAAATTTTATATAAATATTTTCAAAATTAGTGTAAATGTTTTCATTATCCATTTAATATTCATATGTTCATTTTTGAAAATATATTAATTGAGGATCCAAGAATTTTATGTCATGAATGGCTATATAATATCACTCATAATAGTCAATTATTTGTG
The DNA here is from genome assembly GCA_022539455.1 of Dendrobium nobile. Classification (NCBI taxonomy): domain Eukaryota; kingdom Viridiplantae; phylum Streptophyta; class Magnoliopsida; order Asparagales; family Orchidaceae; genus Dendrobium; species Dendrobium nobile. The sequence goes on from CM039718.1 coordinate 51,712,124, forward strand.
TTAGGAGCTCTTAATTTGTCATATTATTTTTAATTTAGATAAACTATAGGCTACTAGCTCTTTGTCTTTTTACAAGTTCAAATTATTTTTATTTGATTTAAATTTTAAATTTGATCAACTAACCTTTTATGATGTAAAAAATATTTAACCCCCCCCCCCCCCCCCCCCAATCTCTTTTGATTTAGGGTTTATTTAGTACAACTTTTTTATTGTTTTATTTTTAGACAATTAGACATCAACCATAATTTTAATTTGCTACTATTTTTTGTTGCCTTTTATTTTTTTTTATAGTGAAAAGTTGCTTTTTACAAATAGAATTGCTAATGACACTACATGAAAATCACCCATTACCGGTGAAATTTTTTGGAGGTCAAATTTCCAGCGGTTTTCTAACCGAATACAATGAGATAACTTTTTAGACAGCTTTTCCTGCATATTTAAAATTTAACTATTTAAATGACTTAACAAAAATGAATTATTTTAATTAAATAAGTTTTATATTTTAATTTTTGTAACATTATAGTTTACCTATAAAATAGTAAAATTTTGACGCATTTTCCTTCCCATCAAAATGGTTGGGTGTTTGATGTTTTTTTCGATATGAGTTCGAATCCCACGGCAGACGGGTGGTGGGCAGCGGGGCATGCCAGATGGGCAACAGAGTGGTTACGTTTTTTTAATAAACTAGCCGAAAAAAATCAGCAGGAAAATCTCATTACCGTCGGAAATTCGCCCAGTTCCACTAGAAAAATTCACTGATAATGACCGATTTTCCTATAGTGTTTTTTTTTTCAAAATTTTATGTGTTAAATACCGATTTTCCTATAGTGTGAGTATGTAGTAGCTCTAAGAAAACAATAGTTTGATTTTTTAAAAAATAACATATTTGTAATATATCGAACTTTTTTTAAATACAACCATGCACGTTTTATAAAATATTGCAGTTGTACCAAATAGACCTTAGTTGTTAACTTAAAGTATTATCTTTAAAATTCTTAAAATATGATTATTAATTTCTTAAACATATTTATTTTATGTCTTACTTAATAATAATTTGTAATTTTCTAATAATTAGTTTATCTTAGAAAATAATAATATTGGGTGAATTCACTGTATGTTTTTTTTTTTTTTTTTGGAATGGTTCAAAGTTTGAACATTAATCATTACAGATATTAGAAATTGCCACTCAACCAATTAATTGATTGTTTGATTAAACTTTTGAGATGCTATCAAAAAAAAAAAAAAAATCAACTCCAAAATTTAAGTGACATTTTAAATATAAGAATTTGATGACCTATATATAAAATAGCAAGTGAGTGACTAACATATTTTTATGATAATTTGAATGAAAATTTGTTAAATTTTATTTATTTATTTTTGAATTTATTGAGTATTTTTCATTGAAAAAGATGACCCAGAGAACATAAAAAAAATATTTTCAACATAAGAGTGATGACAAGAGAAGAAAATCAACAATTCATTAGTAGCCTAGCTAGGGTTTTCAGAACTTCTCTTCAATCCTCTTTCCTTCCTTTCAACTATTTCAGATGAGCTCAAGGTGCAAAAATGGCAGTTGCGCTATAGGAAAGCTAAGCAGAGAGTAATATTCTCAACTACAAGTTCATAAAAATCAGCTGTAGCAGTTGGTTGTGATGGGCAGTGAAGCTTCTTCTATTGAATCATCAAACCCTAATTCTTCCAACATGGAAGAAGATGATGAAGAACGGGAAGGTAAGAACCCTAAGAGTACTGATATGAGCTGGAGCAACAGTACAGTAGAGGAAGGAGAGACAAAGGTGAAGAGTTCAGGATCTGTGAGGCAATACAACAGATCCAAAACCCCAAGGCTTCGATGGACTCCAGATCTCCATATGTGCTTTGCTCGGGCAGTTGAACGACTTGGAGGCCAAGATCGTTAGTTTTCTCATCAACTCTAGATCTTATAGATCCAGTAACTCTATTGTTCTGAAAAATATAAGTTTGATAACTCACTAAAGTCATTAGGTTTGTGCTAATTAATATTTTGAGATCATTTAATCGGCGATCTCCATTTTCTATTCACTCCTGCAAATTTAGTACCTGATGAGTTGTTGAAGTTTTTTTTTTTTTTGGTTTATTTTGCAAGTATTTTTAAAGCTTTGGCAGTGAGATCGATGGTTAGTTTTGTTACGACTTAGGCTTAGTTTGGTTCTTCTCCTCCTTTCGTAAAAGGAAGTTTTAGAAACAATGGTTAAGGGAATGGAATTTTGTAACGGAGAAACAAATATCAAATGGAGTTCCCTAAAAAAGCATTTCTATATAAGAGTCCCATCGAAACAGCGAAAAAAAAAATAATTTCTTTGTTTCTTAGCAAAAAAGGAAAAAAGTGCCAAAACAAACTAGCCTTTATCTTAATGATCTAATCTCTTATTATTTTGATACATCAGTTGGGATACTTGGGAATAAGTGAAATTTAATCCAAACATCAAAAGCAAAAAGGAACAAATAGAAAAGAAAATCAGTATATAAAAACAAAACAAATTTTTTATGTATTTAGGCTCATCAATTTGATGATGACTATATCCTCTTAGCCTCTTACCACCAATGCAGAGCTTAAGAAGATTTAATTTTGAAGAATTGCATCCACCATTTCGGTAATAGAAACATAAGACAATATCTCATATTTATAAAAAAAATTCTAAGGCAACATAACAAAAAATAGAAACATTCTTAAGAAAATAATTCACAAATACTGAATATCTTTTTGAGAGCTCCAGCCCCCTAAACCCGACCCTTTAAATCTTAGTGGTGGCATTACCACAATAGTTGACCTAAGATTATGGCTCCGTTTGAGAAGACTTTTTTACTACTTCTTAAAAAAGAGTACGTTGTAGTTCAAAAATTGTAGTGCAAAAATTTTAATTTTTGTACTAAAACTCTTTTTTAAAAAGTACTAAAACAGTCTTTTTTTTAAAAGTACTAAAACAGTTATTCCAAAGGCTTCGTTTGACACAATTTTTTCACTGTTTTACTTTAAGATCATAGTCATAATTTTTATTTGGTCATCAGTCTTTCATTACTTTGACAAAATTTGTGTTAGTAAGCTTCTTTTTATAATAATTTTAAAAAAATTTATTTTCTCTACAATAAATTTATAGCTTTCTTTATAAAAAGCTGCAGCAGTCCCAAACAAACCCTAAATAAAAATAGCATATTTTCTTTCATAAAACATAAACTTAGGCTCCACAACTTATTAACATCTTCTACTGATTCCTAATCATCATCATTAATCATATCCTAGCCTATTTATATAATTGAGTCTGCTGTATGAATAGTTATTTTGCCTTATGAAATAAATTTTAAAAACTGTTTATCCAATTTTAATTTATGATTAGATTTTTTTCTCTCTAATCTTTAAGCACTAGCTAATCGTTAGTAGCATTTTCTCAATTCTTCTATTAATTTTGTTGTATTATTTATTTTATATATATCTCTGTGATGAAGGAGCAACGCCTAAGCTTGTTCTGCAACTAATGAACATTAGGGGACTCAGCATCACACACGTCAAAAGCCATTTACAAGTAATTAAAATTTAGCAACGCATATCTTCTAGATTTATTAGCTAGCTAATCATCCGTATATAAATGTTTACTGAATTTTTTTGTTTTTCTGTTTGAATTTCTTTATATCAGATGTATAGGAGTAAGAGGATTGATGGTTCTGGCCAAGGTATTTTAGATATTTATTTACAGAACTTTCATGCTTTGTTTTTTTTTTCTTTTTTATTCGCTTAGGCTTTGTTTGGGACAACTCTAAATTTTGTATTAGAAAATTACTTTAGAAAGCAGTTAGAAAGTTGCCTCAAACAAAACAATGACGCCTACTAATAAGGTGATAATAATGGTGGTGGTCATCATTAGCGATGGTGGCGCCAGTCAATTAAGATGATTGTTTTGTTTTTAAAAATACTCTAAATATATCAATTATTTTGAGTATTTTTAAAATAAATACATTTATTTTTTACATGTAAAAATAAAATACTTAAAAATATACTAAATCAACATATTTTCTTAAATAAAACAAAAAATAAACAAAAAATAAAAGTAATCCCAAGCTGGTATTAAGATATTTATTTTTTTATTTTGTAAAAAAGCAATCAAGACATTGATGAATTATCAGTACTGTTTTATCCAGAGAAAAACTTATCCAGCGAAATATCAATAGAATCTTAAGCTACCTTTTATAAAACTTCTTTGTGTCTTATGTTCATTTATTAAGATTTTGTTTGAGACTATTTTTTTTGTGCTTTCTAAAATGGTTTTTTGAGTAAAAAAACTTCCAATCCAAAAAAGTTTGTGGTAAAAATTATATTAGAAAACAGTAAAAAAGCTGTCCCAAACGAAACCTAAATTTCAAAGAAAATGGGCAGTTGAATTAAATTTGTTCTTAAAATGTCTCAGTTATCGCCAATCCAAGCGCCATGATCAAAGACAGACTAAGCTATCTTCCAATTTTACACAGTCTTCAGGAAAGATACTCAAACTTGAGGTATGAAAACCCCTTCCTTTCTTCTTAAATTCCATGCTAGATATCAGACATAATTACTCACTTCCATCAACAGTTCCATCTATCATCAAGAACTTGAAAGACCAAAATCTTTCTATGAAACACAAGAAATAATCAGATCATGGAAAGAAGAAGATAGTGAAATCTTACCAGATCTGACTTTATCTTTAAACATGAATGCACAAAGGAAGGAAGGAGAAGAAGTGGAATGCAGTCTATCTCTCTCCTTGTTATCTCCTCCTCCCTCAAAGCAAGAAAAAGAAGGGTTCAGCAAGACATGCTCAAAGATTAGCAAAGTGAAGGAGAAGGATCTGCATATAAAGGTGACAAGTATTCTAGATCTGACTATATGAATTTTATTAAGAACATGTTTGGGACAGCTTTTTTATGCTTTTTAAATCAGTTTTGTAGTAAAATAATTAAATTTTGTACTAAAAAACTGCTTTAAGTAGCATACGAAAAGCCATCACAAATAAAATCTAAGAGATGTAACAGACATTTGATTCTATCTAGTATAGATTTCTGAGCTAGCTTTGATAGTTTGTATATCAGATCATTTCTTCCAGGTTTGTAGCCTAATAATAAGACATTAATTATAAGTTAGTATATGTTTTCTTGGTTTCAACACTCAGTACAGATAACATCTTTGTTTAAATATTCTATAAACAGGTGTTATAGAGTGTTTATGTTCATTATTTAAGGGAGATACAGAAAGAGCTGGAAGATAGGAGGAATTATTTGATGAATAAGCTTATAAATAATCCTTTTGTGTAAGGAGTTTTTAACTGACATATCATTGCGAATCTTCATATTTATAGATGTATATATTATTTTATTTTTTATATATTACTGAGACTTTGACTTTTAACGGGCACAGTGGAGAAAAATGATTTATGTAGCCGACCCCACATAGTAGGATAAAGACTTGTTGACGTTATTGTTGTGTATTGATGTTATCAAAAAATAGGGCTATCGCAACATAAATTTATTAGATTTTTCCTAATGGTTTTACCATCCACAAATTTACTTGGACATCTGTCGAATCCTGTATAAAACCAGGAGGGATTTTGGCAGAGGTCAAAAATAGTGTTATTTGCACCGGTTAAAACCTGTACAAATACTAACGGTCCAAACTGCTATGAATTGAGGGATTTGGTGGCAATTTTCTAACCGCCCCAAATAACTGCTGCATAAAATTTCTTTTTTTTTTTTTTTTGGTAGTGGGATATAACAGTTTTAGGTGGTATATAAATAAAAGTTTAGCATTAGTGGTGTAAATGAATTGAGCCAAGCTCAAATAAACCTCGGCTTGAGCTTAATTAATTAATTGAGTTCAAGCACGAGAGAGCTCGAACTTAATTTTAGGAGTTCAAGTCGGCTCAACCGTCATCTCATTAGTCATAAAAAAGAAACAAAATTTTATTCAAGCGATTATCATAATAACATGATAAAAAAGACTTATAAATTAAATAGAAAATATTAAGAAATTACTTGAAATTAGGAAAAAATATATAGCTTTTAAACATTTTAGCAAATTTATACTAAAAATTTTTAATATGTTTATATTTTAAATGGATTTAATATTAACATAACTAGTCGAGTTGGTGCTAGCTGAAGCTTGACTAGTTATTAGCTCATCAAAGTCGGCTCACAAGCAATTTATCGAGTCAAGCCCGAACTAGCTAACTAGTCAGTATGTCTCGGTTACACCCCTATTAAACATAATATGATGATATATCAATATTTACAAGAAATTTAGGAAGTATAACAACAAATATGTGAATTTATATTGCTTTATCAGTAAAAAAATACTTTTTTTGTGTGCTCTCAGCCTGTGTTACAACCTGTATGCAAAATAATAAAGAAATATACCAACTAAATTGAATATAAACTAGTTCAAAAAAAATAATAAAATAGCAAGCTATATATGCCCATGAAATAAATTTTTAACAGAAAATATTTGGTAGATTGAAGCTGTCATTCTCTCTCATTTTTTCAAAATTTTCTTCTGGTTTATTTTTCTCCAGCATTTGCTGAGTTCAAATTCTAGATTTGGACTTTTTTCCCATTTGACAGCTCAAAAGATGACTGATGGGTGATGAGTTTCTTAACATTGAAAAGGCTGTGAGAAAACTGGCTTGATATTCCTTCCTAGTAGGTCTTTGGATTAGTTAATGCCTGCAAGCTGTTAAGCTCCTAGCTTTTGATTTCAAATGCCAAACGCTTTATGCTTTAGCATTAATGTATATCATTAGTAAATATGGGAGGAACCAGCCTTAGTTCTCAGAGGGGAAGTAGAAAATTTATTAAAAAAATAAAAATATATAGAATGGTGCAAAAATAATTTATTTTGCACATAATCATTTTTCACAGACTTGTTTGTTAGTGTTAGAAAAATTCAACATAATTGGATGAAAATAGTGGGAGAGGCCAAGAGACTTTCTGATTTTTTGAGGGATAAATTGCGTAAAAGGAAGGTTGGCTGAGGACAAAAAATAATATTAGGGACTACACAGTTCCGCCCCTGAGTGTAAATAATATTTCTTGTATAGAGAAAAAATCCTATATGATCTTTCTAATCAGTTGTATTATGAACTGAAATTTATTATGAAATGCTATGAAAATTGATCTGAGAAGATCTACTGACTAATCTGTATTATGAAATGAAATTTAGTATGAAATGCCCAAAAATTGATCTTCTTAGGAGATTGACTAGAAATGTTACTTTATACTTTTTATGAAATGCCCTAAATTTAAGGTGGGGACTAATGCTATTCATTGGTCTGCGTGGCATAAAAATTGTGGGAGATTAGAGGAAGGGGGCCTCGGCTGTAAAACTATGTACGATACTGCTATTGCTTTTTCCCATAAATTGTGGTTTTCGTTTCGCTCCAACGCTAGTTTATGGGCTAAGTATATGAATGTTAAATATTGTAGTAAGTTGCATCATATCTTTGGGTTTTGCAAGTCCACTGACTCTAGAACGTGGAAAAGGCTGTGTAGTATAAAAGGGATTGCTGAAAATTACATTCATTGGGGGTTGGGTAAAGGTGACATCAGTTTTTAGCATGATAACTGGTTGGGCATTTCTTCCAAAGAAGCCTATTTAAACACTGCTACTTTGGAGGTTGTGAAAGTTTCTTCTTTCTTTCTTAACAATGGCTGGAATTTCCATAAGCTTAAAGACTGTTTACCTCTTTGTTTAGTGGAAAATGTTATGAATATCCCTCTCCAGATGAATTGTGATGATATTATTCTTTCTACCTTATCTTCTAATGGGAAGTTTAAATTGCAGAATAAGTGGGAAAATTTCCGTTGCATTAATGCTAAATCTTCTATTTTTGAGTCTATTTGGCATAGTTCCTTCCCGATCACTTACTCTACCTTTGCTTGGCGGTGTATTAAAGGTTTTGTCCCGGTGGACAACAAAATTCAAAGTAAAGGTATTTCTCTTGTTTCGAAATGTTATTGTTGTTGTCAGTGTGAGGACATTGATCACCTGTTCGTTAATGGTTTGATTGCTACTAAAGTTTGGAGTTATTTTAATAATATTGCTGATAAAAACTCCATATATATTGATTCTCTTAACTTAATGTTTCATAATTGGTGTCATACCAAAAAAGGGCATTTATTTAATCTGATCCCCATTCTCATTATTTGGTATATCTGGAATTCTAGAAACCAGGCGAAGCATGAGAATTGTAAGATGGATGCTCTTTCTATTATTGAAAAGGTTAAAACTAAAGTTTTTCAGCTCTTTAATTGCAACATCCTATCTGTTAAAACTTTTTATAGATGCAGACATTTGGCTGTTTACTTTGGGATTAAGCTGGAGGTGGTTTCTGGGTTTAGAGATGATACTTTTGTATACTGGAGAAAACCTAAACTTCCTTTTGTTAAGCTTAATACGGATGGTTCAGTGGGTGTTTTGAAAGCAGGTGCTGGGGGGATTATTAGGGATTACTGTGGTGATTTGCTGGCTGCCTTTGCCTCTCCTTTGCAAACCTCTGATGTTATTTCTGCCGAGTTCAATGCTTTACTTCTGGGCCTTGATTTGTGCATTAAATATGGGTACAATGATGTGTGGGTTGAATTAGATGCTCTTTTTATTGTGCAAAGTATATCTGAGGGGGCTACTGGTAATGCTAACTATTTTTATCTGCTTAGAAAGGTTAAAAATAGAATAAAGGACATGAATGTTATTATAACGCATATTTATAGGGAAGGAAACGGTTGTGCCGATTGGCTTGCCAATTGGGGATCTACTCTTCATGATTTTGCTGAATTGAATATTTCGAATTTAGATCCTGTTTTGAGGGGGATCCTGCTGTGAGACCTCGTTCCCTTATTGTTCCTCTCTGATTTGGATTTTCCTCTCAGAATCGTCCGGGACGATAGTGAGATCGGCCAGGCCGATCTGCACTGTAGAAAATATCGTCCTGAAAATAGTCCTGGGAACCGTCCAGGACGATTTTTTTGGTCTGATCGTCCCGGGACGATTTGGCGATCGGCCGGGCCGATCTGCTTAATGATATAAGAAAATCAGCTCGTTTTGATGAGAAAGAAAATCATTTTATAAAAAACAGATATTTTGAGGAGAGAGAAAGAGAAAGGAAAAAGAGGAAAAGCTTGGTTTTGGAGGCCGCGGAGCGCTTTTTGTCCGACGCCGCTGTTGGAAAAAGTGTAGATCTTGTGGTAAGGACTCCGAACCCTATTTCTGTTTTCAAAGATATTGAGTTTTGACCGAGTTGTGATCTGTTTTGTGTTTTCGTAGTCGACTTTTCGACATGATTTTGATTCGACACAACTTTCACCGCACAACTTTTGGTATGTTATAGATATGATTATTACACACGATTTGAGTATTTTCTACGACGATTTTACCGGTCGGAATTGATTCTACGCGATTTTTATTGAATAGAAAAATATCAGGACTTGATTTGATTTGATTTCTATAGAACAATAGTCTTGTATTGATGTCATAGATATTCTACTGTAATTTGGAATAATTTGGAATTTGTGCCTTTTTTGCAGGATTTTTGTGTAAATTTGACCGACTGCCGTTACGCTGTCCGATTTTCGTAGATTTTCTGATTTGCTTGGAATTGATGGACTAGATTGATGTGCTTATGATTATTGATATGATTGTTATAGATTGCTGTAATATTGATTATTGAACTGATTATTGATTGACTATTGATACTGAGAAACAAGTGGAACCTGGTTGAACGTTGGTTGGAGATTGATATTGACCTGTACAGGATGGTGGGCCGACGGGCTTTCCTTTAAACCATTGATCATTGATATAACGATTGGGAGTCATAAGGAGTTTTATAGATATGCCGACGGGCGGCCGACGGGCAAAAGAGTGACGACTCTTATTGATTGAAACCAACGTATGGATCTACAACAGCAATATGGATTCTACAACAGCAACATAGCCAATTGATTTTACTTGTCCAGTATATAGTATTGAATTGCATGTTTACTGTATTGATTTATAGATTTATTGTTTTATAGATTACTGCTTTATCGACTTTGATTGGATTTACTAGATCGTACGATTTCATTGATTTCACTGATTGATTGATGTGCATCGACATTGAGCATTGATATAGAAATGGATGGATATAGATATTGCATTGATAGAATGGACATGAATAGTATAGAATCATTGACACTGTTGCCTATAGATTCATTGATTTTGCTTATATATTCATTGTTACTACTGCCTATGGATTTATTGAGATTGAGATTCATCATATCGCTTTTCCGATTGATTTTGCTTTGGTTTGATTTGATCGATTGATTCGACACGAATGATTTAACGGATTGATTGATTCGACGACTTGATTGATTTGACGGATTGATTGATTTTCTTCTGTGTACGGATTTCTTCGAGATTTACGTGAATGGATCGAGCTAGATTTATTGATTTGCCTGCTGCTGCATTGACTGGTTTTATTGACTATGGATTTCCGTATTGCATAGACTCATTGACCATCGACTGATATGATTTGATTGAATGACATGCATATTGATAGCATAGCCGTGCTTTGATCTCAGTTATAGGTATTAGGTGACCTGCTGGGCTTTGTGAAGCTCATTATATGTGGTTGATATTTTCAGGTCAGGGCAAGGGAGCAGAAGATAGGAATTGATCCAGATCTTCAGGTTTTTATCTTTTGATTGATAGTGATTCTTTTGTACTCAGGATAGATTTCAGAACTGGTGATTGTAGTGTAGTTCCTGAGTATTGTACATGAACTTTTGAGTTTGGATCGACTTGTATATTGATGTTTTAAATTTCATAGATGTTTGCTAGACTGTTACTTGAAGATTTTGGTTTTAGATAACTCTGGTAAATTGTTTGAGAAATTGATTGACATTCTTTCCAAGTTAGATCTTGGGGCATCATAGTTGGTATCAGAGCAGTGTTATTGGAAGAATGGATTGTTACCAGAGTTGTAGGATTGAATTGATAAGTAGATAGATTGGGTAGTTGTAAGAGCTTCATTGGCATACATCATTGCATGTTCGTATTATCTGTTCTGAATTGTGCAGGTGAAAAGATATGGATCCTCCGGCTGAATCAAGTGTACCGAATGAGCAACACAGTGCAGCCTCAGTACCTTCAGAGAGTATGATGCAGTTGGCTACTGCGATTGCACATGTAATGGGGGATGCACAGAGCAAGATGAGTGGGAGCAAAGAGGAAGAGGCAGACAGACACTTGCAGATGTTTCATAAGCTGAAGCCTCCGTTGTTCAAAGGAGCTGTGGGACCCCAGGCTGCTGAGGATTGGATCCTGAGGGTGGAAAAGATTTTTGATAGTATGCAGTGTCCGGGAAATCGAAAAGTACCCTTAGCTGTGTTCCTGTTTGAGGGTGAAGCGGAGAGATGGTGGATTGGACAGCAAAGAGAGAAATTCCAGGGGAAGACCAATGCTGAGATCACCTGGGATGAGTTCACTGCAGTGTTCAGGATGTGGTTTGTACCGCCGTCAGCTCAGCGACAGATGCAGGAAGCTTTCATGAGATTGGAGCAAGGCCGCAAGTCAGTGATGCAGTACGAGGCCGAGTTTACTGCACTTGCGAGGTACGCTGCTCATCTGATTCCTACTGCCGAGGAGAAGTGCTATAGATTTCTACATGGATTGAATAGAGAGCTGAGGCATCCACTAGTACCCTTTCGGATACATGAGTTTTCTGAGCTAGTGGAGCGGGCCCGATTGATAGAAATTGACTTGGCGACACCGGTATCGAGGTATGAGGATACCAGGAGGAGGAGGGATGAGGTACGACGAGATGATTCTGGTAGAGATAGAGATAGAGAGAGAGAGAGAAGAAAAGCAGATATGATAGTTCGAGAGGATCTGCATCGGGATCTGTATCGCGATCTGCATCGGTAGTATCGTCTGGTAGTTCTGGAGCATGTATTCACTGTGGTACACGACATGCAGGCCGATGCTACCTGTTGACGGGGCAGTGCTTTTATTGTGGACAGCAAGGGCACAGAGCAGCAGATTGTCCTCAGAAAAGACTGGGTGGACGGACTGATTCTGGCACGGGTACAGGACAGCAGAGGACTGTTGGCTCGAGGGCTTACAGTGAGAGATCAGGGAACCGGATGGATGATAGAGCTGTCAGAGATCAGAGAGAGACAGTTGCGCCACGACCTCCTGCACTTCCTCCAGTGGTGCCACGTGTTTACAGTCTACAGCATCATGCAGATCAACAACGTACAGAAAGTTCTACTGGTAAGATTGATTTGACTAACCAATTGATATTGACATTTGATCATGCATATTGATATGTGATTGATTGCATTGTGTGTTTGTATGGATTTCGACGAGTTTTGATTTGGATTCGGATTTGAATCGATTTATTTTGCGTTGTTTTTGTCTCGTACCTGTAGGAAAATGTCGGGACGACATTTTTCTAAGGTGGGGAGATTGTGAGACCTCGTTCCCTTACTGTTCCTCTCTGATTTGGATTTTCCTCTCAGAATCGTCCGGGACGATAGTGAGATCGGCCAGGCCGATCTGCACTGTAGAAAATATCGTCCTGAAAATAGTCCTGGGAACCGTCCAGGACGATTTTTTTGGTCTGATCGTCCCGGGACGATTTGGCGATCGGCCGGGCCGATCTGCTTAATGATATAAGAAAATCAGCTCGTTTTGATGAGAGAGAAAATCATTTTATAAAAAACAGATATTTTGAGGAGAGAGAAAGAGAAAGGGAAAAGAGGAAAAGCTTGGTTTTGTAGGCCGCGGAGCGCTTTTTGTCCGACGCCGCTGTTGGAAAAAGTGTAGATCTCGTGGTAAGGACTCCGAACCCTATTTCTGTTTTCAAAGATATTGAGTTTTGACCGAGTTGTGATCTGTTTTGTGTTTTCGTAGTCGACTTTTTGACATGATTTTGATTCGACACAACTTTCACCGCACAACTTTTGGTATGTTATAGATATGATTATTAGACACGATTTGAGTATTTTCTACGACGATTTTACCGGTCGGAATTGATTCTACGCGATTTTTATTGAATAGAAAAATATCAGGACTTGATTTGATTTGATTTCTATAGAACAATAGTCTTGTATTGATGTCATAGATATTCTACTGTAATTTGGAATAATTTGGAATTTGTGCCTTTTTGCAGGATTTTTGTGTAAATTTGACCGACTGCCGTTACGCTGTCCGATTTTCGTAGATTTTCTGATTTGCTTGGAATTGATGGACTAGATTGATGTGCTTATGATTATTGATATGATTGTTATAGATTGCTGTAATATTGATTATTGAACTGATTATTGATTGACTATTGATACTGGGAAACAAGTGGAACCTGGTTGAACGTTGGTTGGAGATTGATATTGACCTGTACAGGATGGTGGGCCGACGGGCTTTCCTTTAAACCATTGATCATTGATATAACGATTGGGAGTCATAAGGAGTTTTATAGATATGCCGACGGGCGGCCGACGGGCAAAAGAGTGACGACTCTTATTGATTGAAACCAACGTATGGATCTATAACAGCAATATGGATTCTACAACAGCAACATAGCCAATTGATTTTACTTGTCCAGTATATAGTATTGAATTGCATGTTTACTGTATTGATTTATAGATTTATTGTTTTATAGATTACTGCTTTATCGACTTTGATTGGATTTACTAGATCGTACGATTTCATTGATTTCACTGATTGATTGATGTGCATCGACATTGAGCATTGATATAGAAATGGATGGATATAGATATTGCATTGATAGAATGGACATGAATAGTATAGAATCATTGACACTGTTGCCTATAGATTCATTGATTTCTGCTTATATATTCATTGTTACTACTGCCTATGGATTTATTGAGATTGAGATTCATCATATCGCTTTTCCGATTGATTTTGCTTTGGTTTGATTTGATCGATTGATTCGACACGAATGATTTAACGGATTGATTGATTCGACGACTTGATTGATTTGACGGATTGATTGATTTTCTTCTGTGTACGGATTTCTTCGAGATTTACGTGAATGGATCGAGCTAGATTTATTGATTTGCCTGCTGCTGCATTGACTGGTTTTATTGACTATGGATTTCCGTATTGCATAGACTCATTGACCATCGACTGATATGATTTGATTGAATGACATGCATATTGATAGCATAGCCGTGCTTTGATCTCAGTTATAGGTATTAGGTGACCTGCTGGGCTTTGTGAAGCTCATTATATGTGGTTGATATTTTCAGGTCAGGGCAAGGGAGCAGAAGATAGGAATTGATCCAGATCTTCAGGTTTTTATCTTTTGATTGATAGTGATTCTTTTGTACTCAGGATAGATTTCAGAACTGGTGATTGTAGTGTAGTTCCTGAGTATTGTACATGAACTTTTGAGTTTGGATCGACTTGTATATTGATGTTTTAAATTTCATAGATGTTTGCTAGACTGTTACTTGAAGATTTTGGTTTTAGATAACTCTGGTAAATTGTTTGAGAAATTGATTGACATTCTTTCCAAGTTAGATCTTGGGGCATCACACCTGCGTATTGATAAGGCGTGTTTGCCTTATGTTAGAACTGGATGATGTGTTTTTATTTTCCCGTCTCTCCTGTGGCTGGGTTGGTCTCTGGTTTTTTTTGCATCCCTCTTACTGCTTCCTGTTATTCCTTGTTTGATGATAAGTATTCTGCAGCTGTTGTTAGGTATGCTTATTGATGTTTTGTTTCCGTTTCTGATTAATCTGGGTGTGTTGTGCATCTGGAGCTTCTTATTCGTCAAAAAGTGTGGGGTGTGGTGGAATCATAAAATGAAAGGCATGTTTATTACTCTTTACTGGACTTGGTTTTTTATAAGGAAGTGGAGGGTTTTTACTTTTGCTGGAAAGAGAGACTGGTTTGCTGATATTGAGTTTTTTGATCTTGGCTGTGATTATCTCATCCTTTTTTTGGAAGATTCCTTGCAGGTTTTATATCAAATTTTGTGATCAGTGCTCAAATGTTCGCTAGGTATACTATCTCTGTGTTTTCAATTTCTATTTTGGATTGCTTAGTATTTTTTGCAGGAGATCGATGATGAATGGGAAAATTGCGTATCTCCTTTTTTGGGTGCTGATTTCTTTCAGCCCGACTAGTTTTTTATGCGGTTATTGTATTATTAGAAAAAGGAACTACCGGCTCTTAGGTTTTTTTTTTCATTTTGAATCTTGTAGCTCTAAGGAGCAGTAGCGAGCTGGTGGATCCTTCTAAGGACATTGTAACCGATTTTGTTATTAACGCGTAAGCCCCTACTAGTGGGTTTTAACTAAAAAAAAAAATACTTTTTATGAATATATTATATATAAAATAGGAGATATTATTAGGAGCAAATTTGATTATTCTTATGCATTATGAAAAAGATTTTTGTTTCTAAGTATATGGTATGTGATTTTATGAGTATATGTAATATTTTTTGTGGTTTTATTTTAACATTTCATTATTTTGTAATAATGATAAATTAATTTCTTTTTATTAAAAAGCTTTTAATGACTTCTTCAACATTATTATTGAATGAGTGCTTTGAGTGATAGGGCTTAAGTCACTTGTGCAATATGTTTATGGTATCATTGCTGGGGATGTAAAAGTAAATCACTCTAGGAAACAAACAAGAAAAATAGAATGCAACGTAAAGTAAAGGACATTAGGATTTAACGTGAAAATTTTTGAAATCGGGAAAAAATCACGGAGTCACACTACATCAAGAAATCTACTATGAAAATTGGGAGAAATAATTATAGATCTCTCTTCTATCTCGCTCTCTCCTTGCTACTGTTCTCACACTAAACAAAAAAGAAAAGTGCATATATGCCACCAAGGGATGCCACCCTTGAGAAAAACAAGGAAGAAAAATTATTTATTCCGCTTAGTCACTGAGTGTCATTTCGGAGCGCTGCGGCACTCAATAATCTATTTCCACTTCGCCTGTAAGTGTTGCAATGTTGAATTTAGAGCGTTGAGATGCTATGCTCTTTGTCTTCTCTCCCAGCAAACTTTGCAGCATCGGTACTCCTCGGTACACAACGTCAAGGTGTACAAAAAAAATTGGCGAGGACCCCCGCGCCCGTCTAGCAAACACGAAAAATTAACTTGAGGTCTAAGGCAATAATACGACTCAATTGATCAATACAATCATATACTGCATAGACTAACAATCCTCAAGTTTAGGTAGAGTCCCATGTTGATATGGAAGGGAGTGGACATCAAGCTATGTGTGGTATAAGAAAGCTCTAAATAGAATAAAATAAGCAATAATGACCTAGTTTTGCACACTGAGTATAATAGGAAAGTTTTGATCAAGACAATATACTTGTAATTAAAACTTTTGTACTAAAAAGCTGCTTTAAGAGTAGTAAAAAAGTCATCCTAAACAAAGCCTTAATAGTCCATCTAAATGAGTCTATATAAAAATGAATACTTTATAATTAGAATATAATCATTTGATATATGAACCTCATATATATATATATATATATATATATATATATATATATATATATATATATCTTTGGTAGGATGGGTACATACATGTATAAGAGAAGGGTCTTCAGGTGGATTGTCTCAATGATCGGATTTTGGATTATCGAGCTAGAAAGAAGAGATAATTTATGAATAAGATTTCATGATATAGTTTATGATAATTGTTGCGTCCTGAAATATTCACGGTGGTAGAGGAACATATATATAGTTTAACGTCTTAGTTTTGTATGAAGATCCAACACACAATTAGATAATATAGAGTGTGCACATTCATAAGAGACCCTAAAGGTTTTACGTGGAAACCCCTGAAAAGGGGGAAAACCACGGAGTTTGGCCCAATTTGGATGAATCCACTAGTGTTTGTAGTCAGTTACAAATGAGGCCCTTCCTTGGGGGGATGACTTTGGCTTGATGTAACAAATATACATCATATGGAATGCATTACATGGTTAGAATATGAAGAATCACTATTGACGTGTTTGTTTGGTTGGATTGACCATAGTCGATGGGCGATAGAGGTTGGAAAGATCATTGTCTTGCTATAGAGGTCGGAAAGATCATTGTCTAGCAATAAAGGTTAGAAGGATTGTAGTTTGGTGACAGTGGTCAGAAGGACCATAATCGAGGGGCGATGGAGGTCGGAAAGATCGTAGTCGATGAAGGAGATCAAAGGGACCATAGTCGGCTGGAAATAGAGGGCGAAAAGACCATAGTCGCTGAAGGAAATTAAATTGGAGGGACTTTAGTTGGCGGGCGACAAAGGTCGAAAGTCCGGTGATGGGAGGAAGTTCGATGTTAGGTAGAAATCTGGCGATAGGCGAAAGTTTAGCGTCAAGAAGAAGTCCAATGAAAGTTCGACGACGGGCGGCGTCAGGTAGAAATCCGGCTAAGGTCAGTGACTGGGCCGTGGTCTGTCGACGGCCAGGTTGAAGTCCGACGGCGGTCGAGGACTGAGTGGTGGTCTGACGACGACGGTCGGGCTGAAATTCGGTGGCTATCGGCGGTTGGGTGGAAGTCCAACGACGGTCGATGGCCTGGTGGAAGTCTGACGATGTTCAGTGGCCGGGAGGTGGTCCGACGATGGTCGGGCTGATGTCCGGTGGCGGTCAGCGGCCGAGTGGAAATCTGACGACGGTCAGCGGTCGACGGATGTTGGAAAGATCGTATTCCTTCATCCAAAAATTTTTGATGAACTTTTTTGACTTTTTTTTTTCTCCAATAAATGCTCTAATTTAGTACAATACTAAAATCACCGATATATTTTTGGACTATGTCATATTCAACATACAAAAATAGGGGACAACTGATAGGTCAGCGAAAATTGCTTTGATCTAGCATGAATCTCAAGGCATATTCAAGTTGGAAACTTTCAAAATTAAATTCAGGATCATCTGAATTCCAATTTCAGCAAACGTATAGTCAAACTGGACGTCTCGAATAGACGAACCTAATGAGACCAAAATCAGTCTAACATGAGCCCAAATGGGTCCAAATTGGGGGCCCGAACCACATTTGGAAGGATCAAAGCATTATTTGGATGATAAATAATATCCAAATATAACATGCTTATAATCAAATTGAGCGTCTATGTGAGATGAATCCAACAAGCCCAAGATCACTAAATTCTGACATCATTAAGACACTTAAATAGTTAAAAAAAACTATTTATGATTAGGGTAATCAATATGAGTCATCCAATGGGGCACTCCGAACCTGCCCCATATCTTCTCTATATTTACGGAATGTGTCGCTCATGAAAATCTATAAATAGACCCTCACTCTCTACATGAAGGGGACCTTTGGGCTAGAGATTGGAGAGAGCTATAAGGCTTCAAGAGTTCTAGCACCACCACCGGCGAACCCTCATCGACTGCTGTCGAACCACCGCTCGGTCGTCGATCACCGTTGAACTTCCGCCTGGCTGCCGTCGTCGCCGGACTTTAGCCTGACCGTCTTCGGACCACCACCTGAAGCCTGACCGTCGCCAGACTTCAGCCTGAACGTCATCAGGCCACCACCTGGCGGTCGATCGCCACAAGACTTCCACTCGGCGGCCAATCGCCGCCGGACTTTAGCCCGAACGTCTTCGGACCACCACTCGATTGCCGACCGCCGCCGGACTTCAGCTCGATCGTCATCGAACCAACGCCCAATCGCCGACCGTCGCTGGACTTCCACCCGGCCGCCGACTGTCGTCGGATTTCTACCCGACGTTAGATTTCCGTCAGTCGTCTGACTCCTGCCCATCGTCAGACTTTCGTCGGACTTTCACCCGATGCCAAACTTCTGCCCATCACTGGACTCTCGACCTTTGTCGCCCGCTAACTACGATCCTTTTAACCTCCTCAGTCGATTACAATCCTTCTGACCTCCTCCATTGACTACGATCCTTCTGACCTCCTCCACTAACTACGGTCCCTCCGACCACTATCATCAGACTACGGTCCTTTCAACCTCCATCGCCCGCTGATTACGGTCCTTTCAAACTCCTTTGCCGAGTAAGGTCCTTCCGTCCTCCTCCGTTGAGTAAGATCCTTCCGACCTCCTCCACTAACTACAATCCCTTCGACCACTGTTACCAAACTACGGTCTTTCCGACCTCCTATGCCGACTACGGTCCTTCCGACCTCCTCAGTCGACTACGGTCCTTCTGACATCCTTTGCTGACTATATTTTAAAAATAAACTTGTTGAGTTGCTCTTTTGATTTAAAATATATTTTAAAAATAATTTAGAATATTATAATAAATATATATTAAATATTTTTAATTATTTCTCTAGTCAAACTCGAGCTTTCCAAACGAGCTTTAGTAATTGAGCCAAACCAAGCTTAATAATTTTCAAACAAGTCGAATTCAAGCTCAATAAATACGCTGTAGGCGAGCTCAAGCTCGAATTTAAATAATTAGACAAATACTCGAGTCTACTCTTTTACACCTTTGATTAATTCTACTAATATGTTATTAATAGAGATCTGAGAGATTAATACCGAACATCCATTAAATACTTCCAATCTAACAATTCTGATATATAAAATTTTGAACATTACATCTAATTATATATCTATGTAGTTGTTAAGTGTGGTTTGATTGGATTAAATGCAGAGTTAAAAACGAATATAATATATAAAGAATATATCATATTTAAAATAATTAAAATTATTTAGATAAATATAAAATATAGGTAATTACTTTTTTTCTTAAGTAAAATAAATTCAATATAAAACCCAACAATAATGGTAGCTGATAGCCACCAATGATCATAGCGGGCAATGCTAATAGTGGTTGCAACGATCAGACGTTAACGACAACATGCGGTGGCGCGACAAGTGATGACTAATAGCGGTGCTCTATGTATGACAATGTCGTGGACCGATCGACATTTGTAGTGGGGGTGCACTATATATGACAATGTCGTGGACTGACATTGACAACGGGCAACGATAGATAACGAAGATCGACTATAGACGATATATACAATAACAGTGACAACAACTTGCCGCAACAACTACATAAAATTTACAATATATTTAAAAATTTGTCAAATTTAATACTTTTATAATAAGGATGATTGCAAAATACTTTAAAATTTTATTTTGTAATTCTTTTACTTTAAACCAAATATGATTGCAGAGGGAAACTTAAACCAGACAATAACAGTGACAGCAACTAAACCAAAACATAAACAAACTACAAAGCATACAAACACTTCAAAATTTTCTAACAGCAATAACATAATTGCAGAGGGAAACTTAGGCTTCTTTTGGGACGGCTTTTTTACTACTGCTTAAAGCATCTTTTTAATTCAAAAATTATATTTTTTGAACTAGAAAGCAACTTTATGAAGCAGTAAGAAAGCCATCCCAAATGAAACCTCAATCTCATCTTTTGTTAGCGTTATAAGAAGAAAATTTCAGACCAAGACATTGAAGGTTCACTGTGATGATTGAGATTTCATTATGGACGGTTTTTTATTGCTTTATAGAACAACTTTTTAATATAAAAATTCTTTGAAAGGAGAAAAAAATAATGACAAAAAACTGTCTCAAATGAAACTCGAGAATCTTCCAACAACAACAACACCAGGCTTATCCCACTAAGCTCGAGAATCTTCCAAAAAAACAAAATTGTAAACTACCCATATCTTTCAATCAGATATATAGCCAAAGCAATAGCTGAGCAGGTTTCAGAAATACAGGGCAGAAGTGAAGATTAGACTGCAAATCAAGTCATATTATAATACATATAACATAAACTAAACTAATATCACATACATATTGCAAAATAATTAAAAAATTCCCAGCAAAAAAACTCTTCCACCAATGTCTTTGCCACGTGGAGAGCAGATTTCATAGTTAATAGGTGAGAAGGCTCCAAAGACATCAGACAATGATCTGCTATGACATTTTCCCTGAAGAAAAAAATTTCTTTTAGTCAAATATTACTCCAGATGCCAAGTAGTTACACCGACTAATTTAGGAAGAATTATTCTATGCGGAGTGCGGAGGGCATCCGGAGACCAATAAAAATGCGCTACGTCATCTCATTGGTGGGTACCCAGCTCGATACCGGCACTCAGTACCGCTGGGTACCCAATGCTTAACCGGACGGTTCTCCCGTCCGGTCTCCGTACATAATAAAATCTCCTAATTTAGGCTTCATTTGGGACGGCTTTCTAACTGTTTTTTAAAGTAGGTTTTAGTAAAAAATTAAAAGTTTTATACTTAAAAGCTGCTTTAAGAAGCAATAAAAAAACAATCCCAAACGAAGCTTTAATTATAAAATTGCTTAAGAATTCACAATTCACATATAGCACCAGTTAATATGATAATTTTATGCAAGGCGATTGAAGTTTTCTACTTATGAGAAGGTTATTACTGTTGATTTTCTGTACAGAAATAGTAGCAAAAGCATTCAATAACTTATTTTAAGCTAAAGGGTTTCATGGAAATTAACAGAATCCTGCTTGGAATCACCTTTGATTACTTATAACCAAATAAAATGCATAAATAACCACCGGTGATGAAAAAAAATGAAATCAATAAACAGATTGAAAGTTTTCATAAAGAGTAGTTCCAACAAGCATACAATTACAAATAGGAGGAAAGATGCTTACTACAGGTAACCCTCTCGAACCATCAATATGATTAGTGGAAGGATATTAATAGCCCAAGACCATTATCACTAGCACCACCAGGGGCGAAACTAGTCTTAGCTCTAAGGAGGGACAAGTGAAAAATTTATAAAAAAATAAAAAAATATATGAGGGTTCAAAAATAATTTATTTTGCACATCATCATTTTTCACAGACTTGTTTGTTAGTGTTAGAAAAGTTCAACATAATTGAATGAAAATAGCGGGAGGCCAAGAGTCTTTCCGATTTTTTGAGGGACAAATTGCGTGAAAAAAGATCGGCTGGGGGCAAAAAATAAAATTCAGTGGAGGGGGGGATTACAAATAACCCTTATTATACTAAGAGTTTTAATTTTTCTAGGAGGAGCAATTGCCCCCCTCACTATTACACAGTTCCGCCCTTGAGCACCACCAGTCTTACAATTTACTATGCAAGGTTAGGGTTATAATTCTCATTGCAAGGAATTACCACAAAAAATCACATGGCTAGCCCAACACTTTTCAATTCAACAATCATTCCCCAGGGTTCACATGGATATAAATAAATTAGTATCAGCAAGTCTTCATTAGGAACGTTGGAAATGGAGGTCCACTAAGAAGACAGGCTTGATGTTTTTCAGGAATCGTGGTGTTCAGCTTTTTGACCCTTTGCCTTGGCATTAGTAAGTTATATTACTCACGTTCAAGATAGATAACTGACCAATAGTGTCATGACATGAGTGACCTCAATTTGATCCTGATATCCATAAGTGCCAATATAAACTCAAGAAAAATGAATTGACATTTTACGCTATGATTTTCTTTGGTTATTAGTTTTCATTATTTTTATTATATATTTTGATGCAAACAAGTATAAGATAATGCTTCTTATAGAGAATGAATTGTGCTCTCCTACTCAAGTTGGTCCAAATCAGTTCATTGTTAATATTATGGGTTCACTATTAATATTGTGGTTCAACAGCTATTATCATCGGCATTTATTTTTTTCCCTATTTATTTCTTTGTTTTCAACCAATGGCTAGATCATTGTCTACTTACCCGCAGGTTCACTATTCCCTTGTAGAAAGTTGAGCTTGTTTACTCTTGCAAGAGTCGCCAATTTGGTTGTTGAAACATATATCTCATATTTGGTAAATTATTTGCTCATTACTTTTTCATCTACATATTTAGAATTATATGGTGAGCGAGTTTGATGATTTTGGTTATGATTGCAATGTGAGATTTCAACAAACATTTAGCATTTAATGCTCTTAAATTTGCATGCAAAATCATAATTAAGTGATAACTAAACTATTATTTGAAATAAATATTATGTGCTTTGGATTTTCATCAAAAGAGACGTTTTGATATATTAAGAGTTTGTGGGCTATACATTTGATATGATGTGTATGATTTTGTACATCTCATCCTAGATTTGCATCAGGAATTCCTTAAATCAACAAATATGTCATGCATCATATTTGCTATTAGAGCCTAAAATTACCAAAATACCAATTAGACTGGGGCTCAACATTATGGTCAATTGATACGATATCAAAAGGATCAGATTTTGATTACTTTGCAAAACTAATTGATTGAATCATATGAAGAATCAAATGATTGAGGATATAAAGGCCAATCAAATTCACCCACATGAACCATAATCTCAAGGTTTGTTTGGTTAGGAGTATTTAGAACACTCATATATTATAAACGCAAGGTAGCTTAAATACAATATAGTAGGAATTCATATGGTTATTTCATTGGTTACAAAATAAATGTAGGAAATCTTTTTTTTTTCTTTTCAGTTGGAAGTAAAATAAATCTAAATTTGTATACTAATATGTTCTTTAAATACATATTTTGCATTAATATTTCTTTAATACACTCTTCTTAAATTTTTTTTTGAAAAAGATCATGTAGCAAGACGAAGTCAAAGCAACTGAGAATGTTGGTCGGATCAATGTCAATGTCTCAAGGATGAACCCAGGGAAACCTATTCGACGAGCAAATATGAGCATAGGGACACCGAAACATCAGGAGTTTGTGATGCGAATGATGTGGATGTTGGGAAAGAGTTCATGATCACAGAAATGCCTTAAAAAAAAAAACAGAAATGCCTACACGTTGTCTAACAAGGCCATGAGGATGTTGTGAGGCCGTTCACGAATGATGAATTTGAATTAGTCCAATTCAGACAGATTTTAAATCATCAAAAATGAACAATTGAAGGTATAAAAAATCCCTTACAAAAATACTTTGAATTTATTTTACTTCATATCAAACACCCTCAATATCAAAATACATGTCTTCTAAATGTAATAACTCATAATACCTCAGAACGAATAGAACTTTAATGATGGATCAATTCATTTGAATATTAACACGATCAAAAGATAATAAATCCATCCAGGAAGAAATCGAAAGGAAACATGTTTTAGGCTGAATGATAATGAAAATAAAGGCAATCATAAGAATCAATTTTATGACATAAATGATAGCATGAATAAAAGTTAAAAAAAATTAGGTGCCAACATTTGATGCAAAAATAGATCCTAAGATTTTTTATCTTTGGGCAATGGATATGAATAACTTTGAATGGAAAATAATGTTGAAAAAGTGTCAAGTAAGACTTGTGAAACTAAAATTAACAAAGGAAGCTAAAATAAACAGGATGAGTTTGGAGAAGCCAAGGGAAATGTTTGACAGAGAATATATAACTCTATGATGCACATACACGGACATGACGACACATATATGACACGACACATACACGGCATGGTTTAAAATTGCGCAATAAGAGGCGCGCCTCTGCGCAATTCTTGCAAAAAATGCCTCAAGGCGTGCGCAATTGCGGGCTGTGGTGAGGCGTACGCCTCACGTAGGCTGAGGCGCGCCTCTGTTGCACAATTGCGCAATTTTGAGAGAGGCGTACGCCTCAGCCAAAGGGCCCCCCTACTTAAAATTTTTCCTCCCTTTCCCCCACACCCGATCGGCTCAGGATTCTACCCGATATTTTCCGCGCGTTTGCTCCAGGTCGCGAAATCCAGAGCCCCCCGTCCGCTCGGCCAACCTTCCCGCCGCCTCTCCCGCCGGCGTCGCCTCTCTCCGGCGAAGTTGAAGTGTCCGGCCGCCTTGTAGGAGAAGTCCACGAAGGATTTTAGGTTTTTTTTTTTTTACTTTTTGGTTAGATTTTTGAAATGAAAGAAATTTTAGGGTTTTAGATTTTTGGAATTTTTTTGTGTAATTTTCGATTCTTTCATTAGGGATCATGGTAAGAGGCAAGGAAAAGGGGTCTTCGTCATTGCGGAGGGACCCTTCTTGGAAGTATAGTGTACAAGTTGACATTGGCGGCGGCGAGAAGAGCTATGTCTATTTAAAGTGCAACTTTTGTGAGAAAGTTGTGAAGGGCGGAGTAACCCGCATGAAGGAGCACTTATCATGCTCTCACAAGAACGTAGCACCTTGTGCAAAAGTGCCGGACAATGTGAAGGAAGAAATAAGTGCTTACATGAAGAAAATTACCACTGTCAAACACTTACAACAGCAGCAATTTGATGAAAGGGTCGACCAAGGTGCTTATTTTGGGAGCGAGAGTGGAAATGGCTCTTCCTCCACTATACATAATAGAGGTGCACGGGGTCCTATGGATCAGTACATGACTACGGCAGGAGCACATAGAGGAGAAGCAGAGATGATGCCTGCAGCTGGTACTAGAGAGGGTCGGCGACAGGTTTGCATGGACATTGGGAGGTTCTTTTTTGAAAATGCAATACCATTTAATGTTGCTACATCGCCTGCCTACTTCAGTATGATGCGGTCTGTAGGATTGTATGGAAGAGGGTTGAAAGCACCTTCTATGTATGAGTTGCGCACTTGGATTTTAAAAGAGGAGTTGCAGAACACCGAGCGAACCATTGATGAGATTAAAAGGACATGGATTGAGACAGGCGTGACTATAATGTCAGATGGATGGTCTAACATGAAGAGTAGGAGTTTGATAAACATCCTTGTCAACAATCCCTATGGTACAGTGTTCTTAAGATCTGTTGAAGCTTCTGATGAGGTGAAGAATGCTACATTCATTTTCAATTTACTTGATGGAGTTATTGAGGAGATTGGAGAGCAGTTGGTTGTCCAGGTAGTGACTGATAATGCCAGTGCATACAAAGCAGCTGGTCAGATGTTGATGGAGAAGATGACACACCTCTATTGGACACCTTGCGCAGCACATTGTATTGATCTCATATTGGAGGATCTTGGTGACTTACCTCAGCACAAGAGTGCTCTTGCTAGGGCGAAGAAGATTACAAAATTCATCTACAATCACTCTTGGGTCTTAAGCTTAATGAGAAAATTTTCAAAGAAAGAAATCATTCGACCTGCAACCACTAGGTATGTTCATATTTTTTACATTGTAAATCATTCCAACTGTATGTTCATAGTTTTAACATTTGGGCACTGTGAATCTATAGGTTTTGCCACCTCCTATTTGACACTGCAGAGCTTGATGGAGGTGAGGCAACCTTTGGAATCCATGTTTACATCAACTGAATGGCTAAACTCTGCTTGGGGGAAGAAGAGTGAGGGAAAGGAGATAAGAAAGATAATTCTGAATGATAAATTTTGGGCTACTGTGACCTATGCCATTTTGAGCACGAGGCCCTTAGTGCAAGTTCTACGCTTAGTGGATGCAGAGAAGAAACCAGCTATGGGTTTTATTTATAATGCTATGGATGAGGCCAAGGAGTTGATTGCACATAACTTGGGAGGAGAGGAGGCAAGTTATAGGGAGATTTGGGATATCGTTGATGCTCGGTGGGAGGTGCAGTTACACCGACATCTACATGCAGCTGCATATTATCTTAACCCTCAATTTCAATATTCAGAGAAAAAATCTTCAAATCCGGAGGTTAAGCTTGGTCTATATCACTGTATGGAAAGATTAATACCGGAGCAGGCAGATAGGGAGCTTGCAGATTTACAGCTTGTTCTGTTCCGGAATAAAGAGGGTTTTTTTGGTTTGAATGCAGCAAAAACTACCATTTCTAAACGGTCTCCAGGTATAATTAATTTGGTAAATGCAATACACTTTATTCAGTTCTGAATTTTGATTATATTTTTTTCTTGAAAACAGTTGAATGTGGATCCAATTTGGTGATTCCACCCCTGAGCTACAGAGTTTTGCTGTGAGAGTGTTGGGCCTCACTTGTTCTTCTTCTGGGTGTGAGCGAAATTGGAGTACATATAGTCAAGTGCAAACAAAGAGAAGAAATCGACTATCTACACTCAGAATGAACTCCCTCGTATACATAATGCACAACAAGAGGTTAAGAGATAGGAGGTTGAGGAATAAGGGGTTGAAAGATGATGAGGACCCGTTGGTGTGTGATGATCTGTCGTCTGATAATGAGTGGTTCATAGATGATGAGGCAGATTTGTCATTATCAGACTTACAGATAGAAGATCTAAATGTGGATGTATTGAGGGGCGAAGCAGATCAAACGGGTACATCCACTAGTATCACACCACACACATCTACTAGCTCTGCAAGTAAAGGTATATGTTCTCTGCCAGTCTGCCTGATAATGAGTGGTTCATCCAATTAATATGCTAATAATCTTTTCTTTTAATGAACAGGGAAGAGAAAAGTAAGTCATGTTGAAGATGAAGATGACATGACATTCATAGATACAATTGGAGAAGAAGATTCACTTGAAGACCCATTTAGTGATGGGATATGATTTCATTTTATATGTTTTTTGTATTTTGGGAGTTTTGTTAAACTAATATTTTGTGATTTTGTACTTTGGGACATAATTTTATTGCATCTACTTTCTTATTTTCCAATATTGCTATTATTTTCCTGCTAAAATCCTTAATTTTTCATTTACGCAATTCTGTGTTCGTGAGGCTTACGCCTTAGACCGCCTCGAGGCTTACGCCTCGCCTCACGGACGAAAACCGCCTCGAGGCGCAGTTACGCAATTTTAAACCTTGATACACGGTATATGTCAATTATTGAAAATATATGATACGGATACAAACACGGGTTGAACACAACATTATAATTTTTATATTTAAAAAATTGTGTATAAAAATTGAATAAATATAATATTAAAAATGATTTAAAAATAATAAGTCATTTAACTAGAATTTGTGCTTAAAATGATTCATATTAGGGTATCGAGAGTCAGACGTCGATGTCTTGTATTAGGTATCGAGAGAGAAGACAACAATGCCATCGAGAATCGGGCATCAATGTTATGTAGTAAGTATTGGGCGTAAATATCAATAGAGTGTCTGTCGTCGACATTGAGAGGGCGTTGGTCATCGATGTTAAGACTACATCGAACAAAGATGACCTGTTAAGTTGGTGGCGTAGAAATTGCTAGTGTCGAGCATCAATATCAAGACAGTGTTAAACTTTGATGTTGAGATAATTTTGAAATGTCTATGTTATAACAACGTTAAATATCGATGTTGAGATGACATCAAACATTATTATGAAAGCAAAGTCACAACCTACCAAAGAGAAATGAAAATGAGAATATTCGATGAATGTAATATTGAGTGTGGGAGGTTGATTTGATGTTTTGAATAGGAAATAATAAATTTTCTATCAACAATAAATTATATTTTAAATAAATAGAAGAAATTATATTTAAAAAAAATTCATTAAATATTTAAGACACGCGTGTCAAATTTTGTATTTAATATTTTTTTAATCGGACATATTTTCGGTGTGTCCGACACATGTGGGAGGCATGCCAAATGCATGTCATGTCGGATACATATTGGACATTGCCGCATATTTGAGAAGTGTCATTCATCATAGATATAACTGCTTGAGCTGAAATAAATGAATTACTAAAGGATTGTCTAATTTATTGCATTAGTAGTGTAATATATTCCAAACGCATGTCTTGAAAATTTAAATGTTTAGTATGGTAAATTTTAAATGCAATCTAATTCATGGGTGAATTTGGAATTCACTCTCTAGCTCTTTTTTAGCATATTTAGATATCCTGATTTTCAAATAAATTATAAATTTTCCACACCGATCACATTCACCATCTACTAGCAACTATCACCAATGGCTACAACTGCAACCCACCATCGCCGCCACATTTGCCTCAACACACTAGTACTGTCGTCCACCAGTGTCAGCCACCCCAACATCCACCATTAGTACCGCCAGACAACGACAACTATCATCGCCATTGTCACTTTACGTGAATTCATTTTATTTCCATTCAAACACAAAATATGATATCCTGCATTTATTTGACACCCAACTAAAACACTTAAGGAGCTATTTGGGTGGCCGAAAAAAGGATGCAGTGTAAAATGAATAATATAGAGTTGTTTGAATGAGTGTAAAAATAATGCATGAGATTACTTTTTTGTTTGATTTGAAGTATAATAAATGCAATGCAAAGTACACAAAAAAAATTGGTTAGTGGCCAACATTGGCGGCGGTGTGGCCGGTTGTAGGTGGCCAGTGGTGACGGCCGAGGTTGGACGGTCGGCGGTGGATGGCAGGTAACGGTGGTGGCAGGTGGAGATGATGGTCGATGGTCGGCGGCCAGTGGTGCTGGTGGTCGGATGCGAGAGGCCGACAATGGATGACCAGCAATAGTGGTGGTCACCCATGGATGGCCAACGTCGGCTGCAACTGAGGTCTGTCTGGGGTAGCCGGAGTGTGGCTGCGGTGGGTGATGACAATTGTAATGAATTTTCAGTGAATTTGAAACTCTTCTAAATTAGAGGAATTCCAAATACACAAAAAATGAACTAGATGGTGAATTCCAAATGCACTGAACTTTTACACAGTATTTGTTTTACTTCAAACCAAATGGCAATATTTTCAAAACCCCTATATTTAGAATACTTTACACTCCCTTTGCAGGCAACCAAGCAACCCCTAAATCAAATGCATTGAAAATACTTTACACTGCATTACTTTTTCAACAAACTAATCGACCCCTAAAAAAGAAACAAAAGTTTATCATAAAGGGACTGACCATTTTTTGAACATAACTCCTTAAAATAATGAATAAAGATCATCATTGTTATGGAAATAAACTTGGAAGTATTGTGTTAAAAATAATAGAAGATCTGAAAGAATGCTGTCTAGGTTTAGATCTAGATTAAGATCATATATTAAAAGGCAAATGAAACAACGCCGCATTCCTTCACTTGAGCATGCTATTCAAATTGTGTTAGATTTTTTAAAATGTTAAAATTTCCTAAGCCTAAAAGAATTACTATTATATTGAAAATGCATCGTCTTGTAAAAATAAAATAAAATTCAAGCTGATGCACTCGCAGAATATTGTTGATATCAAAGACACAAAGGTAAAACCTATAGTCATTGAATTTGGCTCTAAAAATTTGCTAAATTTTATTTTACAGTTCATCATATAAATCACTATGTATATGAATATCCTAGTAGAATTTTGCATTTTGATGTCAAGGAAAAGAATAGGGACTAAGTAACTAACAATTCCTTGAATGTTATGCGATGCATCATTGCTAATGGGAGTTGAATAAATTTATGTGATGCATCATTATTGGAAATGAACTTCTAATTTTTAAATATATTTCAAGTATGATGATAAACTTTGTAAAGTCATTGTTGATGAATATTTTTTGTAGCTAGGTCTAATACTTATTGAATGAAAACCACACCTAAAATCATATAAAATAGCTAAGGTAAACAAAACTATAATTTACAAAATACAAACATATCTAGTACCCATTCAAATTGTCAAATAGTTGTAAAATCCAATGTCATGTTTTACTTATGAATCTTGTGCATGTCATTTTTGGTAGACCTCAATTATATGATTTAAATGTTATTCACTTCGGGATGCTAATATGTAGGTGTGTAAAAGCAATCGGAGGAAGATAGTTTTAAATCTATTAAACCTAACTGTACTTCTATGTCACTTGAAAAATAATCTAGTACTAGTGTGTCTATACCTAGGGGCATTAGTCAAATGTTATCTAATTTTAAAGATTTGTCATGATGATCATCCTAATGAATTAAAACCTCTAAGAGGTATATAACATCTAATTGATTTCATTCATTAATTATCATTACCTAATTTATCCCATATTAGGATGAATCCAACTAAATATTGAGTGTAAAATACGAGTATATTAATTGCTTAAGAAATGATATGAGTAGTGGCCATTTTGAAGTTCTTCCATTACTTGCATCTCAGAAAATTATACAGTAACTGAAAAAAATACTATCAAATATCAATTTTATATGCTGGATTAGATGATATGTTGGTATGATTATCAAGGCTATTAAATTTCCAAAAAATTAATCTAAGGAATGGTTACCATTAAGTATTTATGGGAAAATGTGAGGAATGAAAAACTGCTTTTAAAAGTAAAGATAACATGTATGAATGGTTGGTTATGTCTTTGGAATTAACAAATGCATCAACTACTTAAGCAAAAATTATGAATCATGTTCTCCGATCTTTCATAAAGGTCAGCAATATTACCAGAATCAGAATTATCCTTGTGCCGTTTCATTCTATGAAGCTCAAGCAGCGTCTCCATGAACACCTTCATCCTCTGTATCTCAATATCCTTCTCAAATTCCATCCGCTGCTTCTCCAGCTCAATTGTTTGCTGCAGCTTTGACCTCTCCACTCTCTCGTAAATCTCACCAATCTTCTCAATGGCTCTTACAAGCTCTCTAAAGTCACCATGAACCCCTCCGCCACCTCCATCATCCCCAGCTGAAAAAACATCCGATCCACGCCAAGACGTCCGCCTTTTCTTAATGGCCAAAGCTTCAAACAACGGAACTTTCCCCTCCTGATCTATCCTGCCCATATCCTCCCCGCCATCAAAGTCGCCGTAACCGACTCCACTAACTTCGCGAGAACTCTGCGTAGCATCAGGCAAATTCGTCCGCACCCTTGACGAGCCCCAGGATGACAATACCAGACTGGGAGGAGGAGGCGTTGCAGAGCTAGAATTAGGGTTACGTTGCTTGACTTTAATGCTAAGGGACGGCTTCTCAGGTGAAGGACCAATGAGGATGTCGAGTCGGGAGAAGAAGGGCCAGGTGGAACGCCCCGGCTTCGACTTCTCGAGCTTGTACTTCTTCTTAAGGGTATCGATTCGATTCTTACATTGGCCACTGGTTTTCCGTGGATTTCCCACAGCGTCTTGCCGGGCGTTCACGGTGTCAGCCACATCTTTCCAGTCCTTCTGCCGCAGATTGCCGCGGCTTAGATGGAGGAAACGGTCGCCCCACGCTTCTACCAACGCCTCCGTCGCGCCCTCGCTCCAGCAATCCTCCCGCACTCCGCTCCCGGAGCTGGCGGTGGAAGCAGCTGCAGCGCGGTGCCGGAAGTTCATGGAATATAGGGTTGGAAGAGATGGAAAATGTGAAAGGCGACCAGGTATATGGAAGGGCTCCACCGGCTTTGTGTGTGAAAATCGAAGAGCCGTCGGCCATGCCTCGGTTGACCTTGCCGGCGGTAAGTTTACCAGGTGAGCAATGGCCCGAGTTGCGGCTAAAAGAAGGAATAATTATTAGGTCAGGATATTTGACCTAACTTTACATCCGGATGCTAATAACATGTCGCTACGTGCACTTATTTTTTATCATGCTGCTCGACGACATGGGCCCTATATTGCTATGTATGGACTTATTTGTGCAGACCGGGATATTGGTAGGTATTGCTCGGTATTGATCGATAATAATGAAAAATATCAATCTGTCAAGACCAATACCTAGCAATACCGAACAATACTTAGCAATACTCTGGTTTTGCTAGGTATTGCTCGGTATTGCTAGGTATTGGTCTTGACAGAGCGATATTTCTCGTTATTGCCAAGCAATACCGAACAATATCTAGCAATACCGGGTTCCGGTCTTAGTCGCGTCGTCGGGCCGCGCGGTAAATAGTAAGAGCAAGTGGCGATGTTATTGGCGTCCAGATGTAGAGCTACGTCAAGTGTCCGAACCTAATAATTATTCTAAAAGAAGAGAATTGCTCATCCAATAAATATATTTTGGTGAACTTATTTAAGAGACAACTAAACCAACAACAATTAGCTAAAACAATAATTCTTATAAATAACATTTAAGAATTTTTATTTTTTATTTTTTAAAAATTATTAAGTTGGTAAAAATATGCACAATAATAAATTTTCATTTCTTGCACTTTAAGTTGATGCATCTGATTTAGGAGAAGGTTTCATTTTATTTACATAATAAATATGCATTTCAATATAGAATAAACAAATAATTGGATAACAACATTGGAAAATATGAGAAATTGCTCAATATGCTTCAAGAAAGAAACTAAGGGACTATTTCGAATGTAAATATTATTCTGCGCATACGTCAAAGGTTTTTCGGAGACCAATCAGAATGTGCCACATCATCTCATTACTCGGAACCGTGACTCGATACTGCTCGATACCGCTCGGTACTGCTAACGTGGCTGCATCTGATTCACCTCTGGACATAGAACTGCGTCCGATGTCCACACAAAATAATTTTTCTTCCGAATGACTGTAGCTTTTTTTTTTATATAAAAATAGTTGTAAAATTATTCCCGGTAAAATAAATTTTTAAAAGCTATGATAAAAAGCAACTTTTTAATACATAAATTTGATCCATTATAATAAAAAAAAAATAAAAAAAAAAGTGTATGTGATATGACTTTGTTCAAATTTGGAATATACCATTCTCGCTTTATAATCATAAATTTTCTTGTACATAATAAAAATAAATTATATACATATCACAAAGTTAATATATTTATATATCTAACACATAAGCTTTTTATATAATCATAAATTAATATATTTAACTTAAAAAAATAAATATAAAAAATATTTTTAAGGCGATTCATAGATTTGTCAATTATATAAAAAAAATATAAACATTGGAATATCATATAGTAAGCTCTATCATTTCTCGGTATTAAAGTAAATTCTAAAAAAAAAAAAAAATAATAATAATAATTTTCTTCATCTTATAGTCGTTAAAAGAAATCGGTAAACTAGTCAAAGTTGAAGCATTTGCTGGGGGCATCGGAGTTCGGAGGCAGGATGGCAAGAACCTCAAGGCTGATTTTGGAGGATGAGTACGAGGTAAATTTGCTTCCCGAAATCTAGTTTTCCTTCTGATCCCTTTTATTTTTTCCTTTTTTATGGATTCCAAGAATCCGTGTCTCCGTGTCTCAAATCCTTGATCAAAATTGTTTCTAGGGTTAGGATCTGTACCGACTTGGATTGCTGTTGAATTTCATCTTCATAAAGTTTTTATTTTGTCTATGGAAATCGCTGCCCTAAGAATTATTCTACCCCATTTCCATCTGGTGCATGGATTAGCATTACCCGTTTATAGTTTGTGTTGGGACTTGCTAGATTTGGATGCTATTGCCATTCCGTTCGCAGAACGGTGAAGACTGAAGCGATAGTCATTTTTGTATTCCGGTGCCCTTTTATCGTTTCATTCGTTCCATATATCTTTTTCTGATGTTTCTATTTAGATATATATGCATTTAAATCTGAGTTTCTTTTCTTGTTTGGATAGATCTTCGGCCTGCATTTTTTTCATCTTGAATTGAAAAAGAGAACCCGCTTAGTCATTCTAGAAATGAACAAAGCCATGTGAAGATTGAGGTTTGCAATACCTAATGCTTCCAATATACGATAGAATCACAGTTTTGTACATGCTTCTTAGCTGAATTGCGAAAGTTAAATAGAGTTTTGGTCTGATCTTTGTAATTTTTTGAGCAATCAATTATACTATAGTATAATCTTATGAGTAAGATCCTACTGCTGTAGTTTCTGGTTATGATCCAAGAATCCATAACCCAAACAACCCCTGCAACCTACCTTCAAAGGCTTCATTTTTTATCTTTGAATTCTCAAGCAAGTTCTTCATCTTTTTCTATACATGTAATATGTGAAGAACAGCAAGAACTGGAGGAAAACAGAGAAAAGGAATAGTAAACTTTATTAATTGATTTTCTGTCTTTACATAATACAAGTCCAGACTTATATATAGAATAGGAGTACACATGTAAGAGAGTAATTGGTCTTAGTTATATTTACATATATGTCCTTAACATTCCCCCTCAAACTGACGAGCGGGAAATAATAGTCAGTTTGGTTCTCAATTCCTTGAACCTAGGCGTGGCGAGAGGCTTAGTCAGAATGTCAGCAATTTGATCGGTCGTGCTGATTGGAAGCAACCTTATGACATTGTTCTGGATGTGTTCCCGTACAAATCTTTGGTCTATTTCTATGTGCTTTGTACGCCCATGAAAGACTGGATTATTAGCTAATGCTATGGTTGAAGTGTTATCGCAATATACATCGACGGGTTGCGAATGAGAAATGCGAAAGTCTGCTAACAACCGCTTGATCCATATGGTGTCTGCGGTGGCCGAAGCAAGAGCCCGATACTCGGACTCTGTCGAAGATCTGGAGACAGTTGGCTGTTTCTTAACTGTCCAGGAAATGAGGGTGTCGCCCAAAAATGTGCAAAATCCAGATGTGGATTTGCGAGTCAGAGGATCTGAAGCCCAATCTGCATCCGAGTACGTCCGAAGCTGTAAAGTAGATCGGCTGATTGGAAGACCGTAGTCAGTAGTTCCTTTGATGTACCGAAGTAGCTTCTTGAGGAGCAGGGTATGATGAATCGCGGGATCATGCATATGCTGGGACAATGCATTGACAGCAAATGCAATGTCGGGGCGAGTTAGCGTTAGATACTGTAACGAACCGATGATTTGACGATATTGAATAGAATCAAAACAAGGTGAATCACCATCGTTTGTGACTGGAATTTTCGAAGAAGACGGGTTAGCGACCGAATTGCAGTTATGCAATTCGGCCATATCAAGAATTGAAACTGCGTATTGAGATTGAGAGAGGAAAAACTTATCTTGAATGTGATCTATCGTGATGCCCAAGAACTGGTTCGCGATGCCGAGATCCTTCATTGTAAACTTGGATTTCATTTGATCGATCAAGCTGTGTATTTTGAGGTCGTCATTCCCAGTAATGAGAATATCGTCAACGTAGACAAGCAAATAGATTTGAAGATCATCTTTATGAAGCAGCAACAAAGATGGATCCGCCTGGCTATGCGTGAAACCAATTTGTAGGAGAAATTTGGTGAATGTGGTGTACCATTGACGGGGAGCTTGACGCAAGCCGTAGATCGCCTTGCGAAGACGACACACATGGTTCGGATTGATGGAGTCTTCGAAACCTCGGGGCTGTTTCATGTAAACAAGCTCATTGATTTCGCCGTGCAAGAAAGCGTTTGCCACATCTAGCTGGCGGATTTTCCATTGATGGAAGAGTGCAATAGTAAACATGATTCTGATCGTAGGTAGCTTTGCTACTGGACTGAAAGTATCCCGAAAATCAATACCAAAGGCTTGTTGATTTCCCTGCGCAACTAAGCGAGCTTTGTGTCGTGCTATAGAGCCATCCGAATTGAACTTAGTTCGATATGTCCATTTGGAGCCAATTATGGAGACGTTGGGTGGAGGTGCTATAAGATCCCAAGTGCCTTGTTTTTGAAGGGCAAGAAATTCCTCTGCCATTGCCTTACGCCACTCAACGTGTTTGTTGGCTTCCAAAAACGTGGTAGGATCTTTTTGATGGTTTCCATCATGCAAAAGATTAAGACGTTGTACGGGTTTGAGAGATCCTGTTTTTGACCTGGTAGTCATATGATGCCTAGGAAGTGAATCAGACCTTGTTTGAGTCTCCATTGACTGACGACTGGTAGTATCCAGGGTACTTTCATGACTCCGGATGCTTGTTCGTGTGCAGTCATTGGATAGAAGAATGGAATTGTCTAGCTGTATCTTGCCACCGGTAGAGTTCAAAACAGACGACGGAATGAGAAGAGGATGAGGCACAGCAGTTGATGCTGGAAGTTCTTGAACCGACCTGTTATGGAAAGGAAATGCTTGTTCGTTAAACTTAACATGCCTAGATGTAATAATTTTATTGGTTATCGGATTTAGACATCTATAGCCTTTCATAGTATCAGAATAACCAATAAAAATACAGGGAGAAGAAGACGGTGACAGTTTTGTTCGTTGAGTAGGTGGTAAGAGCGGGAAACATTCACATCCAAAAATTTTTAAGTGAGCATAGGACGGTTTAATATTAAACATTCGCTGCAATGGTGAAAGATAATTTGTTGTAGCGGACGGTGCCCGGTTAATCAGGTAGGTAGCTGTTGAGGCAGCCTCCAGCCAATACGACGTAGGTAGACCTGCAGTTTGTAACAATGTCCGTGTGGTCTCGATAATGTGCCGATGTTTTCTTTCGGCAATGCCATTCTGTTCCGACGTGTATGGACACGAAGTTTGATGAAGGATACCAGCAGCCTTAGTGATGGATTGGAAGTGGTGATTTACAAACTCACCACCACCATCGGTTCGAATTACTTTGAGTTTGCGGTTTGTTTGCCTTTCTATAAATTTAACAAAATTGTGGAAGATATTAGAAACATCAGATTTAAGCATAAGCGGAAATAACCAAACAAAGCGCGAGAAATCATCTACAAAAATTATATAGTAACGAAAACCTTGATGTGAGGGAACCGGAGAGGGTCCCCACACATCCGAGTGAACAAGTTCAAGAGGAGCGTTGGTAGTACTGTTAGAGCGATCGAAGGAAAGTTTGTGTCCTTTACAAGTCAAACAAGAATTACAAGAAAAACTAGTAGAAGAAATATGTAAAGCAGGATTGCTTTTAGAAATCCACTGAAGAACACGGGAATGAGGGTGGCCGAGCCGACAATGCCAATCTTTCTTTGAAGAACATGTAGCAGGCAATGCCGTGGAAGCGTGAGTGATTGGATGTATTCTGGCCGGAATCTTGTACAAGCCATTGTTACATGGTCCGGTGAGAATAACCTGATTGGTCGTCCGATCCTTAAAAACAAAACCAGTGTCATCAAATGTAATAGAAATCGGGTTGTCTTTAACAAGATTTGATATGGAAAGTAAATTATAAGACAAAGAAGGAATATGCAGCAAACGAGAAAGAACAAGCTTACTAGCCGGGGTTGGAAGAATCCCCGCACCCGTATGAGCTATCGGGATGGATCTTCCGTCCCCTATGGTTACCGTATCATTGCCATTGTAGGTGTTGTATGGAGCTAGATTCTCCAAATTGTTGGTCATATGAGACGACGCGCCAGAGTCGATGTACCAATCAGCACCCGTATGACCTTCTGATTTTGCCACCAAAGCATTTGAGTTCTTGGAAGATCCTTGAGAAGGAACATAGTTGGCATTGAGTCTATGCCAACACGCATCGGCCTCGTGACCTTTCTTTTTACAAATTTGACAAATTACCGCGGGTTGATTAGAAGATTTATGAGCGGTATTTGTGTCCTGACTTTGTCTGGTTCGACCTCGACGTCCTCGGCCGCGAAACGCATAGAGAGCCGACTGAGTGTCTGGGTCTTTAGAAAATTTGATTGCTGCAGATTTCAAATGAATCTCTTCGCTGATGAGGAGAGCATAGAGATTGTCCAGAGTCATCGTGCCCTGCATAGTACGAATCGTTGTCGTGAAAGATTGATAGGCCGGTGGAAGACCATTGAGTATATAAATCATGATATCTTCCGAATCAATTGAGGATCCCGCTGAGGCGATTTGATCCACTATTTTCTTGACTTCGGTGAGGTAATCCGTCATAGACATGGATTGCATAGAAATATTGTGTAGCTCATTCTTGAGCTGTATGACTTTGGAGCGATTCGACGACTGGAACCTTGTGTGGAGCGTCGACCAGATCTCGTGAGTGGATTCGAGATGAATCACGTAGGGTAGAACGGCCGGAGAAATGGTGGAGCACATAGCCGTTGCAAGATTCTGATCGACAACAATCCACTGCTGCGGATCTTGATTTGGATCCCGATTTTCAGTGGCCGATCGAGCTTCAAGAAAGGCCGCAAATCCATTGGCTTTGAAAAGTTTAGCGATTTGCGAACTCCAGATAGGAAAGTTGTCCGCCGTGAGAGAGTGCGGTACAAGAAACTTAAGATTCGAAATGACAAACTTTAGAGATTGAGAGATAGCCGGAGCTGACTGCTGTACGCCGGTGGTTGCCGCCGTCGACGAGGAAGCGGAAGCTGATGTCGCCATGGCGAAAGCTCAGAATCTTGCGTCTCTTGATACCATGAAGAACAGCAAGAACTGGAGGAAAACAGAGAAAAGGAATAGTAAACTTTATTAATTGATTTTCTGTCTTTACATAATACAAGTCCAGACTTATATATAGAATAGGAGTACACATGTAAGAGAGTAATTGGTCTTAGTTATATTTACATATATGTCCTTAACAATATGTCTCCAACATTTTAAAATGGGAAAAAATCAGGTAAGAAAATTCCACTGAGAGCGTTATTACCCTATTTACACCTCATAACATATATTGCTATTATTTTAATTATCACAATGCCTGGACTGGCTCACTGAGAAATATAATCAGATATTCCCTTTCTTTTTTTCGCTCGTCTGTCATGGTGTAATATTATAGCTAATGTCCTCCCATTTTTTTGAAATTTCTAGAATAATGGTCCTTAATTGTGTGATACTGTTGAATTTTGTCATGTTCTTCTTGTTATTTCAATTTGTTAATTTGCATAATGAATTGACTGATTGCGCAAAGTATCACCTTATTCTAGGCTGAGCAGAGAAAGCAAGCAGCTGCTGATGTCTTGTTTCAATATTCACAGTTTGTTATGGTATGTATTGGGCATGGTGTTCGGCCTACTGATTTAAGGTTGCACTTAATGAAGGTGAGTTTATTTATTTTTTGTGTTATTAACAGTTTAGCTCTTTTATCTTGTTTGCTGCTTCAACAAATAGCACGTGTCTGTCATTATTTTGGTAAACTTGTTGTTGAAGAATAACTAAATTATTCATTGACAAAAGTAACATTTCTCGATGGTTGTTGATGTTGGTTAACCCTAGGGAATGCTCTATGTAGCCCCAAAGGATCTAATTGCAAATCCTTGCATACATTTGCAAAATGGCAGAATTACGGAGAGGGCTGAAATTTCATATTAAACAACTATAAATTTCATGGTAATTCTTAGTTGGTTTGATTTTTGTTCTAGTTAGAGGAAATTGACTAGTGCATGACCAAGAAACTCTATATTGTCTCATTTTGGATGCCAAGCTCGTTCATTTACTTAAAACAAAATTCTTCACAGATTGAAAATCCATGGTATACTCTTGAAGAATAGAGCATGAAAAACTCTCTTTGAGTTTTTGAATGAAACACGCTCCTTCAGAAAATTTATGTGAACATCATGTCTATACTATAAGTGTTGAGTCAAAGCTCTCAAAATGCTCCCTTTGGAAGCACCAATGAAAGCATCCGTACCACTGGACAAATAAATTATTACAACTATAATAGAGAACAATGGAATGACTAAATAAATAAGGAAGTCAAATTTATGTAATTTGATCAATAATGACCTACATCCATGTGGTGAGGAGGCACAAATGATCCACTATTGAATATATATGGAGTTCAAAAGCATATATCAAATCTTCTCTAACCAAAAGTAATGAGCTTACCAAATTTAAGAGGAATCAAAAGAGAAAAGAGAAGAATTTCTCCAACTAAATTTCCAAGTACAAATTAATCCACACAAGTGATCTATCTCATGCTTTTAGGCATGCACCTCTTCTCCCTTCTCCCTTTGACATCGTCTCTGTCTTATTCGCTTTATTTAGCCGCTGTTACGCTTGGACCGGTCCCAGCTGGACCGGTTCGGTTCTACGCCCGGCGGTCCAAAGCCGGGCGGAACCTGTTCGCAAAAACGGCGGAGGAAGAAGCGGGCTAGGAGGATTTTGAGCGTTTCGTTGGATGGAAATTTTGAATGAGGAGGGTGTTTATGTAATTTGTATCTTTCCTTTTGCTTTAATTAGGGAGATTGGGGGGGGGGGAATTAGGGTTATGTTGAATTTGAGTTTTCTCTTTGAGATCTAGGTTTTTGTTTTGGGCTCTTGGCTTCGCCGGAGACTTTGGAGAGTACGTTCTTCCTCTCGAATTGAAGAACAAATTGTATCTTTGCAATTTTATTCGTCTACTACTAAAATACTAGCCTTTGCTTGCGTTGGATCTCAGTTTTCTCGCGTTTCCTCACTGTTTTCCTGTGTAAAGCTGCTGTCCACTGCTGGAGACAGCAGTTTTTCCCTGGTTCCGCTTCAGTTTTGGCTAGGAATTACTTGATTTCAAGTATTTCCTATCAAATTGGTATCAGAGCATCGTCGTGGGACTTGTGGCAGCTGAAAATCAGGAATTTCAGCGGGTTTTTGGAGAGATTCAAAGGAAGATTTCTGGTTTTTCGCGGAAGATAAGATGGCCGGAAAGGTGGAAGTATTGGAAGGCGAGTTCGGACAACTAAAGACAGAATTGGAGAAAAGTTCCTGGAAATCTCCACCAACAATGACAGGTTGGAAGGGAGGTTCGTGGCGATGGAAGAACTGATGAAGAAATTACTTGAGATGAAGACTCATCCGACGGCGTCGGACGCAAGAGAGACTGTCGGCGACCATGGCGTAGGAGGAAATCCGAACCCGTTTCGGGGGAGGAGGAATCTGGCAGTGGAGATCCTTGAGGGAGAGGACGACATGCCACCTCTAGAGCCACTTTCTAGAGAGGAGATGAGCATGGGAAATGATCGTCGAGGTGCTGATTTTTAGCGTCGAGTTGCTGATTTTCAACGTCAAGGTGCTGATTTTGAAGGCAGGAGGGGTGAATATGAGGGAAGTGCAGATTTTGGCGAAAGAAGAGAAGAATATCAGCGTCAAGGTGCTGAATTTCAGCGTCGAGGTGCTGATTTTGAAAGGGGAAGAGGAGAATATGATGACGGATTCGGATACCAACGTCGGAGGGAGGACCGGGACACTTGGGGAGCACCTCATCTTCGAGGAATGGGAGGTTATGAAGAGTACCGGGGTAACGGAAGGGATCCGAAGGTGAGGAAGTTGAAGATGCCCATCTTTGAGGGGGAAGATGGCCATGGCTGGATATACAAGGTGGAGCGTTACTTTGCTGTCAACGGGTTGACAGACGATGAGAAGCTGACGACGGCAGGATTGTGTCTGGAGGGGAAGGCGTTGGCCTGGTATCAGTGGCGAGACAGGAGAGAGCCTATCAGGAATTGGAGAGAGTTCAAGGATTGTTTATTACAGCGTTTCCGAGCCGATGGGGGAGGAGACTTCTATGAGCAGTTCTTTGCTCTGACTCAGGAGGGGACTGTGGCTGACTATCGGGACAGATTCGAGTATTTGGCTAGCCGTTTGGATCACATCTCAGAATCAGCTCTAGAGGGAAATTTCATGAAGGGGCTCAAACCGGAGATACGAACAGCTGTCAGAGTGTTGGAGCCAAGGAATTTAGGCAAGGCTATGGAGCTTGCACAATTGGTGGAAGATCAGAAGAGATCAGAAAGAGGAGCTCGAGGCAACTACTCAGGGGGATCGTACAAGATGACTACTGCGGTATTACCCTCCAAAGGGGTAGCACCAGGTGGTCAGAAGGAAGCACCCAAGGAAAAGACTGGAGGAGGAAATGGGGGACAGTTCAAAAGGCTGACTGAAAAAGAAATGCAGGACAAGAGAGCAAAGGGGTTGTGCTACAGATGCGATGAGAAGTACATGCCTGGGCACAGGTGCAAGGACCGATCTCTTCAGGTTCTCCTCATTTGCGAAGATGAGGAAGACGAAGGGAGAGGTGGAAATGACCCCGAGGTGGAGGAGGATGAGAAGTTGCATCTGGATGTAGCAGAAGTCTCTCTGAACTCAGTAGTGGGGCTCACTTCGAGTCACACTATGAAGGTGAAAGGAGAGATCTCTGGTCGCGAGGTTGTGGTATTGATAGACAGTGGAGCGACACACAATTTCATTTCCACCCATATTGTCGATGTGATGGGGATGGAGCTAGTGGATACCGGAGGTTACGGGGTAATGATGGGCACCGGAAAGGTGGAGATGGGTCGAGGTGTCTGTCGAGGAGTAGTATTGAAGATTCAAGGGATCCAGGTAAAGGAAGACTTCCTTCCCTTGGAATTGGGGAGTACGGATGTCATCCTTGGGATGAAATGGCTGCAGACACTGGGAGAGACCAAAATCAATTGGGGAACGCTAAGGATGGAGATGGTGGTTGGGGGCAGGAAGAGGACGATTCAGGGTGATTCCGGGCTGACCAAGACAGGGGTTTCTCTCAAATCCCTCATAAGAACCATTCGTGAGGAAGGAGGAGGCTTCTTAGTAGAGTTACACCGCCTGGAAGGAGTCAGATTGGAGAAGGAAGTCAATGTTCCCTCTGCAGTACAGCCGCTCATACACCAGTTCAGCGGAGTCTTTCAACCACCCCAGGGGTTACCTCCTCAGAGAGAGTTGGAGCATGCCATCACTCTGAAAGAAGGTGAGACTCCGATCAGCGTCTGCCCTTACCGCTATCCTCAGATTCAGAAAGATGAGATTGAAAA
Source organism: Dendrobium nobile (assembly GCA_022539455.1). NCBI lineage: Eukaryota > Viridiplantae > Streptophyta > Magnoliopsida > Asparagales > Orchidaceae > Dendrobium > Dendrobium nobile. The sequence continues at coordinate 51,755,345 of CM039718.1, forward strand.
GCTGATCCGGGAAATGCTGGAGGCAGAGATTATCAGACCCAGCAACAGCCCGTTTTCTAGTCCAGTCATCCTAGTCAAGAAGAAGGACGGGAGTTGGAGATTTTGTGTGGATTACAGGGTTCTGAATAAAGGCACTGTACCAGACAAGTTCCCAATTCCTGTGATTGATGAGCTATTGGACGAGCTACATGGTGCAGTGATGTTCTCTAAGCTAGATCTAAAATCTGGATACCACCAGATCAGGATTAAGGAGGCTGATGTTCCAAAGACAGCGTTCAGGACTCATGAAGGGCACTATGAATTTCTGGTAATGCCCTTTGGATTGACTAACGCTCCTGCAACATTTCAGTCCTTGATGAATCGGGTATTCAAGCAGCACCTTAGGAAGTTTGTCCTAGTCTTTTTCGATGATATCCTGGTGTACAACAAGACTGTGGAGGAGCACTGGGAGCATTTGAGAGTGGTATTGGAAGTGCTTCAGGAGCACCAGTTGAAAGCCAACCTGAAGAAGTGCAGTTTTGCTCAGGCAAGTGTGGAATACTTGGGACATGTGGTATCTCAAGGAGTAGCAACGGATCAGACTAAAATTGAGGCAATGCAGAAATGACCGCTACTTAGGAACCTCAGGGAATTGAGGGGTTTTCTAGGATTGACTGGATACTACAGGAAGTTCGTGAAGGGATACAGTACCATTGCCTGGCCTTTGACTGAGCAGCTGAAGAAGGATAATTTTTGTTGGGGAGAGGCGGCCACCCAGGCATTCGAGAGGTTGAAAGAGGCCATGACGACGGTCCCTGTTCTAGCTCTTCCAGACTTTGATCAGGCTTTTGTAGTAGAGACAGATACCTCAGGATATGGGCTGGGGCGGTGTTGATGCAGAATCACAGGCCAGTAGCGTACTTCAGTCAAGTGCTTTCAGCCAGAGCTAGATTGAAGTCAGTGTATGAAAGAGAGCTGATGGCCATTGTTTTGGCAATCCAAAAGTGGCGGCCATATCTCTTGGGAAGACATTTCATTGTACGGACTGATCAGAGGAGCTTAAAGTATTTGTTAGAGCAAAGGATGGTGACCGAAGAGCATCAGAGGTGGTTATCCAAACTATTAGGCTATGATTTTGAGATCCAATATAAGCCTGGTTTGGAGAATAAGGCGGCCGATGCTTTATCTAGATGCGTTGGGGAGATTCAGGAGTTGGTTGTGTCAGTGCCATTGATAGTAGACTGGGGGGCCATCAAAGAAGAAAGTATGCTGAACGAGGAGCTGAGGAAGATCAGGGAGGATCTGGAGAAAGACAGGAGTAGTCATCCTGGTTACTACATGGAAGGGGGGAGACTATTGTATCAGGGGAGGTTCGTGATGCCACGAACTTCCATACACATTCCCCATCTGTTACAAGAATTTCATGGCAGCTCAGTTGGAGGTCACTCAGGAGTTCAGAAGAGATACCGGAGGCTGGCAACAGAACTTTATTGGAAGGGGATGCATAAAGATGTGGAGGAGATGGTGGCGGGTTGTGAGGTGTGCCAAAGAAACAAATACATGGCCATGGCTCCAGGAGGTTTACTACAACCATTGGCACTTCCAAACAGAGTTTGGGAGGAAGTGTCCATGGATTTCATCGATGGCTTACCCAGGTCAGAAGGATTCACGGTGATACTGGTAGTGGTGGATCGGCTGAGCAAATACGCACACTTCATTCCACTCAGACACCCCTACACTGCAGTGACAGTAGCTTCAGCATTCATCAGGGAAGTGATCAGACTGCACGGAGTACCAGAGGCGATCGTATCAGATAGGGACAAGGTGTTCCTCAGCCATTTATGGAGGGAGTTATTCAGACTGCAGGGAACAGTGCTCAAGAGGAGCACAGCCTACCACCCACAGACGGATGGCCAGACGGAAGTAGTAAACAGGAGCTTGGAGACGTACCTAAGATGCTTTGTTTCGGAGACACCAAAGCTATGGGCAAAGTGGCTATCCTGGGCTGAGTACTAGTACAACACGTCATTTCACTCGGCTTCACAAATGACTCCATTCAAGGTGTTGTACGGACGGGATCCCCCACACTTGGTACACTTTGGGAGTAGTAGTACCCTTGTTTCGTCAGTAGAGGAGTACTTGGAGGAGAGGGACCGAGTGCTAGAAGAGTTAAAGAGGCATTTGTTGAGGGCGCAACAAATCATGAAGAAGCAAGCAGATGGGCATAGGAAAGATATCCAGTTTGAGGTAGGGGATAAGGTGTTCTTGAAGCTCCGTCCATACAGGCAGAAGACAGTTGCCAACAGGAGGAATGAAAAGCTGGCTCCAAGGTACTTTGGTCCTTATGAAGTGATGGAAAAGATTGGGGCAGTAGCATATCGACTGAAATTACCCCCATCGGCGACTATACACCCGGTTTTTCATGTCTCGCAGTTGAGAAAGGCCATTGGTGATCACATCACCATTCCCGAGCTGCCGAGCACACTTACGGAGGATTTAGAGGTGATCATGGAACCGTTGGAGCTGAAGGGTGTTCGCCAAAAAGAAGATAAAATTAAGGAAGTGTTGATCCAGTGGAAGAACCTTCCTGACTACGAGGCCACATGGGAGCCATACGAGAGGATGAAACATCAGTTTCCTTATTTTCACCTTGAGGACAAGGTGATTTTTTGGGAGGGCGGTAATGTTACGCTTGGACCGGTCCCAGTTGGACCGGTCCGGTTCTACGCCCGGCGGTCCAAAGCCGGGCGGAACCTGTTCGCAAAAACGGCGGAGGAAGAGGCGGGCTAGGAGGATTTTGAGCGTCTCGTTGGAGGGAAATTTTGAATGAGGAGGGTATTTATGTAATTTGTATCTTTCCTTTTGCTTTAATTAGGGAGATTGGGGGGGGGGGGGGGGGGAATTAGGGTTATCTTGAATTTGAGTTTTCTCTTTGAGATCTAGGTTTTTGTTTTGGGCTCTTGGCTTCGCCAGAGACTTTGGATAGTACGTTCTTCCTCTCGAATTGAAGAACAAATTGTATCTTTGCAATTTTATTCGTCTACTACTAAAATACTAGTCTTTGCTTGCGTTGGATCTCAGTTTTCTCGCGTTTCCTCACTGTTTTCCTGTGTAAAGCTGCTGTCCACTGCTGGAGACAGCAGTTTTTCCCTGGTTCCGCTTCAGTTTTGGCTAGGAATTACTTGATTTCAAGTATTTCCTATCAGCCGCATAAAAGAAATGTTCTAAAAGCCTTAAATTAGTCGCAACCTGGTCGAACTAATCTCTTGCTCTCCCTATTGACTTTTTTAGGAGTTAGTTTGTGCAAAATCAAGCTGCAATCTGATTGAATGTGGCTGATTCATGACTTGCTTCATGCACTTGGACTTATTTATATTCTACTCTATGTTAGAGCACTTTTTGGTCTTAGATTTTCTTTTATGATGAATAATAATCAATTATTTTTTTTTCATTTGGATTGACCTTTATATGGACATAGTATTTTGGTAGATGGTTTATTCAAATTAGTTTTATTTTTTTTACTTCTTTTGTATGCATACTTATGAATGATAATTTACATTGTATTAAATGAAACGCTAGATTTATTCATGCTATTGAATTGTGTCCCCTCAAAATTGATTCTCCCTACTCTATAATTTCACTTAAAATCAAGTCCCTTCACTTCATATGTGTTATAAATTGTGCATAAACCTAAGTTAGATAGTTCAAGGCTTTGCGAATCTACTTATTAAGTTCATAACACCCTTCAAAAAAAAAAAAAAAAAAAAAAGACCCAAAGGCAATTAATCAGTTCTTTGTAAGGCTATCTTGAAAACTTGTATGTGGATGTAATGGATGGATTACACTCATGTGGTCATGATTGAATCGGAATCAAGGGATGCTCAATTCACCAAGGAATTATCCTCTCCTTTAATTGTTAGGTCGAGATGATGATGCAAACAAATCATCCAATAGAATTTTTTGGTGACGCACTTTCTACTGCTGCCTACATCCTTAATTATGGTCCCTCAAAATTTATCCCTATAAGTAATTTACACGTAAACCTAAATTAGATAGCTCATGACTTTTGGAATATGTTTGGATATGTTCACAACACCTTTCATGAATGTGAAAAATTAGGCCCAAAGGAAATTAAGCATTTTGTTATAAGATATACTGAAAACTTAGAAGGGTATGTAATGGATGTATTACACTCTCACGATTGCATGTGCATGTGCATGTGCATGTTTGAACTTGATCAAGAGATGAAATTCCTTGAGAGGATCATTTAGGGGAATTAGGAGGATCTTTATTTATACGGGTCAATTGCTTTGAAGAAAATTTTGCATCATTTTGCTAGATTGGGGATTTAAATAACCATCCTTAAATCCCTAATGATAATGAAGAGGAGCATTTTTCTTTGTGGGAGTATTCCATCATTTGATGACTAAAAAAATCTTGACGTGTAAAGAAGTCAATGTTTAATAATTCCAAATTTTTGTTTCAAAAATGATGATGTAAGACTTATGTGTCTCTTTAGATCTTAAGAAGAAATTCTTACCTCACGAGCTTTTGAAGATTGAATGAATGTTATGCAGGATGAAATGAGCCTTATGAGTTATGACAAACCATGTCGAAATATCATCGAAAACAAGTGGGTCTTCAAATTAAGCACAAAGGGAATAACATGATCATCAAATACAAAGCACATCTAGTGGTGAAATGTTATAATCAAGAAGATGGTATAGACTATGAGGATGCATTTTTCCCGGTGGTCAGAGTTGCTTCAATTCATTTAATTTAGCATCAGTTGCATATTTAGATCTCGATTTTTTCATATGGACGTCAATATAGTATTTTTTAATGGAGAGTTGGATGAAAAAAATTATATGAATAAACTTATTGGCTTTATGACCAATGGACATGAACACAAAGTTTGCAATCTTAAACATTTTATTAGCAATATTCTAAGCAATTGAGTCTTAGATTTACGTGGCCATTACCTTTATAAGTTTTGAAACAGTGAAAGTGGATCATTACATGCGTGTCTAATGGTTTAATGGAAGTTTTTTGATCATGTCATTATATATTGATGATATATGAATGGTTGGAATGATATAGAGATGATCCCTTTCATAAAGGATTGGTTGCCCTCTACATTTGAAATATTGGATACAGGTAAATTTGGCTTTATGTTTGGCATAAAAATCATGGCTCTTAGTAGTGTCCCAAGAGATTTACATCAATACTGTTCTTGAGTAATTTAGAATGCAAAAACTCTGAACACATGAAAACACTCCATTAGAAAAAGTGTGCCGCTTTAGCCTTAGGCTTCGTTTGGGATAATTTTTTTACTACTTTGTAAAACAACTTTTTAATACAAAAATTTCTTGAAATAATTTTTTTTACTAGAAAGCCGTTTTAGAAAGCAATAAGAAAATTATCTCAAACGAAGCTTTAATGATTGTCCAAAGTTATGAGAAGATGGATGTTGCATGTGCATTGTTCCACATTAAAACGCAACAGGATATATGATGTACGTTATGATGTGTATTCGATTCAATAGGTATCAGTAACGCAAAACTCAATCAAGTCGAGATATGTGTATCGCCTTTCGTGTTTTCTCGTAATATATGGTTCATTTTGACCTGCCTTTGTTTCTGCATGCCCTTCCAATTTGATATATTAAAGTTGAACCTATTATATTCACCTTTATTAAAATCTTTACTTTGTTCTTTATACTTCTCCAATGATTTCTTAACAGTTAACGCAAAACAATATTTTCATAATAGATTTTTTTTTTTGGCATGAAACAAAAATGATTCTCCAAAATTGATGTGATTTCTGAAGCTTAAATTTCATTAATTTCTCACAAAAATATATTGTTTAACTTAGAAGTCTGATTCCTCCACAACCTTAAATAGTATCTTTGTTTTTAAATATTAATATCAAAGTATTTCTTCCTCAATCACTATAATATTTCTCACATCTCTTCAAATCTTAATAGGTATCTCATCTAGAATTAAGGGCATCCTTACCTAATGCATCTGTTTTCAAAACTAACTGCACTTAATTTCTATGGATCAATCTACAATATTCTTTATTATAACATTGGTTATATTTTTTTGAGACAATTTTTTCCTTAAAGCTCTAATTTAGGCTTCATTTGGGATAGCTTTAGATCACTGTTTTGTTCTTGCTTTCAAGAGATTTTTGTAAAAAAAATCTTTACAAATCCGTAAAAAAGTCATTCCACTTCATATTTTCTTGATGTCTTCATCTTTGATAAAGAATCTATTAGATTCACCATTAATACATATTTAATAAAATATCATTTGGCATAACAAAAATTAAGGCAACAGTTGAAGTTCTAAAACCAAACTCATAATTAAAAGAAAAACTACGAAATAAGTCTATTGACAATGATATTATGAAAGATATAGAGAAGAAGATTCTATTAGACCGGTCCAATGGGACAGACCCGTGTGAAATATGCGAAGATGTTCTGCCTTCCTGTATGCACGATCCGATCGTCCTGGTAGGAAAAAGCTGTTTAGGGAGGATTTTTGAGGAAATTAGGAGAAAAATTTCAATGTAGGAGCTGTTCAGAGATTTCCTTTTGAATTTTATGTATTAAGTAATATGTTTTGCTAGGGTTAGGGAATCTTGAATTTGGCTGAATTTGGGATTTGTTAGGTTTTCTTTTGGGCTCTAGTGGTGTCTAGAGATTTTGGAGAGATAGATCCTCTTGAATAGAGGATCAATTGTATCTTATTATTTCTTTATGTTAGGTTGATTATTGCAATAAAAACTACTGTTTTTTTTTTTATTTTCATTGGAGTTTGAAAAAGTTTTCTCGCTATTTTTATCATTATTGTTAGGATTTACTTGAAATCTACAAGTGTTTTCTATCAAATTAATATCAGAGCTATTTTTGGGACCTTTGGTGGGCTGTTTTGGTGAATTTCAGTGGCTGTTCTTGGGATTTCAAAGAAGAAAGTTGTTGTTTTTGATGGACGAAGTCCAGATTTTTATTTCTTCAAAAATCCGGGCATCAATGGCGGCCAAGGAAATGGATGCGTTGGAAGAACGCCTCGAATTGGAGATTGGACAAATGAAATATGAAATTTAAGATCGCCAAACTCAAGTTTCAGATTTAAAAAAAAAAAATGTTTTAACCATCCATGATAAGTTTGATTTGAAAATTTTCATCCTGGAGGAGATGTTGAAGAAAATGCTCGAGGGCCAAACCAAAATATTGCAGTCGGAGGTGAGGGAAGGCGCGGACAACCACGGAAGTGGGGAAAATCTGAAGCCAATCAGACGAAAGGAAGATCAAGAGGTATAGATTTTGGAGGGAACATAAAAAATGCCTCCTCTAGGACCTATTCCTAGGGAGGAGTCTGGTAGAGGGTATGTTGAGAGACGTGAGGGATTTGGGCATGAGGGGAGGGATGTTGAATTTGAAAGAAGAGGGGCTGAATTGGAAAGACGAGGACTTAATTATGATCGAAGAGATGCCAAATTGAAAGGAGGGGGGTTAAATATGATCGAAGGGGTGCTGAATTTGAAGGGAGGAGGTGGGTTTGCAATGAAAGGTTTGAGTGTGAGCAGAGGAGGGATGATTGTGACAATTGGGGGGAACCACCCGCTTGGGGAATGTGAAATTATGGGGGGAACAGAGAGAACGGAGGTGATCCGAGAGTGAGGAAATTGAAGATGTCAATCTTTGAGGGGGAGGATGCGCACGGGTGAATCTACAAGGTTGAAAGTTATTTCGCCGTCAATGAGTTGATGGATTAGGAGAGACTTACGGTAGCGGGCCTATGTTTGGAAGGGAAGGCTTTGGCTTGGTACCAATAGAGGGACATGCGACAACCCATATGGAGTTGGAGGGAGTTGAAGGATTGTTTAGTAGAGCGTTTTCGAACCGGCAGGGGAGGAGACTTTTATGAGCAGTTTTTCTCCTTCACACATGATAGTTTAGTGATAGAGTATCGGGAGAGATTTGAGTATTTGGCTAGCCGATTGGAATGCCTTTCTGAGACAGTGCTAGAGGGGAACTTCATGAAGGGACTGTCATCAGAGATCCGGACAGCGGTTAGAGTGATGAGGCATCGTGATTTGGGAGAGGCTATGGAGCTAGCTTAGTTAGTGGAGGATCAAAGGTACCTGGAGAAAAGGGTGGAAGGCAGCAGCTCAGGAGGCTCATTCAGGATGGCCACCACCTTTTTGGCATCCAAGGAGCCGACACCGGGTACCCTTCGGGAGACTTTGAAGGAGAAGATTGTCAGTGGAAGACCTGGGGACAACTTCAAGAAGCTCACAGAAACAGAGTTACAGGAGAAGAGAACAAAGAGGCTTTGTTTCAGATGTGAGGAGAGGTATACAGCGGGGCACAGCTGTAAGGATCGAACTTTTCAGGTTCTCACTGTTTGTTATGTTGAGGTTGTCTTCTTCCCACCTTGCAGACAAGGTGGATCTTTGGAAGGGGAGTATTGTTAGATCAGTCCATTGGATCGGTCCGGCCAGTCCAACAGGACAACAGGACCGGCCCATGCGAAATAGGTGGAGATGTTCCGTCTTCCTGTACGCTCGATCCGATCGCTCGGGTAGGAAAAAGCTGGTTAGGAAGGATTTTTAAGGGAATTAGGAGGGAAATATTAAAGTAGGATATGTTTAGAGATTTCGTTTTGAATTTTATGTATTAAGTACTATGCTCTGCTAGGGTTAGGGCATCTTGAATTTGGCTGAATTTGTGATCTCTTTGGTTTTCTTTTGGGCTCTAGCACGGCCTAAAGATTTGGGAGAGAGAGTCTCCTCTCGAATAGAGGATCAATTGTATCTTGTTATTTCTTTCCGTTAGTTTGATTATTGCAATAAAAATTACTGTTTTATATGATTTTCATTGGAGTTTTGTAGAGTTTTCTCACTGTTTTTATCTTTATTGCTAGGATTCACTCGAAATCTACAAATTTTTCCTATCAGATTCTGAGTGGCGGCATCATTTGTGCAAAAGAAGCATTAACATTTTCTTCTAAATTTAAAATATGATGCTCAACTGTCCTGGTCAACAAGGTCTCTTTTATGTCTGCCATTGACAGTGCAGTCTTTTATAAATGTATATTCTTGTTAATTGTTATTAGAAAAAATGTATAGTCAATCAAAGTTATCGGTCAACAAAGTTGGAACAAAAATCTTAGGCTTCATCTGCGGCAATTTTTTTATAATTCTCTAAAGCTGCTTTAAAAAGGGCTTAGTAGAACATAAATACACATATCATCGAGGACTGAACCAACCTCTTTTTTGTGGGCGAGGAGAATATGATTATGAAATAAATAATTTTATCTATGAAATATAAAAATAAACAATTGCAATTATAGAATGTGAACAAAATAGTTAAAATAATTATTCTTCTAAATGAAAATAAAATTTCAGTGTGGGCCAGTGATCTACTTTTTTTTTTTATTTTTTCTGAATTATCTTCCCAGTATAGGAACACAATATCATCACTGATTAAACTTCTGTTGAACTAAAATATGAAATTAATTCTTTTTCAGGAAGTTTCAGGGATGCAAACCTCTCTAAAGAAAGAACCATTGCCATCTCCATCCTTTCCAGATTCTACAGCTGAGCCTTCATCCTCTGGAAACGATAGAGATGATAGATCTTAAGAAGAGCTCTCGATCATCTTAAATATACAATATTTTTGGTTTTCTCCCCTCTGAAATTTGGATATCTCACCTTTAATTGTTCAGCTGCTGAATTTCTTTCATGTAATTTATAATATACCTGCTTACTAAATCCTGTAGATTTTTCTTTCCTTTGTATCTCAATTCTCATCAAATGCCTAAGAAGGGATTTCTATATCCTCTGAAATTACAGAGTTGGTTGATTAATTTTTTTTCTCTTCAAATATGATACTTAGGATTCGTTTGTTACGGTTTTTTTATTGCTTTTTTAAAACAGTTTTTAAACTTTTTAAAAAATTAATTTTTATACTAAAAAGTTGTTTTAAGAAGCAGTGAAAAAATCATCACAAATGAGGCCGGATTCAGCGAACAGAGTCAAGTTTGCAATTTTGTCTCTATGAACGCAGTTTTATTGATTTTTTTTTTGAGTCAGAATATTTTGATATGAACTTACTAAGATGAATGTTTTTAGTTATTATATTTATTTTAATATGATTATAATATTATAGATGTTAATTGATTAAGCTTGTATTACATTATTTTAAAGTAGATATAAGGATAATAGATACTCATATTGATGCAAGTGTAAGTGTTCATAAAGTATATATGAAATAGATTTGGATGATAATATCTTATTAAAATTTAGTTAGGATGAACTTAAAAAAAATTTTAACTTTATTTTGAGATTAGTATGATATTAAAGTTAATTGATTATTTATATATTATAGTTCTGTAAAGAAAAGTTAAAAATTTATTTCAACTAATTTTGATTAAGCGATTCCATTCTAAATCTTCCTTTTTTTATATTTGAACTTAAACATGCCTCATATATGTAAGTTTTATATTCATGATCTTTTAGATTTTATTTGAGACATTTTTTTTATTGTTTTTTAAAGTTATTTCTTTTAGTATAAAAATTAAATTTTTTATATTAAAAAAATTACTTTGAAACATAATGAAAATAGTTCCAAACAAAGTTTGAAGCTTAGTTTGTATTAGTTTTTTTTCCTTGCTTATTAAAACCTAATTTTAGGAATTTGTTTTAATATTTTACTAAAAAATTGTATTACGAAACAGTTCCAAATGAAATCTTAATTAATCAAAGTCTCAAATCAATGTATTAAGATGAGCAATAATTTTCTCTTAGTTTCATCGGAGTTCTTTGAGTTTGGTCAAATAAGTAGTATCAATTTTTAAATAACTATCATTTGTGAAGGGAGGATTATATTGATGTCTGAAGCCGCATGTCAATTATTAATTCAGGTCACCTGATGCGTCTAGAGACCAATAATCACGCGCCACGTCACCTTAAACTTAGTATTGCTCGATATACGTCCGGATTTCCGATTTTTTGTTCGGACGTAATAATTACTCGAAGCCGCATGGCCCCGCCGAAGGCCTATGGATTTAGTATTAAGTAACATATTTTCTAGTCCTCAAAATATGTATAATTAGAAGAATCTTTTTAGAATTTATTTTTTTTAGAGACAACAACAACAACAAGCCTTTATCCCACTACGTGGGGTCGGCTACATGAATCCTTTTTCTCCATTATGTCATATTAAAAGTCAAATTCTCATTTAAATCTAATAAAGAAAGGTCATTCCTAATATTTTCTAGCCAAGTCTTTTTAGGTCTACCCCTACCTTTCTTAACATAAGTCAAATCTAATACCTCTACTCTCCTAATCGGGTCATCGGAAGGTCGCCGTTTTATGTGACCAAACCATCTAAGGCGACTCTCTCTAATCTTATCTTCTACTGGAGCTACTCCAACCATTTCACGTATATGCTTATTTCGTATTTTATCTCTAAGAATAAAGCCACTCATCCACCTGAGCATCCTCATCTCTGCCACACTTAACTTAGTATTATGCTTCTCTTTTAATGGCCAACATTCGGCACCATAAAGCATTGCAGGCCTCATTACCATCTTATAAAATTTTCCCTTAAGTTTGAGGGGTACATTTCTATCACATAACAAGCCCGATGCATTCCTCCACTTCAACCATCCAACTTGAATTCTGCTGATAATATCCCAATCTATTTCACCATCACTCTGAACAATAGATCCAAGATATCTAAAATGTGAACTCTTATTAATGACTTGATTGCCCAAAGTCACAATCCCCTCACTAGGTCTATTACTCCTAAAATTACACACCATATATTCCGTTTCAGATCTACTCAAGCGAAAACCTTTAGACTCTAAGGTTGACCTCCATACTTCAAGTTTACCTTCAACTCCCTCTCTAGTCTTATCAACAAGAAGAATATCACAAGCAAAAAGCATACACCAAGGTACATCCTCTTACAAATGTCTAGTGAGAACATCCATGACTAAAGCAAAAAGATATGGGCTTAAGGCTGATCCTTGATGTAACCCAACTGAAATAGTGAAATACTTGGTCCATCCACCTTGTGTTTGAACACAAGTAATAGCTCATGTATACATATCTTTAATTATTTGAATATAAGCATTATTGACTCATTTCTTTTCAAGAACTCTCCATAGCACTTCTCTTGGAACTTTATCATATGCTTTTTCTAAATCAATAAATATCATATGTAGATCCTCCTTATTTTCTCTATATTTCTCCATCAAACCTCTTAATAAATGTATGGCTTACATTGTCGACCTACCCGGCATGAATTCAAATTGATTTTGAGAAACATTAGTATCACGCCGCAACCTATGCTCCATAACTCGCTCTCATAGTTTTAAAGTATGACACATTAACTTAATACCTCTATAATTCGCACAATCTTGTGCATCACCTTTATTCTTTAAAATAAGAATTAACACACTCATTCTCAACTCATCTGGCATCTTTTTAGTCTTCAAAATAGTATTAAAAAGTTTAGCAAGCCATGAAATTCCTTCATCTCCTAAGCATTTCCACACCTCTATTGGAATATCATCAGGTCCAACAGCTTTTCCACTCTTCATTTTCTTTAAAGTCTCTCTAACTTCAGTTTTACTAGTACGCCGATAAAAACATAAATATTTATTTTCATTTAGGGTGCTAAGCTCACTATAGTCAATCTTATTTTCAGAATCTTCATTAAAAAGTTTAGCAAAATATCTCATCCATCTTTGTTGAATATCATCTTCTAATAAAAGTATTTTTTGATCTTCATCATTAATACACTTCATTTGAACTAAATCCTTACTACTCCTATCTCTTTGTTTGGCTAACTTATACATATATCTTTCTCCCTCTTTAGTATCTAATTTATTATATAAATCACTAAAAGCTAATGCCTTTGCATCGCATATTGCTCTCTTAGCATTCTTACGAGCCACTTTTTTTTTAGAGAAATATGTTTAAAATTTATTTTAAATAAATTATTCCTTTTGTAAATGTAGACTGATTAGTGAAGCCTGTCACCAATGAAATTGGTTCAAATTTAAATTTTGTATGGGATTCAAATTTAAATTTTCATTTTGTTTAAAGATAGTTCAAAAGTTCATTTAAATGAACTTTTGAACCTTCTTTAAACAAAAGTTTATGTTGGTTGTGAAATACTCTTTCACCCTTGTCCTTTACAAGCCGCTTGTCCCAACAATTCAATCCTTAGCAACTTTTTGTAACAAAATACCTTTTTTTTTTCTTCACACATTTCTTCTTCCTTCAATACCCTCAGTGAGATCCTATTGCGAAATCCTTGTTTTTTTTTTCACATCATTGCTTATGTTGTAAAATTTACTCCCCCCCTCACACTCTTCACTCCCACGATAAATTCTTCTGTGCGGAGTCCGGACATTGTCCAGAGGCTAATAAAAATGCTCCACGTCACCTCAAAAGTGTACCGTGCTCGGTACCGAGCATTGGTACCGCTCGGTACCGTGCTCAGTACCGATCGGTACCGGACGGTTCTCCCATCCGGTATCCACACAAAATATTCTCTCCTCGTCGATGCTCTCAACAAGCTCTTGTCGTGAATTCCTTTACTTTTCACAAGCCACCTCTCCTTGCCAAACTGACGTTGGTGAAGCTTGGTTCGAACCTAGCTCTAATAATATTCAAATTTAACCTAATTCAAATTTATCTCGAATGCCTTAGTCCATTGAGGATTTGGTAAATATAATAATCTCTCATTTAGGGTAACTTCAAATGAAATGAACTTTCATACATATCTCAAAAAAGAAAAAAAAAAATACCGGTCATATTTCTTCAATTATTCATACTATGAGACATAAAGTTTGGGATGCTTTTTTCTGTTTTATAAAATAATTTTTTAATATAAAAAATTTATTAAGCTAAATGTTTTATACAATAAAATTGCTTCCGAAATAGTAAGAAATTCATCTCAAACAAAGGACAAATTATCAAGTGCGGTAATTGGACGTCGTCTAGAGACGAATCAGAACCCGTCACATCATCATTTTGTTGTGTACTGGTGATGTGTACCACTGCGTACAGAATAATGTGACACATTCTAATTCATCTCCGGACGATCCGATGACCGCATGTAATAATATCTCCAAACCAAGACTAGATGCGTTGGAGTGAAATTTTTGTAGTTGGTAGAAAGTCAACTGGAGTTTGGTTGTTAACCGCAGGTGGATAGGTCCACTTCTCAGTCTCCGCCAGCTGCCGTTTCCAACAAGCATAACTTGTAGCTGAAGCAAAGATCCAAAAATATTTCAGTCTGCTACTTCGGTATTTTTGTAATACTTTGAAGATTATAATGGGTTATGAGTAAATAGATAAATTAAAATTCTAATGTTATATAATAAACTAAAACCTAATGTTATATAATAAATTATGTATAAATTGAGCAAAAAATTCTAAATTGAAACATAGGACCCAAGCTGTCCTTGTTTTTATAATCCACTTTTATTCTTCTCTCTTGTGAAGGTTCAATATTCAACTCAAAGTCTTCCTGGAATTCCAATTTAAGAACTTGATTAAATTGCTCAAGACATTTGAACCAAAGCCATTGGAGATAGAGGCACAAATGAGTCGAGTTGAGGTTGAGCCATCCTCAATTCGAACATGATTTTGATTAGTTAAATGAGTTTAAGCTTGTGCTCGAGTTTAATCTACGAGTTCAAGTTGGTTCATAAGCTTGCTTATTTTATTTAAAATAAAAAATGTTATTCTCATTCAAGATAAATAAAAAAATTAAATGATAAATAATTAAAAAAATACTTGAAATAAAAAAGATGTATAATCTTGATGAATTTCTCTTTTGACTTGATGTCGGATCCAATTTGAATTTTGGAATTTTGCTTCCTTCTGTCCCGTGTTTTTTGCGGTAGATTTGACGAATGATTGCCTAATTTTTCTTCACTAACTTGGTAGAAAATTTGCATACCTTCTGTACTCTGCTTCTTCTTTTGGCAGGCTTGGTGAAGGAGTATATGCTAGTGACTTAAACCCTCTGGACTTGCATTAGGTCGGTGGCAAGGGGTGTCATCGGTCTAGAGCTTTGTGCATGACACGTTGATGACGAAATCCTCTTGGTTCAGCACAACTTTATACCAAATATTTTGAATTTTTAGATAGTCTAAGTGTATTTTATATTAAGATTATTTAAGCGAGCCAGCCCACAAGTTGACAAATTGAGTTAGGATTGTCTTATGCTTAACTTGTTAGCTCATCGAGTTCAGTTTATGAGCCATTTATTGAATCAAATCTAAGTTAGCTCATGAGTCAGCTTGACTCTTACACCCCTAATTGGAGAGTTGTAGTTGAAGCACAGGTTAACCTAATCTACTACTATAAATTCAACTGAACATATAGAAGGATAATATTGTATGCCAAGCATTCAAATCCAATCACCATCTAAATTTGAAACTATGACAAAACTACAAATACATGCAGCTTCATATAAAAATAAATTATAAGCTGCTTCATAGATAAAGAATAACATAAAAAACATCATATGCAACGCTCACAAATAGTTAGAAATGGCAAAAAAGAATGATTCTTTTCTTCCTTGCACTATCTCTTTGATATATTTAAGGATCCAGATTTATTTCTTCTATAGCACAACTATGTACAAATTGCTAGCAAAAGACTTGTCACCTCTCATCTAAGTGACATTCACAGCTTATATATTGTATTTTCATTACATCTTCAAAGAAAACTAACTTTGTACAGTAAACACAAAATTTTCTTCTTGTACCTGCATCAATCAACTCCTCATAGCCATCTTCCTTTCCTTCCACATCACTAACTCTACCATCTCCACAGGTATTCCGAAGCCTGGAAAATGGAGCAAGGGTCTCAAGCATATCATCAATCCAGTTATAATGCCATTTTCTTCCTTCTTCCCACACCATTAATGATCCAATAAGCATGGCTAAACCTCCTCCAAATCCCATACCTGTAAATATGTATTCCCAGCTGGGTTCAGTTGAAACTCTACTAACTGGTTTATTTGATGCTGAAGGAGATTCTGCATTTGGTTTTCTGCACGGAATTGTTAGAGGATTTCCACATAAATCCTCATTTCCTTCAAATGAAGTGTTTGAGAAAGTCGGAAACTGGCCGCCTTCAGGAATTTTTCCAACTAGGTTGTTGTAGGCAAGATTCAAAACAGAAAGGAATGTTAAATTAGTCAGTTCCATAGGGATTTCACCATCAAGATGGTTTTCGGAGAGATCGAGCGATTCGAGTTGTGTCAGATAACCGAGCTGATGAGGAATTGGACCTCTCAAAGCATTTCTTGATAAGTTGAGTAAATACAGAGAATCAAGGTTTCCAATTGATGCAGGGATCTCTCCATCAAAATTATTGTTTGAGAAATCGATGGATTTGTAGATATTCAGAATCTTTTGCAAGTTCATCTGAAATCCTTTGATCGTGATAGTTATCATATCATGATAGTAGTTTGTGGTGAACTTTAAATAGTAAAAGCCAACAGCTGACTGCACTGAATCTTTGTTACTACTCATCATTGCCTTGAAATTGCAAAAACATTCTGCACATAAATTACCACTGAAGTTGTTAGATGAGATGTCAAAGATCTGTAGCTCTTGGAAGGTGAAATTTTTTCCATGAATATTTGTTGGAAGGCTGACTGGTCCATAGAGTTTATTGGATCGTAGAATCAGGATAAGAAGTGAGGAAATATTTCCCAACCAATTAGGAAATGTGTCTGTCAATTCATTGTTCCCCAGGTCTAGAACTTCAAGTGCATGACAATTGACAAGAGAACGAGGAAGACGACCCTCTAAGCGGTTGCCATTGAGATTTATAGTCTGAAAATTACATTTTTCTCTAATTTGTGGAGGGATAGATCCTTGAAGCCGGTTCATTCTAAGATTTAGAACATTCAGGTCCATTCCATTTCCCATAAGACATGGTGGAATTGCACCAGTTAAGCCATTGTTGGATAAGTCAAGAACAGAGAGAAAAGTTGCATTGCAGAGTGAATAGGGGATTTCTCCACTGAGATTGTTTCTTGCAAGGGATAGAAACAAAGTGAAGTTCAAGTATAAGGAAAGGTTGTTAGGGATGGAAGATGAGAATTTGTTATCTGAGTAATCAAGAGCAATGGGATTAGGCGGGGGAAGAGGAATTGGTCCTTGAAGTTTGTTTGAGTGGAGATCAAGCACCATTGAAGAAGCTATGGAGAAATTAAAAGAAGGCCCTTCAACAGAAGTGAACAAGTTGCAAGAGAGATTCAAGTTAATGAGGTTTCCTTTCCCAACACTCCAAATCCATCCGGGTATATTACCAGTAATACTGTTGTTGGAAAGATCCAGTGTGGTAATCTGATCTTGGAACATCAAGAAAAGTGGTATCTTGGTTAGATTGCATCCTACCAATTTCAAGGTAGCTATCTTGGGAAACGAAGAAAAGGAAGAGCTGTCATCTTCTTCAAGACAGGACAATCCACTATCAGATAAATCAAGATATGACAGGTTCTTGAGAAGCAAGATGGAGTTCAGCTGGAAAAATCCAGTGAAGTTATTATTAGCAAGTGAGAGAATTTCAAGTCCGGACAGCCGAAAAAGTGACATTGGGATCTTTCCTTGGAGCTGATTATTGCTGAGATCAATATTATTCAACAAAGAAGCCTCAGAAAACTCAGGTAGTTGGCCAGAGAGCTGGTTCTGCCAAAGCAGCAATGTCCGCAATTGAGGTAGATTAAAAAGAGTTTCAGGAATGGGTCCGGAAAGCGAGTTACTATGCAGATCAAGTTCTGTAAGTTTTTGAAGACCTCTCACTCCATAACCTGTAAGAGTTGGGCCTGAGATTTGATTTTGTGCGACTATTATCTCAACAACTGATGAAGGTGACTGAAAAGGCGGAATCAAACCAGTCAAATTATTGGAGGAGAGGTCCAACCTCATGAGCTGAGTCAAGTTCCAAATTGAATATGGTATTTTCCCATAGAAATGACAGTTTGAAAGATCTAGTATTTTCAAAGACTTGAGATTGCCAATGGTATCAGGTAAAAACCCAGAAAAATTTGAGCGAGAAAGCACCAAACTTTCCAGAGCGCTGTCCATGGTGAAATCTGGGAGGGATCCGGAAAGCATTGGATTAATGGAGACATCAACAATTGTCAAATTCTTCAGCTGAAATATGTCTTTGGGGAAAAAACCTTCAAGCCCGCAGTAACCTAGCCGAAGCACAGATAAAGAAGTAAAATTAACGAAGAAATCAGGCACAGTGGTGTTCAAACTGTTCCCTTCAAGGTCAATAACGGACAAAGACCGGAGCTTGGATAAGGAAATTCCAATGCCGCCAGAGAGTGAACAGGCTTCCAAGCTCAGCTCTTGCAGTTCGGGAGTCGATCTAGCCAAAGCTCCACACCATTCCTCTCCACTGGCAGAGATGTTCACACCATCAAGATAAAGCACCCTCAGATTACTAATCCCTTGAAGAAGCGCTTCGAAATCTGGGTCTCTGAGCTCGAGCAATGAAGACATACCAGCATCTCCATACGAAGACAGATCCAAAGAAACCAAATTGTTGAGATGAGAGATGCCGATGGGTACTTGCCCCTGGAATCCCGAGTTTGAAAGATTCAGATGTGTGAGATTCCCAAGCTTATCCCATCCAGAACTCGGAATCGGATTGCCGTAAAACAGGTTGAAGGCAAGGTTCAGAACACGTAAAGAAGTGAGATTGAAGAGGCTCGAATTAATACTACCCGATATGTTTTGAGAGCTGAGGTCGAGATGGACGACATTACCCGAACCACCATCGCAAAGGACGCCGCGCCATTGACAGCAGTTCGTGTTTGGCTGCCAAGATTCCAGCTTTGAGAAAGAGAAGCCCTTCTTTAGCTGTAGCAGCGCCGATCTCTCGTCGGGTAGGCATCCATAGATGAAGACGATGTAAAGGAAAAGAGAGGTAAGAGTTAGGTAACTGGAAACCATCGAGGCGGAGCCGCGGAGGGCAGGGGATGAGTCGGTGAGGTGTGGCTGCGGCCTGCGGGCATACCCCGACCTGGGACTTTCGCATTAGGGAAAAAAGGGGAATGAAACTGTTTCAAGCTAGGAAAGTAAAGAGAACGGTGGAAAATTGAAATGACCACTTGATTGACTCTAAACTCCTCTCCCAACAAAAAAAGTTAGGTAGAAGATTTAAGATTACGCGCTGTAAAAAAAAATTAATAAAAATAAAAAGTATATATATATATATATATATATATATATATATATATATATATATATATATATATATATATATATATATATATATATATATATATATATATTGAGAGAACCCGGGGCTTAAAGCCCATATATTAAGAAGCATCAAAACAAATTACAAATAACCTATGGGAAAACAAGAGAAACAAAAGTAGCAAAAGCTAAACAAAATTATACAAAGACTATAACAATCGGCCAAAATTGGACGAAAGACAATCTGAAGACTCAGAAAATAGACACAGTCTCATTCATCATGAAATCTCTGAAAAAATATCGAGGCGTCCAAGCGGTGGCACCGGTTGCCAAGAACCGAATTCAATATAATTTTTTCAGTAAAGCTGGCCATCACAGAGCCTCCAGCCTGGAAGAAAATGTCCGCAAAAACGAGCCCGGTTGCCTCACAGGCCCTCCATGGCTCGGAGAGACTGGCCTGCTCATCATCGTCTGAATGCCAATCATCCTCCAGCAAAGCCAGCTATAGTCTTTGTAGTATACCTGAGAAGATTGAGAGAAGAAATCCACAAGCAAACTGGAGTGAGGGCTGAACACAAAGACCTCACATTCCCGATAATCTGCTTCCCAGGTCAGAAAGAAACATAAAAACAAATCTGTGTCCAAGCCAGCCACTTGAGAGATAAAAAAGACCCAGCCATCAGATATGCATCAAAATCCTGGAGATAAAGCGGCAACCTCTAGCAAAATAAAGGAACTAAACAAAAAATTAGATGCCCAAAAATCTCTGTAATAGTGTTGATTTGATTTTCCATTTTTCAGTTTTCATTCTAACAGCCAAAGAAATATTGCAGATTACTGTAACCACATTATTTCTAGATAAAGTGAAATGACGATTGTTTATTTCCCTCCAAATATGGTAAGTAATGCAGCTAATGGCTAAAAAGCAAAATTCTTTGTCAATTCTATTATAATTCTCAAAGTTATCAATAAAATCCAATGCCTGAGGTAGATTAGGCCTAAGTAGGAAGCTGTTAAATTCCAGCAGGATAGACTTGAGAATATAAAAGGAGAAATCACAATAAAAAAACAGATGAGAGTGATTCTCAAGTTGGTTCGAACAAAGAGAACAGTTAAGAGGCACCAGAATACCTCTAAACTGCAAGTTATCAGCAGTTTTAAGTTTTCCAATCCTGGCCATCCATGTAAAACAAGCATACTTAAGGGCATGGTTTTTGTGCCAAATGGATTTATACCAATCCACCTTGGGAAAATCAGTGTAAAAGAACTCAACAAAATTTTTGAAAACCCAATTAGGAGATCCATTCCATAACACCCCATTGTTTTCTTGTATTGCCACCTTCTCGATGCTTTCCTTAATACGAGTAGGAATAGAATTAGGCATCAGCCAAGTATCATTGTAAATAAAATCTTTCACAAGGGCATCCTCCAAAACCGGTAAGTGAAAGGTTTCACCAATAAAATGTCCAGTGAGCCATGGGTCCTAGAGAAAAGAAAATTTTCTTTGCTTAGAAACATTAAAAAATAACATTTCTTTGATTTTTAAAGCAGTATCCGAGATTTTGTGCCAGAATTTAGAGGCATTTGGTGGAGGGTTTTTCCATGGCGAAATGTACTTAGCTTGATACCAGCAACTAAGAAGATTTGGGTTATTGTAGAATCTGCCAATGATAGAGCAAAAAACACCAAAATACAGGGCATTAAAAGAGGGAATGCCAAGACCTCCCACAGATTTAGGAATATTGACTTTTGACCAAGAGATGAGGTGCAATTTTCTCTGCACCAGATTGTTGTGAAATAAAAACTTAGAGCAAAGTTTGTTGATAGCAGCACAACAACCCTTAGGTATGATAGATCCTCTAATCCAATAAGCAATGGAGTTTGTGATTGTGAATTTAATAAATTGGACCCTGCCTGTAAAAGAAAGAAACTTGTTTTTCCAACCTGCAAGTAGAGCAGAAATTCTGCTCATAAGAGGTTGGAAGTGAGTGGCTTTAAGTCTTTTTGGAGATATAGGGATACCTAGGTAGGTTAGGTGTAGATTGACATTATGGATACCAAGTTCCTCACATATCCAGTGATTTTTCGGGTCATTGCTTGAGAAGATGATGGCACTTTTGCTGGAGTTAATTTGAAGACCGGATATAGAAGCAAAAAGATATAAGCATCTGTTAAGTTGAATGTCATTGCTTCTGGTGGATTCGCCCATCACCAGTAGATCATCGGCATACATCAAGTGATTTATGTAGAAATTTTTGCAGCTAATACCTTTGAAATTGAGAGGTGCAGCAGGGTCATTTAGGATATTAGATAATCCATCCATAGCAATACAAAAAAGGAGGGGAGATAAGGGGCAGCCTTGAAGAAGACCCTAACTAGATTTAAAAAATCCTTCAAGGGATCCATTTAAACAAATGGAGAAATGTACATCACTTATGCACCCTTTAGTCCAAGAAACAAAAGGCTCAGGGAAACCCTTTTGCAGCATTCTAGCAAAAATAAACTCCCTGGAGACAGTGTCAAAAGCCTTTTTAACATCCAACTTTGCACAAAACTTCTTCTTAGAGCCCTTGAAATCTCTAAGAAGCTCAGCAGCAAGAATTATGTTATCCGTGGAGCACCTATTAGCAATGAAACCCGATTGATTATCATTAATGATGTATGGAAGGACAACTTTGAGTTTATTGGCAATGACTTTAGCCACAATTTTGTAGAGAACATTGCAAAGAGAGATTGGCCGAAAGTCATTGATGTTTGAAGCGTGAGAGCACTTAGGAATTAAAGTAATAGCGGTTGCTTTAACTCCTCTCGGAAGAGTACCAGAGTCAAGAAAATTCTTAACATCATTGTACACTTGCAAGCCAAGCAAATGCCAAGATTTCCTATAAAAAGCATAAGTAAAGCCATCCGGACCAGGAGCTGTATTTTCATTTCCATCAAAAACCGCTTGCTTAACTTCATCTAAAGTCAAAGGTGCAACCAGCATGCTGCAAAATTGAGTAGGGACCAAGTTGCCATGAGGGATATTTAAAGGGAGATGAGGAGTAGGATGAGGGGAATTAAACAAACCCTCAAAATGATTAATAATAGCAGAAGAGATATCACTAAACTTAATGAAATGGCCTTCAGACGTGGTAATCTCCTTAATACAGTTTTTGTTGTTTCTGCTTCTTATGTGTGCAAAGAGGAATCCAAGATCATCTTCCCCCTTAGAAAGCCATGAAATTTTAGCTCTTTGTGCAACCCAGGAAGTCCAATTAGCTTACAAAGAAGCAAGCTCCTCATTTATGTTTTTCACATTTTGGTTTAACTCCAAATCTAGAGGATTGATCTGAAGCTCATTCAAACATTGCTGCTGCTTGCTCTTAGTTTCTAATAGAACATTAGAAAGGTAGGAAGAAGAAGCCCAATTCCTGTTTTTAAAAAACCTCTTAAGCCTTTGTAAGCTATGAAAGAAGGATGCCATAGGACTTCTAGCAGATCTAGAAGAGAAAGCAACATAGACATCATCCCAAAATCTCTCCAGATTAATCCAGTAATTTTTAAACAAAAATCTAACAGATAAAGCCTTCTCATGAGAGGAATTGAAGATTAGAGGTGAATGGTCTGAACCAAGTTGAGATTCCACACGGTAGTAGGCATTAGGAAAAACATCCAAGAGAGCATTGTTAACGAGCACTCTATCCAGTTTGATGTGGATAGGATTATCCGCTCTTTGATTAAACCAGGTGTAAAAGAGACCCGTAGATGATAGGTCTTGAACTCCACAATTGAAAATGAAGCTATTGAGCTCACCCAATCTTCTAGTGGTAGTGACTGAGCCACCAACTTTCTCAGTATGAAATATGCAGCAGTTGAAGTCTCCCATTATGACCCAAGGTTGGTCCAAAGGAGGAGAAGAAGAAATGATGTGCTCCTAGAGAATTTTCCTTTCCTCCACAGAGTTAGATGCATAAATTACTGAAAGATATATCGGAGGGAAAGATCCCGCAGAAATGATACCATGAATGTATTGGGATGAGGATGAGATCAGATTAAAGGAGAAGACAGATGCATCCCACGTAATCCAAATCCTACCCAAAGTAGAATTCCCAAAATTATTGCAATTGCCTTCGTTCTCAAAGAGACGATGAGAACGTAAAAATCACGAGTCTTCATAAGAAGCAAGAGAAATTTTTGCTTCCAAAATACATAACATCTTGAGATCCATAGAACTAATCAAAGACTTGCAAAAATTAACTTTGTCCAGGCTATTAAACCCTCTCACATTCCAGCTAGCAAACTTAGGAAAAGACATTAAGATTTTTGTCCTTTGGCCTTCTTGGCCGATTTGGCTTTCGAAGGTTTTGACTTGTTAGGTGATTAGCCCTTATCACCCGAGGATCTAGTGTTGTGATATTTCTGTTCAGAGAGGTTCTGAGTCCGAGCAGATGGGTCATCGTCTGCTAAAGAGGAGGATGTGTTATCAGTCTCCGAGAAGGATTCTGAGGAGTCCAGAAGAGTTTGGTATTCAGTTTGCAAGGAAGCAAACTTATTGAGGAGAGGAATTTTAGGGGGTTGGATTAAAATGGGGGAAGCAGGTAAACCAGAAGAGGAGGTTTCTTCTGTCGGAGCATTGAGATTAGGAATCAGGGACGTTTTAGCTGGAGAAGGTTGGGGGTCCGAAACTGGAGGAGACTGAACAGAGTGAGTCTGAATATCAATCTGCTGTACCGAGCTGGAAGCAAAAGGCATCAGAGCAGGATCAGGAGTAGGAAGAAAAAGCTGGTTAGAAGATGGTTGAGCCAAAATTGTAGGAGCAGGTAACAGGGCAGGGGATGGGGTTTGGTTGACAAGAATGTTGGTGGTCTTAGAAGGTGGAAGAATAGACGGGGATCTATGAGGTCGGTTGGAATGAGGTCTGGATGTGCTGCGGCCTTGGCTTTTTGGTGGCTGCGGAGGGAGAACAGGTTTGGGGTTCGGATTCTTGGGGCAAAGAGAAAACGGGTGAATCAAGGACCCACAACCTTCACATTTATCAGGTTTCCAATCATACAAAACTTTCAAAACTAATTCTTCACCTTCAATTTCAAAACTAATTCTTCACCTTCAATTTATCATATTTATATATTTAATATCTAAAATAAAAATTATTTATTTAGTCTACCATTTTGTTTATCATGCTGATGCAAAAAGGTGAAGAAGTTTTGGTTCACAATAGAGAAGGCTATTGAGAGTATTGATGGCATGTGCAATTTTGAAACCCTCGATGATATAGAAATGAGAGGAAGTTGTGATGAGATCTTGATGGGGGAAAGCCCACTGACAGGGACGATGATATGTGCAATTCCGAAACCCACAATGATAAAAGAAGAAGAAGTCGACATAAGATCTTGATATAAGAGTGCATCAATGAGTTTGATATCCTAAGTCCCAAAACCCTTAATGGCGAAGAATAATGCATGGAGATGCAAAGGGATCAAAAGTTATAGCGAGGTTAATGATAACGGTGCAAAATATTGCAATATTTTATATTACAAAAAGAAATGAATATGTCAAATAATATAAAATTTTTAACTATTAAATACCTGAAAATGACAATTTAAAATGTTGTTATAGAAATTCTTCGAAAGAAGACTGATAGATGGTCAAATTCATAAAAAAAATTTGATTAATTAGACGAAAAAAGGGAAAATGAAAAATTTAAAACCTCATGGAAGTCCATTTTCATCAAATTGTTTGTTATTGTTGCATGTCTTAAGTGTTCATGGAGATAAAGATAAAGTTGTTTAATGTCTTAGTATTATATGAAGACCCAACATAAATACAAATAAATAAAAATTTACAAGAGAGATTATATTTTTTATGTGAAAAATCCAAAAGGAAAAATAGTAGGACTTGACCTAGTTGAAATGGTTCTACTAGTATGCATTATTACTTACAAATGATGTCCTTCTCCGTAATAACATAGGCAACATAAAATATATAAAATAGATTTCTTGATGAAGGTTGGAAGAGCACTATGAAAAATGAGCTATTTTTAAGAGGTCGATTATTGTCTCTTAGTTTGTTATCCTTGAGGAGTTAAGACCATAGATCAAAAAGTCCAACATAAATTTTGGTGCTAACATTAATAGCCAGAGTTGACATCAATGATATGCATTGATGCTGTTGACAAAAATGGATGATAAATTCAATGGGTGTTAGGGTGTTCATTCAATAATGTTGATCAAGTGTTTGTAGTTAGATGATGATGGTCATAGGAAGGTACTTGGGCGTTGGTCATCAGACGACCATAATTGGGTGACTCTGATTAGTTGATCGTAGTTTGATGATGATGGTTGAAAGACATAAATTGAGCTTCGGTTGTCAGAGGACTATAATTCGGTAATGGTGGAAAGAAGATTGTGGTTGGGCAACAATGCAGAAGGACCGTAGTAGAGGTGCTGGCTAGAAGATTGTGGTCTTAGGATTGTGATTGGGCGGCGAAGGTTAGAGGATCTTAGTTAGGATATGATGATTCAAGGACTGTAGCTCGCCTAATAAATTTTCAAGTCCACTTGTGACAATTTATTTGGGCGCAAAATGATTTTTAAGTGCAACATGTCCCATAAATATAACAAAAATTTGAAATACTCCATCAGACATCTCGCATTGGTTCCCTTTGATCTTAGAATGTTCTTTTATCATTTAAGTGCCATAATGATGATTGAATCATCCACTTTTAGTCTTATTTGATTTGTCTAGTCAAAATGCTCAGTTTGGCTATAAGTATGTGATATTTGAAGAATATTTGGTCATCCAATTAGTATTTCAAAGCTTTGAGTCATGCTTCAAGTGCTTTGATTTGGGCTCTTTTAGAGTTAGATCATATCATTTTCTGTGTTGATGGAGTTCGTCTTATCATGATGTTCAATTTAATTATCAAATATGTATAAAGATTCATTTCTGGTTAAGTTAATTTTAATGATATATCAATTATCATATAAGCATCCTAATTCATCAAGATTTTTTAAAGCTAAGTTCCCCTCCTTGCTTAAGTAGAATGTTGGGGATATCAAACTTTTCTTATTTGATTCATAACCCAAAATAAGTTTTTAGCATATCAAATGCAGGAAATGTGAAACTTGTATATCATCATGTGTCATTTATTGTTGGTTTAAAACTTTCTTTGAGCTATTTTTTCGATACATTTTACTCTAAAGAAAATTGAGTCAATTAAATTATTTTTTATTTGAGCTTAAATAAAAATATATATATATTATGTATGATATTTACATACGCCTAATTTGAGTTAAATTCAAATCAATTCAGCCTAATTTGTGCCCATTATATGAGCACAAAGATCATTAATTTGGCATAAAGGTTCAAATAAGCTAATTTATCACCTATTAATTGTCACAAGTGGACTTGAAAATTTATTAGGCGAGCTAAGCACATGCAAAAAAAAGAAAAGGTGAGCATTAGTATATTTTTATGTGTATTTCATTATATATTAATGTCAGTGTGATTTTTTAGATCTTCTATGCATAATTTTACTTAAGAAAGTACCTTTATTATTATTTTTTTAACAACAATAAAATTTGTATTGCATCAAAAAGAGGAGTACATCAAGCACATAAACAGATCGATCAAAAAGGAACAGAAGATACAAGGCTTAAAAACCAATCAGACTCAGTATAAGGCAAAGGCTTCCAACTACTCCGAAGCCAGACACATACAATCCAGTTTGGAGTGAGAGCAGTAACTCATCAACAACGGCAACCCAATCGAGCAAAAAACACACCACCAAAGGTTGCCACGAGTCACGTCTTTAGAGAAGTGAGCCCTAGCCACATCATTGCCCCAAAAAATATGATTCACAACCACAACTTTTAAACAAAGCTCCAGCAAAACGGAAACTTGCAAAAGTAATGAGTGAAATAATTCCAACCAAAGCAACCCACAATAACGTCCCAAAGGTAGAAAAAGTCCTAAGAATCAGACGGATGGCCCAAGTTGCCACCACCACTATGAAAACAACAAACATGGAGAGGAACCAAAGGCAACCGAAACTAGCAACATAACCACAAAATTATTTCCTACCACATTTACCCCTCCCACGAGAGGAAATAGAAGCAACAGGATGGTCTTTCGGCAACACAAAATCGGCCCCAGGTTCATCATCCCCACTTGAAGAGTCCGACCCTTCCAACCAATCAATTTGCTCAAGACAACTACTATTCAAAACAGACTTTAAATGGTTTTTCAGTTCATCATTAGATATTAGGGAAATAGGGACCTCAATAAAAGGTTCACCAGACACATGCATAAGAAGTGGAGTGGACGACGAAAATGAGCGTTCCACTTCCAACACCACATGAGTTTCACCGGAAGGGTTTATTCCAACCAACTCCTTATTAATATTACAATGGCCCAAGCCCACAGTCACCATCGCCTCAGGAGGAAGCAATTCCCCAGATGAGACCAGATTAATATTACCTAGACTCTCAATAGACGAATCCGAATTAATCAAACAACAGTCCCTCCCCTAGCGGACAACTATGAACTTCTTATGTCTCATAAATCCAATCATACTTAAGAAAGTACTTATTGATATGCATTGGTGCAAACTTTTATTTAGGGATATTTATACTTGTGTATTATTCTTTAATGAATTCCTATCTATGTATTTATATATTGAAAAGATATTTAATATCACTATCATTAACTTATTTCAAGTGAAAAAAAAAAAATATATTATGCATTTATTTTGATGTCATTAGACATTAAGATGTTATATGATGCAATATAAATGTTTAAAGATTTGATATATAAATATATAAAAATTCAATGATATGCCTTGTGTGCTAGAAAATTTGTGATCATAGAGTGAGAGAGTTTTACGTCCTAGCTTAACATGAAGATCTCACGCATAAAATAATAAAAAAAATATAGTATGGGAGATACAAGTTTTTATGTGTAAAACTTAGGAAGAAAAAAAAAAAAAAAATCAAGGGACGTGACTATATTAAAATAAGCTCATAATGTTAGTTTTGATTAAAAATGTTTATTTATTCCAAAATTGAAAAAGACGAGATAAAAAAAAGTAAGAGTAGTTAACATAAAAAAATATAGTAGAGTTAGAGGAGACATTTAGATAGTGGTGGCTAATTGATTGCAGTCTAGTAGTACTGGTTGGGTGATGATGGTCCAAATGATGGTAATTTGGTGATGACGATAATTTAGTCATATGGTGATTTGACGACTGTGGTTGGCAACGACAATTTGACGAAAATTGTCAAACGATGGTGATTTTATGATGGTGTTTTGACGATGGTGGCGTTGTTGGTAGCGATCCAACTCTGGTGGCCGGGCAATGACAGTCTGGTGGCAGTAGTCAAGGGCTGACTGTAATAAGATGATTATGGTCGAGCAATGGCCGTTCAATGACAATGACCTTGATGATACGGTGTTGGTTTTGTGGAATCCGATCAATCAAGTTGTATTGTTGACTCAGACATCAATTCCTTTAGTCGAGCTTAATGAGGAATTCACTGAGGGTTTGCAGGGGGTGGTGCGCCACCTACTCGGAGGTTTTGGGGAGAAGCTGTTGAAATTTTTTTTTCTTGTCAGTATAGTTCCACGACATTGTAAATTTAGCAATAAGATGTTGTAGAACCCCTCTGAGATAGAGAACAAAATACGATAATGCAATAGTTCAATACCACGATGGTGCGAGATAAAGAAGTCAACACCTACGCGTTGTGGGTACCACACTCCATGTCTGAGTAGTTTTTCTTTCTTGTTTTATTTATTTATTTATTCTTTATTTTACTTGAAGGGTTGAGTCTTTTTAAGTATTCTAGTGCATGTCCTTGTTTGTTCTAAGTATAAAATGGTGTGTGAATAGTGAAAAGAGGCAAGAAGAGAGTATGAGAAAAGAGATCTGTACAATTTCTCCCCTTTTCATAGCGAGTTTCTTGACGTGTCATAGTTCTGTAATTTTTTCCCGACTAAAATCTAATTTTCTATGATGATGTTTGATTTGTCTTGCCAGATCAATTAATTCAAATATAAATTTATTTTAATCTAAATTTAAATAATTTAGAACCTAATTTTAAAATTCCACATTCAGTTGATTTTGAGATTCATGCTGGATAAATTTTAAAAAAAGATAAACCTTAAATTATATTAAAAAAATGATATTTGGACAGTGAGTGAAATAGACGAATCTCATTGGTTGACAGTTTGACTCTACGGTCCGAGCAAGCTCCAAAGTCTTTTTCTTCTAACTTAATAATCAAGTTCACATTGGAATTTTCTTCGGTGAACGTCACATTAGACTATTAGAGCATGCGAGTCCAAAGTATCAATAATTGTTGTTGACTAATGACTAATATATTTGGTTAAGATTATATTTATGATTAATTAAGCACCACTTAATTATAATTAAAATTAGTGCAGCTTATCTTTTTTATGTTATGTCGTTTAAAATATTCTAAGGCACAAATTTATCATCTTAGCAACATCTAAAAATAGATTCATAGTGTATTTTATAAAGAATTTTATTTTTAATTTATGTGAATGATCTTGAAATGAGAAAATTTATAAGAGGAAACTCAATGGATTTTTACATTTTTTGAGTATAATCATGATGACTTATCGGATGAGTGGAGTTGACTCCTTTTCCGCATAAATATTTTGTTTAGATATCCCAATATCTTAATAATATCAAAATTGGATGACTTGGCTTATCATAATGTCCACATCGAGACGTTTGTTTCGATTATATCATAAATCTCTTATCGAGCACTTGTTTGGTTTATCGAAGTAATTATATTTAATAATGTTTGATTAAGATTAATTTTTGACTAAGATCATTTCATTTCGGTACTCTCCTTGATTAAAACACTAACATGTTCTTGATCTCGGTGGATTCATTAGACAATTGCTAAGTATATCAAATCTTTGTTGATATTATTTTATTCATTCAACAACATTTATTTATTTTTTGATATTATTGGATTCATCTGGGCCACACTTAATTCAATTATAAGTTTGCTGGCAATACCATTTAATGGTCCTCTAATTGATTATAAATAAATTTTATTAAAATTCAGAGATAAATATTAGAGTGATTGAGAATATGTTGTATAGTACCGCCAAGGTGAAAGAAATCTCCACAGGGTATAATGCTCTTATGTATATAAAGAGAGATAATGCAATAAAAGAAAAGATGAGTATGAACTTTATTTGTAGAGTAAAAAAAGAGAACATGTATCATTGAGACTAATTCCTTTTTGAATAAGAATATTAGTGATTTTAAGATCCCCTTTAATCATTTTCCAAGTAAAGAATGCATAGTTGATAGCCATTCCCTTAAACCATATATATTTATGCCAAACTAGCTTAGGGAGAGCATGATGAATGTTATCATAAATAAGCTTATTTGATATCAAAACTTTTCCCAACCAACAATAGGTCAAATTGCTATCTTGCAAAGAAATGCTAATAAGCTATCTGATTATTAGTATACTAAGTAAGATTTTATTCAGAAAACTAAGGGAGAAATGAAAAAAATTCATAACATTATATCCATATTTCTCCACAAGCAATCCAACATTAATCTAAGGATAAAAAAATGAGAGAGTTAGAAGCCACCCTAAAGTCCAATGTGTTTTTCATCCTATATATAAGAATAGCCATGCAATAGTTTCCAAAAACAGGAGGATGAGTTTGTATGCTCAACTCAAACGGAGCCATTGTTGACCTCATTTTTGTATGAGGTCGCTTTGATCTTTTCCTGAACTCTAGACCCTAGGACTTCATAGATCCTAGGATCCTTCTAGTCTCTAGACTCTAGGATCAATCTAGATCTTAGGACACTCCAGACCAAAATCCAAGGCCAAGGGCTTATGTCCTGAAAGCTTTTTTCAAAAACTTTAAAACCAAGTCAACTGACCCCCGATTCAGTCTATCAATTGCAGGTTGATAAGACATGTTTCTAGGGTCAGCCCTCCAAGTTTGAGCCCAACCTGATATTTATAAGCCCATAAGCTAAACTCAGTTTCAAAAGTTGCGAAACCCTCAAATATTTACAGCCTACGTAATTGGACTTGCCATCCAATGAATCTTGACCCTGGGACCCTTTCCAAACCTTACAATTACATCCATGACCTCTAGTAGGACCCATTGATAAATAATATACACTTTTTCCAATGCAATTTGACCCAAAATTGACCAGGGGTTAAAATAACCAAAATACCCTTTAGAGGGGCTTTTTGGTATTTTCCCCAAAATTCAATATAACCCTTCCACATCAACCTTCAAAACCTACCCTAATGGATCCAAAGTGCCCTTAGGAATACATTGGACACAAACCCACACTTGGATTTAACCTGGTTGACCAAAGTGGCCCTTAAGGGTTTAAACACCGATTTCAAACCAAATGACCCCACCAATACATGCTACCACCTTTATTGATCTCAAATAACTCATTGAAATTGTTTGACCTAAACTTAACTCATGGTTTGACCAGGTTGACCAAGTCAACCATGGTTGAACAAATCAACCCTTAACCTACACACTTGTCAAATTCAATCATTGAACCCATTTGAATCAAATTAGCCCTTCAAAATTATTTAATTAGACACCCTTCACATGTCTAAAGACTTTCAACTCAATCCTCCTCTTGGGTTGACTTGGTCAACCCATTTGGAGATCGAGGTCAAAAACCTCTCCAACTTCATGTATTTGCTCAAAGCTTCAACCCCTTGATTCCAAGCTCTTTAGGATAGTTTCCTACAACTCCCTTGACCTTCTCTAAGCCTATCCTAGTCATCATTGACCGGTAAATAGGTCAAAGAGTCAAAAAACTCATTTCAAGCCCATGGAAAGAGGCCAAATCTTGGCCACATCATCAAGCCACCTTGGCAATCCATGGCTTAATCTAAAGCCTGCTCAAACCTCCTGGAGAGTGACCTATTTCCTTCCATAAGAGACCTCAAGCAAGCCCCCAAAACCAAGCTAAGCATTGGTTCATCCAAATGGGAAAAAGGTGTGGTCCCCTTTCCCATGGACCAAGAGAGGTCACACTCACCACCAACCCTATTTCTAGCTTTGGGCAGTTTAGAGGACACATGTCATGTATCAAAGGCTCCCTTAATTGAATCAAAGCCATCCATTCAAAATCAATGGATTTAGGAGAGGGGAAACTTGAACTAAGGGATCATTACCTCTCATATCATCTAAGTCCCAAAGCTCCAGCAGCCCTCAACCTTCCAAGAGCTCCTCCCATACATTCCAGCACTCCCCAAGGCCATTCCAAGCCTTCCCCCATCATTTCCATCACAAAATCCATCATTTCATTGAATAAAGAGAGGAAAAGAGAGACATACCTTCTCTCTTCGTCAACTTTAGATCCAGTCGTCAAAATCCTCTAGAGTCTTTAACAAACATGTAGATGACATTAGCAGGAGCAAAAAGAGACCAAGATAGCAAAAATCTACCGGCTAGATTGTAAGATTTTCTCACTTTTAGGTAGAAATCAAATTTGAAATTGGAGAAAATGTACAATGCAAGGAGCCTTCAAACTCCAGGCATTGCCAGATCACGTTTCCCTCTAGCTACATTTCAAATTTCATTAAATTTTGTTGAGTATTTTGGGAGATATTAGAATTTGAAGGTTTAGTTTATTTTTGAACTAAAACCAGCGATCAATCACAGTTGTCTGATTTTCTCTTCATCAGAATCGAACGGCTCATGATAAGTCAGACCACGAGCCAGTTCAATAAGGGTTTGAGGGCGGGCCGATCTGGGCAACGGGAGCCTGCGTGGCGTGATCATAGCAGTTGGTTTATTACGAGTCGGATTAACGGTCCTGATGGATTGCTAACTCATTTAAGTGGAGGGTCCCATTGTGCCACCATTTGTTGTCGCCATTCTGACGCCAATCATTGCCAATGATTGGCGCCGACGACTGATTTGACAAAGATTGGTTAAAAAAAAAAAAAAAAAAACCCCAGATCTTCTAAAATTCACAAAACATTGAGTATTCCACCAAATTGGATATTCTTAGGCTCGTTGGAAAGATAATTTGACATAGTATTTATTAAAATTAATTTTAGTTTGTTTTGAGCTCTGTATTATAAGAAATTTGTGTTTGTTTTAATTTTGTTTCTTTCAATTTTCTTGCAATCCAGAGATCAAATTGATCTCAAATTTTGGTGGAATGTTTTTGAGTATCTTAGGCATATGTTTTGAATTTTCTAGGGTCATATGCTCTATAATTTTCTGTAATGTGAATTTTTAAAATAACGGGTCTATTTTGGATCATAAACTTTAAAAATTTATAACTCCATAGATCTTTAGATTTAAGGTGCATTATTTCTGTTGTGTGATTGCAAGTATAAGGGTTAGTTGAATAAGAATTGAAGCCCATTCAAACAATAGAGACATCTATGAAAAATAATTAAGGAAGTGTCTAAAAAACTTAGAAAATTTCTAGGGACCTGTACACACACCCAATACGGGTGAAAATTGAACACATAAAACTTAGTGACATTTTGAACCATAAGTTTAAATTTGACTGAATTTGGAGATCATTAGGTTAGAAAATTACCCTTATCAAATTTCATCCCTTTTAAGGACGCAGAAATTTCAAAAAATCACAATAAACCCAATTTTAATCCAAAAAATGTATAAAATATTTCTAACTGACCAAAATTTAGTCTTTAATCAGAGAAAATTGACACCCCTTTAATTTAACATCAAATACAACCTTAATTTAATTTTAAGTTAAAATCATAGTTTAATCAATTTAATTAATTAAAGCTTATTAAAAATCCCAAAAATTTCTTAAACACTTGATAATCTTTCCTTAGATTATTTATGATCTTTGGGAGTGATTTCAAGGGGTTTGGGACTAGTTTGGGTTCAAATCACAAAAAAAGGCTCTCTAATTAAGACAATTAAAAAATTCCAATAAGTAGCCAAATTTCCAAAATTCATTACTAATTATAAAAAGTTCCAAATCAATCAAAATCAAAGGCTAATGAATCCAATTAAAGTCTAGTATTTTTTAGAAATGTTAAACTTCTAAAATCTAGTCAAAGTAAAAAAGTCAACAATTTGGTCAAACTCAGGTTAAAATTGAGTCAAAACTTTAAAAAATCACAACTTTTCATAGAAAACTCTGAATTGAGCATGCTAATAGTCTAACAACTTGTATTAAGGTCTAATATTTGTTAAAAATCTGAAACCTTCAATATTAACTTTAATTTTAAAATTCAATATTCAACCCTTAATTAACACATTAAGATAATTCAAAAATTCGATAATTCCTGATAATTCTAGAGTTCCCTAATAAAATTCTTAACCAACTTCATAAAATCAGTCACCACTTAACATTTGTAATATTAATACACCTTTAATTATAACCAATTTAAATTAACCTAATCAACCTCGATTACTACTGTGTAACCTAGACCTACGAGGCTATTAGCTTAGCTCCAAGGAAGGTGAATAAACTTCACGGTCTCGGTGTGAAACAAAGGTAGTAATTATCTAACCTTTAAAATATTTTTAAATAAATTATTAATATATTAATATTTAAACTCTAATCTATATCTTCCCTTGAGCCTTAACAAATTTAAAACATTAGATAACTCTAACTAACTATCCAAACTAGGATCTACCCTAGTTACACAACTTTCTACATGCACTTTAGGTGATTTACTAAGACAACTGACTCTAGATTTAGGCTAGGCTGGGGTTTACTTTTCTACTGTGTGCTGAATTTTTTGTGATTTTACTGCATGTTGTGGACGAAATTGCCCATTTTGTTAGCTTACTTTTACTACACTTAGTGGATGATTGATGTGTTTAGCGACTATATTATCCTTAGGATAGGAACACTCTAGATGTTCACTGATTTTTTTATAGGTGACCACGTTCATGCAGGGCAATAAAAAATGGGGCTAAATAAAAATTAATAATAAATGTGCTTACTAGAGATGCATCAGCTGCTAAGCCCCCAAATAAAAAAAGAACATGGTTAGTGTATTTATTTATTTTTCTGTACATATATGTAATTGCTTTGGATATATTCTGATTTATTAAATGCTTAAGATAACCTTGTAGGAGAGATTAGATTTTTTTTATTTCATATTAAATATAATTTGTGCAAAAGTTTAAGAGTTGTGAAAGTGGAATTTTGAGTTGGGATACATAGATCCAAAGGTTGGGCTCCAAAGAGAAAAGGGCACCACTTAGGGGGATAACCCTATTCTATTTAGAAGTCCAAACTTAGATCATCTTTTTCCTACCCAAAGAGGAAATGGTGGCCTTCCCCTTAAAGGAAGAGTCATCTTTTCCATTTGGGTAGCCTACCACGAAGGATCCAAGGAGCCCGAAGGAGGAGAAGATTGAAGAACTGAAGATAAGGAGTATCCCACTCAAAACCACTTACATCTTTATTAGGATGAATCCAGGTTGTTGTTAGTGGTGCCCGACCACTTTATTTTCTACAGACCCTGGTTTGTAATAAGCAAGATAGTTTGCCTATGGACATTTATAAATTAATTTATTTATATTTATGTGTTGATGTGATTGCATATATAATTACATACTTTTTCTAGTTTTTTGGAGTTTGTGTGCCGCTTTTATTTTTACTTGGATATGTGAGACTCGTAAAGGTGTAAAAATTTTTATACTCATAACAAAAAAAACTATATAAAAATATAACGAATCTAGGGAATTAGTCGGGGACCACCCCCGGGGTCACATGTATATTTTATACATTTCTTTTCTCTTTGTTTTATACCATTTCCCGCCTGCGGGTAGAGTCCGGATAATCTGACCTATGAGGACGAGGTGTTGGACCTAGGGAAATCCAATCTTCTAAAAAAACTATTTTTAAGTATTTTTAACTTTCAAGCATACATGATTTGAAGTTGTCGACTAGCATGCATTGCATTAGAAATATATTTAAAAGAGTTCAAAATTTTAATTGCATTAGTCTTTAGCATTTTTCACCCAACATAAGTCAAAGGATCCAATTAGGAAAATCTCTAGATGTCGGCCCCAGCTCTCCAAAACTTTAAAGAAAATGTCCCTACCACTCTTTCATAAAAAGACCATACTCATGTATTTTAAATCGATTAGGTGGTTAACTGGCTCCCCAATCCAGGCCTAGTAAGTCTAGGAACTACACTACATTAGTTAGGTTCGGACAACCGTGGTTTAGTGTCCAAATTTAGATTTGGATCTGTGGTAGATCTTGGATTATATGACCCCAACCTCCGGAAATATAATCCTAAATTTTTAATAAAATGATTAACTTTAATTAAATCTTCTTCCAATCCAAAAATATAAAGCCTAACACTTAGATTAAGTTTGGAACACTTTTGGATGGTTCCAGAATATCAAAGTGTCCCCTACATTTCTTTCCTTGAAAACATTAATAAGGGCTCAATTTTGATCCATTCCCTTTTGAAATTCCAGAAATTCATCTCCTATTGTATCACTCTTAGAAAATCTTTAGCAGAATTTCATCACTATTTTAATCGAGAGTTTTTGTAGGAAATATCTGTCTCCCTACGATGTAATTAACTAAGAGGACTTGCACTCGTAGGAGATTTAGAATCCACATTAATTTTTAAAATTGATTCTCAAAATTTACTTGATATTTCTTTTAGGAAATCTACTTCAAAATGATCGTCATTGTCATATTCGTGTTATGGCTAATGGATGATACTCTCTTTCTCCAAAGAGATTTGTCGTGTGCTAGCATCAATCTGAATATGAAATTAACGATCCCTTTTTCTCTTAATTATCATAGTTCAATTTTAGACTGAACCTTATTTTGACCCTCTCGGGGTCATATATATGCGATTCTCTTTTAAATCAGACTAGGATAGCTAAGATAAAATCTATAATTTTGAGTTTGAACCCATTAGGAGATTTTATCTCCACCTTTCGAGGCGATATATCATCACTAATGGTCTGTTTGACTTTAGAATTAAAATTTAAACTTAATTTCCCAAAAGAAATCTTCAAAACTTAAATTAGTGTTCTTTGGAAAGATTTAATCAGCGGCGATCGCTAACATCATGCCAAAATAATTATCAAATAGTGATATCCCCTCCCTTAAGGGAGATATGTTATTTGTCTATAAAGTTTTTGGGCATGAGATTAACGATAGTCTACTTTAAATAACATAGCTAGAAATTAAATCGAAATTCATTTTGGCCTTTCGAGGTCATATGAGGTCCTATCTCAGATCTAGTTATGATATTCAAAGTAGGATTTGTAATTTTGGATTTGAACCCTATTTTGAAACTTTATATCCACTTCTCGAAGTGGTATAATTTTTCTAATAGGACGTTCGATCTCAAGATTCGAATCTAAAAGTTTATTTCAAATTTCCAAAAAAATTGATCTTTTTCAAAACCTATTTTTTCAAAATTCCACCAATAGCCATATGCTTGATAACACCAATGTGAAAGGAAGAATTAGTAATGTGGAATCTCTAAATGATTTTGGCTTTACATGATGTGTGAAGACTGTCAACAGAGGGTAAGCAAAGACCTTATCTATCTTTGGGAGAGCAATACAGCAAAATGAAATAGTGTGAAATTTCTAGTTGATGCCATTTCTATACCAAAAGATGTTAATAAAGCTAGTGGTTTTCTTCCATACCTTCTTGGGAAGGGTGGCATATATCAACCAATAGTAAATATAATTCTAGATGGTGGCACAAATAAGTTAAAATCTAATAGCAAAGGAAAACAATTTCTACTTCCAACTCAAAGGCCATCCCATAATTTTGTCCAAGAAAAAAGAGCAATTAGACTAATTAGTTTTGAAACCAGAGATAAGTATCCCCAAATAGTTCCAAGGTAAAGATTTAAGGCTTAAAACCTTGAACATTCTAAAATTGAACCTACAAGGAAAAATTAGTAGATTCAGAGAAACAAATAACATATTTGACTGAGTTTGCTAACAACCCACGTACAACTTAAAGGATCACAAAATTAGGTGCAACTGAGAAATAGTTTAGGAATTAGCCTCTCAAACACTAGTAGATCATCATCATAGATGAGATGAGAAATGTTAGCTCATTTTTTGTTAATGGGGGAGATCATGCCAATTATTCACAGAATACTTTTGAAGCAAGCATTATGTTATAAGGAATTATTCTATACACCTTATTAAAAAGTTTCTCCAAATCAATCTTAGCACAAAAGACTTTAGAAACAGAGTTATGATTAAAACCCATAGGATTTCATTTGCTAGAATGATATTGACAGTCACATCTTTGTCTATGATGAAAGTAGTCTGGCCCCGATGAATTAAAGAATTCAAAATGTTCCTTAACTGATTGGCCAAAAGCTTAGTAATAAATTTATAAGCCATATTGCATACAGAAATGAGCCTAAAATCAACCTTAGAGAAGAAATGCAAGGCTTTAGAAATAATAGTTATATCAGAATGTTTGGCTCTAGCCAACAAGAAAGAAATGAGAAAGAAGTATCTAATAGCCTTAGAAAAGGAGGGCCTAATGATATTCCAAGAATCCTCGAAAAATTTTGCCAAGAAACCAACTAGCCCAGAAGCTTTATCATTACCAATCTAAAAACTAAATAATTCACATAATTATAATAATAATCTTAACATAATTTATTATGAAAATCCTAATACACTTCCTATAATCTAAATAGTCATTTCATTTTGTTTTCTCAAGCTTGAGAAGGAGAATAGGGAAAATAAGAAGAAAATAAAGAGGTGAGGTGAGAGAGTTATTTTTGTTGATTGGTCTAGTTGAAAATATTGCTCGTCTCAAGGGTATGCTACCAAGATCCCACATTTAATTTTACTAATTTTGCTTTATTTTTTCTTAATTTTAATTTGATAATAATATATAAAAGTTATGATATTTTAATTTTTAGTAATATATATTATATAACCTTTTTATGTTGTAGTTTTAATCAAGATTGTGAAAATGAAACCCTACATAGAATCAGAAGGAGAGGTTTAGTGTTCAATGCAATCGGGTTCAAACCTTGGTTGAACTGGATGACTTAATAAAGATTAAAATTATAAAAATGAAATTTAAATGATAGAATAATATAGATTTTTTATTAAAAAATAAATTGAATTCACACATGAATAATATCTTATGTAATTTTAAATATAAACATATTGAATGTTTAAATTTGATTCAAATTTAGCAAAAAATTTAGCTTAAATATAAATTTATAAATTTAATATAAATTATTATTAATTTATTTTATATCTTTGATATAATTTACACATATTAATTACATATTAAATTTATATTATAAATTTACATTTATAAATTATTAAGACTTGATCATTTATTTATAATTAATAAATATATAATTAATTTTTGTAGCACATAAATAATAATTGAAGTATATAATTTATTTAACATTATTTATTAAAAATAAATGCTATTGACATTATAAAAAATTTATTTAAAAAATATGTTTTAAAATGTGGTCTATTTTTTAAAATCATGAATTTAATCATTCTGTACATATTGACATGAATATATTAAATTTTATTTGATAATTTATTATTTATAATTTTCTAAAATTAAGGAATACTATATATATTTCTTATATTTTAGGGATTATTGTATTTCATATATGATATTGACTTACCTATAAAAAGTGATATAATCGATATATGATAAATATGACTTTTACATATAAGCAAAGAAGGTTGATTGTAAACACTATAATTAATATGTGTTTGTCATTAAAAAATAATACCCTATATTTTATTTCATATATGATATTGACTTGCCTATAAAAAGTGATATAGTCGATATATGATAAACATGACTTTTAAATATAAGCAAAGAGTGTTGATTGTAAACACTATAATTAATATGTAATTAAAAAAATAATACCCTATACAAGAGGGTGGGAGATAACCTTTTCTTAAAATAAAAGATTTGTAGTGTAATCTTGAATGTTAACTTGTAACCGAATTACTGACTACGCTGATAGGTAGAGAGAGACGACTCTTTATTAATACATTGAAAGCCATTTTTTTAATGAAAATGATTAATAGAAATAATTTAAAGATGTGATTGACAGATAATACTGGATTGATATGACAGATGGATATCATATGAAAGGATGAAAATATAATTTTAAAGTTGGATATCCTGCATTGCTATTCATAATTATATACATATTTAAATTTAAAGGTATATTATTAGACATTGAAGTTGTGCAAGTATAATGTATTGATAAATATTTTGATATAGCATATTGTTATGACATGTTGATAGACAACTATACATAGTATAATAATTGATAGAGGCATATAATAGAACCATTATTATGAATATAACTGATATATAATCGATATTTATTTCACTATAGTATATATTATTTATATATAGATTTTTATTAATTTTTTTATAGATTGATAGATGACTTTTGCTTAGTGAGATATTATTATTTTATTTATTATATTAAATTTTACTATTGGTTGATATTCATTGTATAGATTATTTACCATTTATACTGATGATTTATTTATTGATATTAACTGGAAGAGAGCATACATAATAATTCTTTTGTCTTGCATTGAATGCACTGATATGATTATGGTAACCTCCTGGCTTTGTAAGCTCATTATATAGTTTTTATTGATTTTAGTTCCAAGAAAGGGTCAAGACTCTCTGGAGTGAGACTTTTTAGCATTTTCAGATTTTCTTTTATTTTTTTTATTTTATTCAATTTTTTTGTAGTCATGAGCTTTAAAAATAATAGATTGATATTGTTAAAAGTATAGATATTATAAATTACATTTTAAAGGAGAGAATATATAAATATTTTGATGTATATAATTTATAGTTGCTTTCATTAGATTTGTTTAAAAAGAAAAATATTTAGTGACTCTTACAAATTAATTAAGAGATAAAAATAGATAATTTTTGCAAATTTAAAACTTGGGGCATTACAAAATTAACATCTCTATTAAAAAGAGATTAGAAGTAGTTATTTGATTTATAGTCCTAGAATGGATAGATCCATTTTTGTGACGTCTCCAAGTTCAACATTCGATTTAATATTTTCAGACCCAATGTAAAAATGGTAATTACTTGAATTTTTATATTTTGAACTCTTTTACGTGTCTTTGATATGCATTTGTATGTATTTGGTATTTATGAAAAAGCTTTGCATGTGTTATAGAGTTGGGTCTGGTGTCCGTACGTAGCTCTACCTTTGAACGCCAGTAAAATGCCGCCACGTAGCTGCAACATTACTGTGGACCCGGCCTAGCGAAAAGTGGGTATATAGCACACGTGCGTTTTTGAGTTGATGACGACCCGACGACCCGACCCGGATAAAATGATAAATTTTTAATTAAAAAATAGCAGCGATTCACTTCACTTTACCAAATTCAAAGATGAAGTGTTTCTTCTATAACTATTAATATTCATCGCATTCAGAAGCATCTTCCATCATTCCGAAGCAAATTTCTGTTGGATTAACTTCAGAGAAACAAAGCTTCAGGTTAGCATTTTCTTTCGAAACAAATATTTTTTGGATGTAGTATTCATGGCAATGTTTAGAGTTAGGGTTTACTTACAAACCGTCATTGCTGCTGTAAAATATTCAATACATGCTGTGAAAATATCTCTAATTAATTACAGCTTCGTTGTCGGTGTGGATCTCCGAAAGGACACCGCCAGCAGTTGAGTCCAGAGGGCATACGACCACACCATCCTGAGGGATAGAGATGATCGCAGGCCTCCACGTTCCTCGCTAACGGGCTAATGGGAGGGCATATTAGATTGCACATACGACTAACCATTGAGGATAGCGGCTCTCGCTAGCGCGCCCTAATGGGCAGTAATATATATGACCTGAATCATAACGATGGGTTTCCCCCACCCGATACATTAGCTCGAGTGAGGTTTATTTGATGGTGGAGTTCCATTTCTCACGGGCGTAAGCCCCCGTGATTAATTACATCTTGAGCCTAGGGATCGAGAAAACTCTTGATTAAGGATCCGACATTATTCTTCCCACAAGGGGATTGACACACAAAAGGGAGACTAGAAAATTCCTATTTATAAGGAAAGAAAGGTCTCAAATGGGCTTAGTTAACATGCACAGTTCACATTGACATATGGAGGGACTAAGGCATTTGAAGAGGGAAAGAAAATCATGCACTCAAAATATATAGAGGGGAATGATGGAGGTGATGTCATCCATGTGATGTGGATAAACAAAATTTATAGTCCCTGAAGAGAAGGGACTTACCCACTATTTAGACATACTACGGAACACTCGATGTAGTAGCCTCGAATCCTAAATCTAAGGTAGGCTTTGTATTTACCCAACACTAACACTCGTGTCCTAACTAATGCACATGGGCTTATACCCTGCCTGAAAAGGGAAGCTAGCTAACCACATAAGCATTTCAAATCCATGTTATCCAATCATTAGGAAAGATAAGTACGTAGTTTAGTATTTTAGAAGTAGGGCTAATGTCTAGAGAGTTTTCTAATTGGCCCTAGATTTATGTAGGGTGAATGCTCCTAGAGCTAATGCAATTAAATTTTAATTTAGTTGATTTCTAATGCAATGCATGCTAGTTAAAATGTCTAAATCATGAATGCTTTAAGTTTTAAAAATAGGCTAATATAAAAATAAATTTTTAGAAAAGACTAGGCCTCCTTAGGTCTATCACTTCATCCTCATAGGCCAGATTATTCAGACTCTACTCGTAGGCGAGGAGGTGTCTTGTTAGAAGGAGGGAGAAGAATGTAACATTATGCATACAACCCCA
Organism: Dendrobium nobile; assembly: GCA_022539455.1. NCBI lineage: Eukaryota > Viridiplantae > Streptophyta > Magnoliopsida > Asparagales > Orchidaceae > Dendrobium > Dendrobium nobile. The sequence goes on from CM039718.1 coordinate 51,798,394, forward strand.
GACAATTCTGGCAGTTTCTTAGCTTGTTAAATTTCTAAATTATTTAAACCTTAAAATTTTAGAATTTAATTACGAATATAAAATATTTTTTAGTCCTTAGAGATCCTAATGAAAATTGGTCATACACATGTAAGAAAGAAACTTAGAAAAAATAGGCAGGTTTTGATGCATAATAAATAGTAAACACATTAATATAAATCCAAACCACAATAAAGTAAAAAAAGTTCATAGTAAGTGCCATATAAATATAACCCAGGGTTTGCATAAAAGTAATTATGTCGAGGCTCCACCGACAACAACCTGGATTCTAATCCTACTAAATGACACAAGTCTTAAAAGCCAGGCATTTTGTCTTTAAGTCTTCATCTACTGGTGGATCATACTTCTCCGGATCATCTCCCTTTGGATCATCTCCTTCGGGCTCCATTTGGTTCGTCTTCTAGAAGGGTACCCAAATGACTAAGAAATTCCCATAGAGGAGGCCTTTCTTATTCTCTTTGGGTACCAAGTATTTGAAATGCCAGACTTTTGAAGAATTTCACAACTCAATATGAATATTATAAATTACATTACATTTGAAAATAAAAATCTAGATCCGGACTTCTGCATGGTTATCTTAAGCAGTTAAAAATATCTTAATTAATCACATCCCAAGCAGTTAATGTTTGTAGAAAAATAAACACGCTTGGCCATGTTCTTTTAATTTAAAGGGGGCTAAGCAATCTCTGGAGCATCTACAGAAAATAACATTAGTATTAAAAGCTTTAAATCATTAATGCCCCCTTTATTAGCACTACATAAGTGTGGTCACCTGCATAAGACTGAATTATTATAAAAGTGGCCCTAGCCCATGGACATTCTAACACACACATCACATCATAATCAATATATAGAAAGCATAATAAATAAATAAACAATCATTACCACAAGCAAGAACAATCAAATAAATTAATATTTGCGTCACATACAATCACATCATAGAAAGTAGAAAAGAAAGCAAAAAAAGTAAACACCAGTCCTGATCCTAGAGCTAGAAGTGGTGCCCTAGCAAATAACTCTTTGTTTGTGGTAGGCTTGTGTGGCTTTGGATAGGTTCTATATAGGATAGTTAATTCAAGTTGCCTAAAGTTTAAGATTATTGAAGGCCTGAAAAGAAAACTTTATTTAAAGTTTAAATATTAATGAATTAGAATTAGTCTTAGTTAATTTAATTTGTAGATCCATTTTAATGATTATGGTAGTGGTAATTAAAGTTTAAGTTGTATTAACCAATTTTGAAAAGTTCCGAGTTCTCCTAGCTGCTAGGCTGAGGGTGCTATGGGAAATAAGCTAGATTTAATGGTTCTAGCATTTTAGTTAAATATTAAGCCTTAAGAGAAGTAGTTAGGCTTTGGGTTTTTTGGATTTGGAGCTTTCTAGGCAAAGATATGAATTTTAGAAGATTGGGGTAATTAATGAAATATTAAAATTGTTTAATAAAGGGGCCTTTTAGAGTTTTCATCGAAATCAGATCCAAATTGATTGAATTCACCCCCAAAGTTTATAAATGACCTAAGAAGATGTTCCCAAGTGTTTGGGGAAAATTTGAATTTTTAATTATCTAATAAGGGTAAAAATATAATTTTTAGTTAAAGTTAAATTAGGGTTTATATTAAAGTCAACCTAACAATTCCTAATTATTTAAGATTAAGGACTGAATTCTGAACAATTCAAGCTATTATGGGTAATTTTCAGAGTTGAAATGAATTTATTAGAATTTTTTAAAGTTATCGGGACCTAATTATCGAGTAAATTAGGGTTTGTTAATTAAGGGGTCTTAAGGCTCCTAAAAATTCCTAGAAAGTTATGTGAGGTTTAGAATGTCATTAATTTTAAATGTTGAGAGTTTTATGTAAATCATGGATCTACTATAGCTCCAAAAATTTTTCTAAGTTTGTTAGACAGGTCCTTAATTATTATACTTAGAGTGTCACTACGTTGAATGGGTTTTAAACTGAGTTTTGGACTAACCCTTGAGGTAACATGCAGGAGGTACATAAATAAAATAACACACCAATTCTTAGGATTTAGGAGGGCCTAAGCTAAGTGCTCGTGCATCCTACACATGCAAAAGATGATGAAAATAGTAATTAAGCATGCTTATCGATGTAATTAGTGAATGCTTGAAACTCAATCATCAACTAATTCACCTCCCCACGAATGCTATTCATAAGTTCAATCAATGTTTAAAATTTCAAGAGTGGATCTCTCAAAAGTTAGGAATTTAGAATATATGTAATTTTAAAATACACATAAATATATATGAATTTTGGAAAAATAATGTAATTAAAAATAAATCAATTTATAGAAATAGGAAAGGGGGAGATCTACTAGCCACCCCAAAGAGGTTTTAAAATGATTTGAAAATAATTTTGTAATTTCAAAATATTTGGTATATTAATTACCTAAATATTATTTAAATAATCAAATAATCTAATATCACAAAAATAATCCAGAAAAAAGTAGGTTTTGTTATCTGAAAGTATTTTTAAATAAAAATACATATTTATTTGAAAAATATGATGTATCATACGTCAAAATCCCATTTAAAATAAAATTATGGTGAATTTTTAAAGTTTAAAGTAATTAAAAGGGATTTTAAAAATAATTTTAAATAAATAATAGTTAAAGATAATAATTAAGATATATTAAATCAATTATTGAATCTTTGTGTAGTTTAGAATGATTTAATAAAAATAATTTTATAATTTAAGAAAGTAATTAAATTTTAAATTAATTAATTATTAATTAAATAATTTAGATAATTAATAATTAAAGAGAATATTTAGCATAACTAAATAATAATTCAATTTAGATTTAAATAAGAAAAAAATACTCTGATTGAAAATAATAATAATAATAATAATTTTTGGAAAAATAGTTAAATATTAGATTAATTAATAATTAAATAATTTAGGAAATTAATTAAATATAAATAGTTTAAAATATAAAATATTTAATAATTTAAAATAATAAAAAAATTAATGAGTTTTTTTTAAATAAGTAAATATATTTTTATTAAATAATTATAATTAAAAAAAAGAAAAAAGAAAGAACCAATAATAATAATACACATGACTAATATTATTTTTAAATTAAGGAAAATATGTTTTCTAAAATTTTTTGTATAAAATATTTATTTTATTAATTTTAAAATAATCATGAAAAAAAATGATAAAAAAACAATTAAAATTGATAAAAAAAGTAATTTAAATTTAATCCCACGGTTTGGCCATGTGGCGGCACAAGATTGGGTCTCAGGTCTACGGTGGCGGCGCCCAATCATGGGCAATGATTGGTGCCACCGCCAATCATTATACGATGATTGCGGCGGCAACAGGTCCCACACGACATCTATTTAAATGAGTCTGCAGCAGTGCGGTGCATCCGATCCTCCGTCGTTTGAACGAACGATTGTGATCCAGCTGAATGACTAGCGCAGTAGAGGATCTGACCATAGACGTTGAAGCGGGTCGAATACAATGCCATCCGGACCGTTGATCGCAGGATCTACGGTCTGAAATTCGTCCTACACATGCAAGCCTCAAACTGAGAACCCTAAGGCAATAATCACCTCATTCAATCGATTGGATCGATAAAATGACCTGAAATTTTAAACATAGAATTCCTAGATGAAGAGTATTCATGGGGGACCTAAACCGAGGTCTAAAACACGCTTTTGATAAAATTATTTAACTATATGTGTAGTGACATAGGGTTTAAGTTTTTGAGAAATCTAAGTGATGAATTTTTGATTTTTTGGAATGGTTGAGCTTGTAGATTATCCTCGTACAAGTTCCTAGTTGAGATCGAGCCTTGAAACGGCTTGGATCGTCGTGTAGGAGACTTGGAAGCTTTAGGCCTTCTGGTCACCAGAAACTCATCGATGGTAGCTTAGGACGGTCGGATTTGAGTTTGGAAGTGTGGAAGGAGATGGGAGGAGCTCACAAACCAAAAATCTCAGCTTGGGCGCACCTAGGGAAAAAGCAATAAGCAAAAAGGTCCCCTTGAAACCCTAAACTTCTCTATTTAAAGCCTTGGACTCAAATGGAACAGTCCAGATTCAATCAAGAATAAATTAGGAGGGAATTAGGTTCAATAGTACGAGATTTTTCTCTAGGGATCAATAAGAAATAATTAAATCCACTAAATTAGGCTTAATTTGACCCAAATAGGTCAAAATTGACTAAGGGAGACTTGGGTTGACCAAGTGAAAGCTTGACTTGATCAACCTAGTCGAGTAGAGCCTAAGAGGTGAGGGGTTGAGTCAAAAAGTGTTTGAAATTGAATTAGAACTTAAATAGACCCATTTAAGCTTAATTGGGTCAACCAGGTTGACCCATGTCAGGGGGCTTGTCCCCATAGGCTGGTTCTAACCCATTGAGTCCAAGGGAAGTAAGGATTTGAGCCAAGGGAGTATGTATTGGTTTGAAATCAAGAGGGCAAGTGTATTGATAAAATTGGGTCAACCCAAGTTGACTTGGTCAACTAGGTTGACCCAGGGTCTGTGTTTGGGCTCAAAAGACTCAGATAAACCCATTGAATTGCATGGGAGGGGTCTCAGTGTGAAAGCCAGTGTTCTTTGTTTTCCTTCCAGGTTCGTCCGGACGAAGTGGAGTTCGTCCGGGATGATCAGTTATAAATTTGATGACAGAGAGATTCGTCCCAGGACAAAGGTAGGTTCGTCCGTACGAAATTTTTCCAGAGAGCAACTCATCCAGGGACGAAAGAATTGGAATTAATTTTCGTTTGGACGAATTGAGTCCTGAGAAGATTGTCCCGGGACGATCAGGACATCGTCCTGGACGATCCTGTTCTATAAATATCTGAATAGTGTCATTTTGAAGAGAGAGATAAGGATAGGAGAGAGAAAAACGGAAGAAAGAAGAGGAAATCTGCATTTTGGGCAACTTTGGTTCGTTTTCGTCTGTCGCCGTAGTTGGGAAAGTTGATCTACTCGAGGTAAGACACAATATGCCTTTCTCAATTTTCAGAAATATGATTTTTGATAGATTTTCTGTTTCAAATTCGTTTTCCGTTAGTGAAAAACGGGTATAACTTTGCACCGGTAAAACTTTTACCGCGTAACGTTTGGTATGTTTTAGAAATGTTATTTTTGCATGTTTTGAGTATTTTCTGGAAAGTTTTCGTCGGGTATTTTGAATTATGTGGAGTTTTCATTGAATATGAAATTATCTGGACGTTGAAAAATATTGCTTCAGTACAATGAAAGTCTTAAAATGATGTTTTACACTGTTTGCGATAATTTGATAATTTTTTGAAACTGTGAATTTTGATATGTTGAATTTTCGTTGTCTGCCGTTATACTCTCCGACGATATTCTGATACGAATCTGATTTCTCTGAATATGATGTGATTTGATGTTTGATGTGGACAATATTCTGATATGATTATGATTTCTCTGTATCTGATGTGATTTGATGTTGATGTGCTGTGATATCAAAAGGGAGTTATAAGGGGCCGGAATCCTTTGAGGTTCTATCTGTGTCAGGGAAGGGAGGCATAAGGGGTCAGAATCCTTTGAGATTATGTCAGGGTCCGGGAATCTGAAAATAAATTCTGATATGATAATTCTGTATATCTGATATATTCTGGTGCTGTAAGCACAAGGGAGGCATAAGGGGCCAGAATCCTTTGAGAATCTGTCTGTGTCAGACAAGGGAGACATAAGGGGCCAGAATCCGTTGAGATTCTGTCTGGGTCAGGGATATGTGATATGTGACCTTATCTGCTTTGACAATGTGCTTTCTGATTTGTATGATTATGTGATCTGTGATTTGAAGATAACTCTGATTTGAAATCTGATTTGAATAATTCCGGTTATATGAAATGAATTCAGTTCTTCTGTATCTGTTATTTGATTTCTATTTGATTATCTATTTTGTACGAGTATCTGTATTCTGTTTGATTATATGATTTTCTATACGATTATCTGAATTCTGTACCACTACTTGAATGAACTGTTCTGATGATTTTGATTTGAGTTTCTGGATATTTTGATTGGCTAGTGTAGTGTTGTTGAGCTGCTAGCTCATCCTTGTTATTTGCGTGATTTTCAGGTTCTGGGAAAGGGAAAGAAGTTTTGGACTAGTTGTTCCGTGTCTGATCTGAGATTAGGTATTTTTGTACATTTGATTTTTTGTACGGTCATGACTATTCTATTCTTCTGTTCTGTTTATAACCATGCACTGTATTGTACATGATTATTTTGATGAAAGAAAGAAGAAAATCATGGATGAACTTTTCTGTATATTTGGATGTTTATAGTAGCTCTGTGTTTTCTGTATGTTTGAGATTTGAAAGAAAGTCTGAAACCAAATTCCAAAGCTAGATCTAGGATACATCCGTCGCGACTCGACGAGATGGGACTCGTTCCGGTCGGGTTATGTCATGACACTCAGGGTCTGGCTTGGTCAATTTGACCAAGTCAACCCCTTTGACCAAAGTTTGACAAATTCAGGGTCAACTGTCGGTACTTCGCAGTTCTACTCGGTACAGATCGTTATTTCTTGATACCGATTAATATTGATCATTATTTATCGGTATAGGTTGGTATGAACATAAAGAGAGTATTAAAATAGTGTTTATTGTTGGTATTATATATATATATATACATGCTCGGTAATGCTCGGTATGTAAAGTTGACCCTCGGTACAAACTCAAATATTCTTTATTGTTGTTATAAAAAATATTTCATAGCATTCATACTGAATGAAAATTTTTTACAATGGTTGGTATTAATCTGCCAGAATACTCTGTAATATTGCTTGGTACTACTCGGTACTCGAAGGTAATACTCGGTATTTTCTTAAATATATCTTTCAAATATTGTTTATCATTGTTATAAAATATATTATATATTTAATATTGAATGAAATTTTTTGACAAGGATCAATATTAATTGGTATGAATGCTCTGTAATATTGCTCAGTACTGCTCGATACTGGAAGGTAATACTCGTTATAAACTTAAATATTATTTTTTTAATCATTTATTATGTTGGGATATTCCGCGAAGGTTCATTTCAGATGCAGAACTTTGACTTTTAGAGAAGTTTGTAATTAATTGGTTGTGAAATTCATATATCAGTTTGTTGAAAGACTACGTTAGCTACACATTAATTAGTTCCTGATACTGCCTCGAATCTCTTAGAATGTTTCACTTGTGTATATGCTATTGTCAAAGTGCGATATGTGGATAGAGTGTTTTGTTATTAATGGACAAATGTTACATTTTACATTTAATGAGGTTGCTTTGATCCTTGGCTTGCCCAACAGAGGTTAAATTTGAGGCAGGAAGTGCTAGAATAATTGGAATAAAAATAAATGACATCAGGCATGACATCGAGAAAATAGATGTGTCAACTCCAATGGAAGATTTAGTGAAAAAATTCATAATTTATTCATTATTCAACCTTTCTTTCTCATTGCCAATTTTCGTGTACATATTGTAATACTAAATGTTGTAGAGAATGTAAATAACTTTGGTACATACATCTAGCCTGAATCCATTAGGGATTTCCTGGTGAATGAATTCAATACAATTTCAAAAGAAACAATCGAAAGGTTATTCACTGAGATACTTCAATGAATTTGTCATGATTATAATTGTGAGTACAAACTTGATTTTTTTTGTTCTATTTAACTAATATTAAAGGTTTTTTTTACATGATTAAATAGACTTATTTGGTCTTAATTTTTGCATATATGATTTCTGGAGCATACAAAGATCCACACCAAAGTGGATGACCTATCTCGACCCCGTTTTACTCATTGGGACGGGAATTTTATGTATAGTGAGAAAGACATTAACAATTTATTTGCTGAACTTGAGGATGCTAAGAAAGCACACCTAGGTGCATTCATTTAAATTCCTGATTAAATTATATATTTTATATGGCTTAAAAAAATTGTACAAATTATTTGACATTTACAAGGAATCACAGATGCTGAGAAGACTTTATTTGATTGTTCTTCAACATATGCACTAGAAGAGCATATCCAATTGCTCTACCCCCCAAACAACCCCAAATATCTCTTCTAGGCCCTCCACTCCATCTCCAGATAGTCCAGTCAGTCCAACCAGGATGCTAAGCCCAACTCAAATTCTAAGCCCACCACCAAGCCATAGGACCCGCTCACAGAAAGAATCATCCAGTGGTGCTATTCTAACTCCTATCGCAGAAGATTCTAACTGGCAGAACCTCAACCAAGCCATCAACAAACTTATTACATAGAATAACTTACTAGTGAAGAACCTAACATCGGTCGAATCATCGAATAGTCTACTAGAAAGATGTGTTGCGGCCCTGGAACAATTAGTGTTTGACCTCGAAGACAAAAGTAAATTGAAATATGCTGTTATACAGAAGTTTTTGGGTGATCACTTTCCCGCTTCATTTAAATCTTATCGAAGTGAAAGTTCTGGAGAATCTTCTTCAAAAACTATTTCTGATAATAATAATTTGACCCCATTATACCCATCTATTGCCCCAATAGCTATGGAAATTACAGAGGAAAGAGTTATGGAAGTACATGACTAGTTTCTTACCCCATCAGCCCCATCAGCTACATCACATGAAGTGGAATATACACAGGCAGATAAATTGGAGACCCAAGAAGATGATGGCTTAGAAGAGAAGGATATTAACATTTCTATGGATGAGGGATTTGCTTCATCATCTCATATAGGTATTTTTAAACGTGTTTGACTAAGGAATGACAGAAAAAGGAAAGTGGTTACAACTCCCTTCACTATTGGTGACAGGAAGAATAAGAAAGAAAAATTGCCACCCAAGAAGAAGAGGATTGAGCCTACTCCTGCTCCTGCTGCTAAAATAAATAAGAATAAGGAAAATGCAACTAAAGCACAAAAGGCTGCTTCTGCTCCTTCTAAAAAAAATAAAATAAAGCTAACTGCATCTAAAGTAGTTTTAACATCGGTTAATACTTCAACAGGGTCTACTTCTAAGATAGTTCATGAGGTTGATGAATAAAAAATAATAGAAATATAACCAGCACCAGAATTATTAGATTACCCTGGTCGAGTATTAATAAATGAAAAAAAAAAGGATTTTCATCGACAATAATCTGAAATAGTTCAAGGATAAGATAATATCTAGCTATACTGAGCTTTGTAATTTATTTATTATGTTATTGTACCGAATAGTATCAAGCAATACCGAGCTTTTTAATTCATTTATTAAGTGTTGTACCAAACAGTACCTAGTAATATCGAGAATTATAACTCGGTAATGCTCTATACAGAGCTTGTACCAAGTAGTAACAACTTATATGGAGGAGTACCGAGTAATAACTTTTAATATTGAGTTGTACCGACTATAAGAAACTTACTCGGTACTTGTCAGTATATTACATTCATCTGTGCTTGTAGGCCTTTATGTGTATTCTTCTATTTTAATGAATATTATTTGAATAATCTAGGACCGATGTTATTTTCTCATCTAGGAATGTGAGTATTTACAGAAGCTAATTGGACGAGCTATTATTATCAGATGAGTATGATGACAATCACGTTGATGAATTTGCTAGTTTATTAGCAGAGAAGAATGAACTTTCCCTAGGCCTCAACCAACTTTTTCTTTTTATTTATAGTTTCCATTAGATCAGTATTCATTAATAATTTATATTTATTATTTTAATCATATTTCAACTTAACACCAATTCTACTTATTCCAGGGTTACTACTCTCACTCAAATCAGATGGACACAACTACATTCATCTCGCATATCACCAGAACAGCTGTTATGAATGTCAATCTGATCATTATTCCCATAATACATGAAAAACATTAGACTCTCATAGTTGGCAATTTAAGGAATAAAATATGGGAATTTTTGATTCATTAACCAAAGCCACTCACAAGGCCATACTCCCTGATATCGTAAGAGCTACTAAGAATTTCCATTTATCTTAGGAGTTATGATATTAAATATTAAATATAATTACATTTTCAGATATCTCATTTATTTGAGGAAATACAAAATGCTTATGATGATGACATATGGAACTGGTCGATCCAAACAATTTCAAACTTGCCAACACAAGATAACAATGTTGACTGTGGCATGTATGTTTATAAATAAATGGAAATTGTGATCCAACATGAACCTATTTAATGGGATATTCATAAAAACTAGTAATCTAGTATGCCTATATTCAGGGCTGAATTTGCATATGCTCTATTATGTACTAATATGAAATAAACATTGAAATATATGGCGTAATGCATATTTAGTAAATTTTTATTTGATTTTATATACATTATAATGGTTGCAATAATTTTAAAAAGTGAACATGTTTAGAAAAAATAACTATGTTACTTCTCGGTATTGATAAATACCGACAAGATACAATCAATACCGAGTAATACCGATTGATACCGAGTACTCAACTGTCAATCATTCACCATGAGCACTCCAACATTAAAAATTGCATACACCATGAGAACTCCAACATTAAATTGAACTTTATAGGAAAATATTTCAAGTTAAATATAAAAATCGAGTAATACCGAGTTATACCGAGTAATACATACATCTCAAAATTATACCATTCATTATAAAAGTTGCATACGCCATGAGCACTCCAATATTAAATTGAACTTTATAGGAAAATATTTTATGTTAAATGTAAAAACCGAGTAATATCGAGTAGTACAGACATATCAAAATTACACCATTCATTGTAAAAGTTGCATACACCATGAACACTCCAACATTAAATTTAACTTTATAGGAAAATATTTCAAGTTAAATATAAAAACTAAGTAATACCGAGCTATATTGAGTTATACTAAGTTATATTGAGTAATATAAACATCTTAAAATTATACCATTTATTGTAAAAGTTGCATACACCATGAGCACTCCAACATTAAATTAAACTTTGTAGGAAAATATTTTAATTTAAAGATAAAAACCGAGTAATACCAAGCAATACCAAGTTATACCGAGTAAAACATACATCTTAAAATTGTTCCATTCATTGTAAAATTTGCATACACTGTGAGCACTCCAACATTAAATTGAAATTTATAGGAAAAAAATTTCTCGTTAAAGATTAAAACCAAGTAATACCGAGTTATACTAAGTAAACATAAAAATAAAGAGCATTTACATAAATGACGACTGACTCCCAATTTCTCCAAGTGTAAACTCTATGCTTGTAGGAGGATTCCTCTCTGTGGGTTTCAATTTTTTGCTCTTCCTCTTTTCCTAGTGATCCTTCAGCCTAGCATTAGAGATGCTCTTTGGCCAGCACTTCGCAGGATCTTTAATAATTTTATGGCCTCCCCTAGATATGAATTTATTTTTTGGCCTTCCATAATGAATTGGATCATTCCAGCCTTTGCACTCATCGCATCGAACATACATTATTCTACCTCCTCATTACCCTATGCTTCTATGCTAATTTAATATGCAAATCGGCAAATATAATTTCTAAATATTATATTACTGGACCCCTCAATCGATTGGCATGCATTGTTTCCTATACATGGGATCTTCCCTTCAGAATATAAATCTTTTCGAGCTTTAGCTGACCATCTTGGCAGAAAATATTTTCCAGGGATATTAACAATATCTAACTGACTTAGAACTCTCATGCAATAAGAATATAATATATCCATCATCTCAAACTTTGCATAGTTGCATTGTATGGTTCCTTCAGAAAAATTAAATATAATAATCCACTTGTGTGACTCAAAAGAGTTATCTATATTCTTGACGAAAAACATAGATGAGTCCAGCAAAGAATGATCAATGCACAGTACACCTACACCATGTAAGAACTCCTATTCAAAAAATGAGTATTATTTTCTCGAATAAAAATTTATAGCTTGCTTTAATATTGAGCTACTTTTTATATGAGGTTGTATCTCTGTTGACTACATTTAAAATCTTCATCTTTTTCATTCCTATACCAAGTCTTCATCACCTTTTCTAAGCCCAGGAAACAGTCAGTGATAAAACTTGCTGGTTTGGAAATTCCATGGCATACATGATTGGTGGACTCACTACATTGTGTAAATAAAATGCCAATGTTAAAAATTTTTTTGTTAAATGTTGTAAACCACTTTTTCCTGATTTTGTACAGATCTTTCAACCATTGATAGCTCTGGAGGTTCCCTTCTGTGATCATTTCAGTCCATGTTCTCTCAAACTCATCCTCAGAATCACACTTGTTGAAATAATAATAAAATAGGAATTTCACTTTGTTGTTACTGTTAAAGCACCAGAATTTGAAAGGAGCCTTCTTATAGATATGCCATTGGCACAACCTATGCCGTGTATTAGGTAATGCAATCTCTATTACCCTAGCCATTACTTGGTCTTGATCATAATCAATTCTCCCCAACCGATCAACCAAAAAAAAATTCAATAACACATCCTCTTCATCAGTTTGGACATCTCATGTAAACATGTTGTCAGCAGCTACACATTCTTTAAACAATTGGATTAGTAAATTGGTGTCCCTATTCTCAATCTTGACTCTCCTCTCTTTTTGAATGTAGTTGTATGCATCCCTCTTTGTGAACCCTAGATTTCCTACACCTCCCACTTCATCAGATATGTATGTAAATGCATTAACTATTCTTATCCCAGCTTCTGACATAGATTTCAGAACAGATGCATTCTTATCACTATTGTGCCTGGATGATCTGAGCAAATATTGATCATCCGGCCTAGCTAATTCGTGATTGTGAATCTCTATTAATTTTTTCACCATCCAAATTTCATCTTCACTAACAACAAATCTGATCATAGCTAGACAACTGGTTCTTATGCTTGATTTTCAAAATTTTGCCTTTGCATTTATGTCAATTTCCTTCTTGAATCTTGCTTTCGAACATACAAAATCTTTTGATTTTATTCTCCTTGAATTTGGCCAGAATGAATGATGCTCTTTCTGAACACTAAAGCCATATGAATGCACATTATGATAATATTTATCATATGCTTCCTTCTCAGAGTTGTAAACACCATGTGAAAAAGTTTTTAAATTATTATACAGAGCTCTTTTTAGTACAAAATTACATGTACAAACCAATACCGAGTTTATACCGAGATTAAGTATCGAGTATAAATAATGGGTCTCAGTACCGATAAACTATACCAAGAATAAATATCGAGTATAAATACCGAGCAGTACGATCAGTCTAAACATCTGCTAGTCTCCGTACAAAGATTGGTTCTAGGTACTATGATCTTGTATTAGCTCTGAACCACTATACAATGAGTTTATACCAAGCAATACCTATAAGTACCGAGCATTAACGATCAGTACCGAGTTGACTCGAAATGTTATTATTGGAACAAAGATTGATACTTACAAATAAGTTTGATATAGGGTACTATATAATTGAGGTATTGCTCGGTTTCGATGTACAATATACGTTGAACTCGTGATAATACATCATATTGGTCAAAACCGAGATAGATCGGTAGTCAAGCAAAAAAAAAAAGGTTGAATACATAGCTAGAATTTAAAAATTTATATTTTAAAATCTCTATATAGATAAGAAATTACTTATAATAAACCAGAAAAAATTTCATCAATATTAAACGTCCCTACAGTCTCCTCGAAATCATCCATGTCTTCCAAAGAGAAATCCATTTTCGTCTCTTCGATCTCCTCGAACTGTTCGCAAAATCTATCTCTACGCTCTTTAAATCCTAAATCCTATATAACATTTATAAAATTATCAGACAAAAGGTTATTAGACCTTTAAAGAAGGCAGAGGTTTTAACTTTTGGCGCCCAATTCATATAGACTACTTCAGGCCAACCTGAAATAGTTAAAATACATGGAAAATTAAGATAATACAACGAGTTTGGGTCGGGTTATCGGGCCTCTACGTGGCTCCATTTTACTGGAGTCCGAAGGTAGAGTTACGTCCGGACAGCAGACCCAATAAAAATGTGAGTCCTAGGGGTCTCAATATATATTAAAAAAATTTGAAAATTTTTATAATGGGAGTGTCTAGGTTTGGTTGTTATGGCGCCATTATAGTGTGCTCTTTAGAAATTCAAATTTAAGTTAGCGCCATGGCGCTCAAACATTGGTGTCGAGGCGCCGACCCAATTCAAAAAGTTTTCTATATATAGGTAAGTCACACTATGTTTATCTCAATTTAATTTTTTTTTAATTTTATGATTAAATTTTAATTTCTGTTATAAAAAATTATGGATATGTTATGTAGTTTTAATCTAGTAAAACATTTATAGTGTAACTTTTTATATATTATGGAGATTGAAATTCTGAATATTTTGAATATTTTTAGAAATTTTACCCCAAGAATTTTAAAATTTATAAGATTTTTATTGGATAGAAAATAATTTGGATTCTAAAAAATAGTATGTAATATGATTTCAACACAATCATTGATAATTTGATTATATTTTGAAACTATAAATTTTTTTCAACGAAACTTTTTATTGTATATCGTTATAGAAAAGTATACCATTATGATATGTGCTCAATTATGCTTTAATTACTACCTTGTGATGAAATATAATTTTATATTATTGATGCGATTGAATTATAAATCTTATGGTTTAATTTGGAAAGTATGGTAGATAATTTATTGTGAAATAAACAAGATATTTTAGTGACTTTAAGGCATATTCTAGTGACAAAAATACCATTCTCTAGTGCTCCCAGGTAGGGTGTCAAAATAGGGTTTCAGGTTGGGTTCTGGTCGAACTCGAACTGACCCAGGTTCAAACAGGTTGACTTTAACCCAACTCAATTTTGTAAATGGTTCAAAAGTATAGACCCAGACTCGACCTGACACGGTAACCCAAATTTTACAGGGTCAAGTTCTTGAGTGAGGGATATAGGTTAAAGCTAATGAATTTGTTTTCATATGAGATTGAGTTTGACGGTTAAAGCTAATTCATATACTCTTGGGGTCTATTTTAGAATATTGCAAGTTTATTTACTTTAATTGAGATATTATTATATGAAAAATTAGAAGTTTGAAAATTACTATGAGTATTGTATTTTTTTCATTAAAAAAATTATTATTTTTGTTGCATCCTAAAATATTCGCGGTGGTAGAGAAATATATAATTTTAATGTCTTAGCGATGTACAAAGATCCAGCATACAAGAAAATAAGAGAGAGAGAGAATATAACATTCATAAGAAACACAAAAGTTTTTACATGAAAACCCCTGAAAAGGGGGAAAAAACATGGGCCTGGTCTAGTTTGAATGAATCCACTAGTATTTGCAGTCAATTACAAATGAGGTCCTTTCTAGGGAGAAGGCCTTAGCTTTATGTCATAAATGTACATCATATAGAGTGCATTACATGGCAGGAGTTACAATAATCAATATAGACAAGCTTGTTTGGTCGGCTGGATCATAGTTGATAGGATATATGTCAGAAAGACCGTAGTAGGCAGGAGATCGGGGTTAGAAAGACCATTGTCCGACGATGCAGGTCGGAGGAACCATAATATGTAAGAGACCGAGGTTAGAAAGACCGTTGTTTGGCGATGTAGGTCGAAAGGACCGTAGTAGGTGACGAAGGTCGAAAGGACCATAATCGGTAGTAGTCAGGGGTCCAAAAGACTGTTGTAGTAGACTGATACTCTAGTAGAACTCTTGGTATTAGGTGGTTTCCTGATAGAAGTTTGGGCCTCAAGTGGTAGTCTAATAGAAGTCCGAGCCTCAGGTGGTGGTCCGGTAGAACTCTGGGTCAGGTGGTGGTCTGGAAAAAGTCTAAGCCTCAAGTGGTGGTCCAACGAAAGTCTGAGTCTCGGTGGTGGTCCGACGGAAGTCCAAGCCTCAGGTGTTGGTCTGGTGAAAGTCCGGGCCTCAGGTGGTGGTCCAGTAGAAGTCTGAGCCTCAGGTGGCGGTCCGAGATAAGTCTGGGCCTCAAGTGGTGGTCCGATAGAAGTTTGAGCCTCAGGTGGTGGTCTGATGGAAGTTCGAGCCTCAGGTGGAGCTCTAGTAGAAGTCCGGGCCTGATCAGGTGGTGGTCCGACATAAGTTCATGCCTCAGGTGATGGTCTGACAAAAGTCCAAGTCTCATGTGGTGGGCTGGTGGAGCATAGGGCCTCAAGTGATTGTCTGGCATAAGTTCGGGCCTTAAGTGGTGGTCCGACAAAAGTCTGGGCCTCAGGTGGTGGTACAACATAATCTGGGCCTCAGGTGGTGGTTCGACAGAATTTTGGGCCTCAGATGGTGGCCTGGTGGAGCATAATGCCTCAAGTGGTGGTCTGGTGGAAGTCTGGACCTCAGGCGGTGGTTCAACAGAACTCCGGCGGTGGTCGAGGAGAAGCAAGTAGGCAAGATCGATCTATGATCTCTCTCTTTCTCTCTTTCTTAGAGCCCCCTTTTTCAAGAGGGAGAAGTGGTCTATTTATAAATTTATGGAGTGGCATGGCCCGTAAATAGGTGACAGATCAAGGGTAAATGGGGGGTGGATGGATGGACGGCTGATGTTGAATCCCTTGATCATTGACTGTTTGATGGACATTTGAATATCTTAGTGATGCCAAAATTTAGTGATTTTGGACTTGTTGAATTCATCTCGTTGAGTCGCTCGATTCAATTAAAAGCATGTTATGTTTGGAAATCGTTTGGTAATCCAAATTATGGTTCGAACCCTCCAACAGCACTTTGGACCATTGATTTGGATCCATTTGAGCTCGGATTGAGTTGAATTTGGTGTCGTTGGGTTCATATTTTTGAGACGTTCTGTTCTACTATAAGTTTTCTTAAATCGGAGTTCGGATGGTCCTAATTTTAATTTTGGAAGTTTACAACTTGGTTTTGCCTCAAGATTCATGCCTGATCAAGATAACTTTTAAGGATGTGTTAGTTGCCCCACCTATTTTCGGACGTCAAAGTTCTAAAAGTTTGAAATATGTGTCACAACTAGTGAAAAAAAATTTTGTGTGATTTGAAAATTTGAAATAATTCAAATTTGGGCGCAGAGGTCCCTAAAGGCTTTGAAAGTGCAAAAATTTAGTTTGGAAAGTCAAAAACAGTTGCGGGGACCCCAAAAATGTTCGATTTGACCTTTTCGGGCTAAAATTGGGCCATGGATTGAATTGGGACAGCTCGATTGCCGGCCACCATCAGGCAGCGCTGCCATCGCTGCCGCATGGTCCACGTGCTTGGTAACGTTTGCCCGGCCTGCTCGGCCCGCTCTCTCGGACCGCCAGGCCTGGTCTCCCAGCCTGCCAGGCTCGCTCGCCCGGCTCTTTAGCCCACACGCCGCTGCCTGCTGCCCGTACGTTCGCTTGCGGTTGCCCGTGCTGCCCTGCTGTGGTTAGTCGGGCAGTTTAGCTAACCGTCGTCTAACCTCTAGTGGTTAAGGATTGTTTTTTGGAATATATATATATATATATATATATATATATATATATATATATATATATATATATATATATATATATATATATATATACATACATACATACATTTTTTTCTTTTTTCATTTCTCTTCTTTTTTTTTTCTTTTTTTTCATAAATCCCCCTTGCACCTCTCTCCCTCTTCTTCTTTCATGTGAGGCCTTTCCCCCAGCCCTACACAGGCGGCATCCCCTGTCCAGGCCCAGGGCCCCTCTCTGTAAGAAGGAGATTTCTCCCATTATTCTTCTTTCATATGAGGTCTTCCTCTGAGGCCCTACACAAGCGGCATCCCTTGTGCAGGCCTGGGGCCTCTCTCTGCAAGAAGGAAATTCCTCCCTTCCGCCCTTCTCCCTTTCTGCCCTCTTCTTATATAGGAGGCTTTCCCCTGCTTTTGGATAGGTGGCATTTCTTATCCGACTATAGAACCCCTCCCTATATATAGGGCATATCGGGTGATCATTCTTCTTCAAGAGATTCCACAGCCAAGAGGGATTTATATTTGTAGTTGGTTGGCGATGGAGGTTAGAGAGACAGATGTAAGGAGGGAGGTTGAAAGGACTGTTGATGGGTAAAAATTTGACGTCGGGTAGAAGTCTGATGATGGGCAAAAGTTTGATGATGGGTAGTAGTCCGACGGCGGGTAGAAGTTTGGCGATGGATAAAAGTCCAATGAAAATTCGTTGACGGACAAAAGTCTGATGAAGGGTAGAAATTAAGCGTCGGGTAGAAATCCTATAAGAGTTAACGATGGGCATCAGTCCGACGTCAGGTAGAAGTCTGATGATGGGCATAAGTAAGGCATCGGGTAGAAGACCGATAAAAGTCCATCAATGGGCAGAAGTCCAATGATTGGTAGTAGTCTGACGAAGGGTGAAACTTTGGCGTTGGGTAGAAGTCCGACGAAACTCCAACGATAGGTAGAAGTTCATTGAAAGTCTATCGACGAGCAATAAAGGATAGAATTCACCAAATATATATGACCTATCTGAGGTTGTATATCATAGTGTTGCTCGATGATGTTAACCTGAATGAAAGAGGTCAAGAGAATCCACTAAGGATGTAAAACCTATTTGAGGTTGTATGTTAGAGCCTTGATCGATGATGTTAACCTGAATGAAAGAGGTTGAGAGAATCCACCAATGATGTAAGTCCTATCCGAGGTTGTATGTCAGAGCCTTAATCAATGATGTTAACCTGTATGGAAAAGTTTGAGAGAATCCACTAAGGATGTAAGACCTATCCGAGGTTATATGTAAGAGCTTTTGCTCGATAAAGTTAACATGAGTGGATGAGGTTGAAAGAATCCACTAATAATGTAAGACCTATCTAAGGTTATATATTAGAGCCTTTCTCGATGACGTTAACCTGTGTGGAAGAAGTCAGGAAAATCCACCAAAGATATAAGACCTATCTGAGTTTGTATATCAGATCTTTTGGTCGATGATGTTAACATATATAGAAGAGGTCGAGAGAATCCACCTATGATGTAAGCCCTATCCAAGGTTGTTTCATAGAGTCTTTGCTCGATGAAGTTAACCTATGTGAAACAGGTCAAGAAAATCCACCAAGGTTGTAAGACCTATCCGAGGTTGTATGTCAGAGCCTTTGCTCGATGACATTAACCTGTGCGGAAGAGGTTGAATCGAATCCCCTTCTGATCGATATTTCCTTGATTGGGAGGGGGCGAATGCCGCGTGTATCCCGAATTAAAGGTGAAGAATGATCAATCTTTAGACCATTACTGTATTTTTTAGGTTGAGATTAGGACCTTGCCCAAGGAGTAGAAGTTCAAGTATGGACTATATATGGTTTAATATTTATTGGAAGCATCCTTGCATCTGCTGGGAGTTTTTTAATATATCATCTTTTTTTTGAAAGTATTGGAGGGATCTTCTTGACCATAGTTGGAGTCAAAATTGCCCCCCAATTCGGATCTAATTCCCATAAACTTGATGTAGCAATAGTTGATGCCACGAAGTTGACATGAATGACCTTTTGATATTAGAGCAAGAGTTTTCCCCAGTCGAGAACCACGTTCTCACAGACGATGCCAAACTGTTACGTCCTAAAATATTCGTGGTGGTAGAGAAATATATAATTTTTATGTCTTAGCATTGTACGAAGATCCAATACATAAGAAGATATGAGAGAGAGAGAGAGAGAGAGAGAAGAGAGAGAGAGAGAGAGAGAGAGGGAGAGAGAGAGGAGAGAGAGAGAGAGAGAGAGAGAGAGAGAGAGAGAGAGAGAGAGAGAGAGAGAGAGAGAGAGAGAGAGAGAGAGAGAGAGAGAGTAGCATTTATAAGAGACACAATATTTTTTATGTGGAAACCCCTGCAAAGCGGGAAAAACTACGAGGCTTGGCCCAGTTTGAATGAATTCACAAGTATTGCAGTCGATTACAAATGAGGCCCATCCTAGGGAGAAGGCCTTGG
The DNA here is from genome assembly GCA_022539455.1 of Dendrobium nobile. Taxonomy (NCBI): domain Eukaryota; kingdom Viridiplantae; phylum Streptophyta; class Magnoliopsida; order Asparagales; family Orchidaceae; genus Dendrobium; species Dendrobium nobile. Next base: position 51,818,278 of record CM039718.1, read on the forward strand.
CTTGATGTCGTAAATGTACATCAAATAAAGTGCATTACATGGTGGGAGTTACAATAATCAATATAGACATGTTTATTTGGTCGGCAGGACCATAGTTGATGGGATAGAGGTTAGAAAAATCGTAGTAGGCAGGCGACCGGGGTCAGAAAGACCATTGTCCACCGATGTAGGTCAGAAGGATCATAATATGCAGGAGATCGATGTAAGAAAGATCGTTGTCTTGTGATATAGGTCGGAAGGACCGCAGTAGGCGATAGAGGTTGGAAAGACCATAGTCGGTAGTAGATAGGGGTCCAAAAGACCACTATCTTAGGCCGACACTTTTGTAGAACCCTGGGCATCAGGTGGCGGCCAGACAGAAGTTTTGGCCTCAAGTGGTGGTTCGGCAGAAGTTCGGGCCTAAGGTGGTGGTACGACAGAAGGCCGGGCGTTAGGTGGTGGTCCGATAGAAGTCTGTTGCAACCCATGACCCCGAGTTTGAGATTTTGATGATGCCAAATAATGATTGTTTTGAAACAACTTTTCATTGGATATTATTTTATTTGCTATTTTCCTTGAGTACTAACATTTCAGGAAGATCACAAGTGACTCAGGACGAAAGGAAGACTCAAGAACGGGTAGATTAGGAGTATGAGTCAGATATTGTATTTTTCTATTTATTGTATTTTTATTTTCTTGAGTCTGGCCACAAAATGCATAAGAGTATGAGCAACCATGCACACACACAAGGGGAGAGTTTGTTTTTAAATGTAAAATGTAATAGAATTTCTTCTCTAGAGATCGTACTGTACAATTTTAATTCGTACCGTACGATCTGAGCTATGTGGACGATTATGTGAATAGATCGTACTATACGAATATATTCGTACTGTACGATATGTTCAGATCCAAAACCCTAGCCGTAGTTTAGTTTAAGTAAGTGATTTTGCGCCGTTCGTACTGTACGAACATTTTCGTACTGTACGATTTATTTTAAATACTTACTTAAATTAACCCGTGATTAGTGCATGAAATCCAGGCCTAATTATATTTTGAACATCGTACTGTACGAACATGATCGTACCATACGATGAACAGAGACGAAGTGTGATCGTCCTGGACGATCTCTTGGTTTTTATCTCATTGTACTGTACGATAGTAATCGTACCATACGGTGAACAGAGATGACATCTGATCGTCCAGACTATCGTCCTGTATGAATAGTATTTTGTTGATCATACCGTACGATATTATATCGTATAGTACGAATCATTTTTTAATTGTTCGTACATCTTCGTACCAGGACGAAGTCTGTTTATGAAGATCGTACTGGACGATGTTGAATCGTATTGTACGAACAGTAACGGCTTCTTTTGAAATCAGAGGGATTTTGGAGCCCATTTTGAGGTGTTAATCTCATCTTTTTTCAGTAAGAATTACAGAGGGAGAACATGGTTAGAGAGGGATTTCAAAGGGAGAGAGCTATAGAGAAGTTCTTTAGGGTTTGAGAGAGGAAGGAGAAGGTGAGCGTTGTGAGGGAGAAGCGGTGTGAGGGAGATCACACGGTTGCTCCGAACTTACTACATCTTGCTCCTCCTATGGACCTAGAAGAATTTGAGGGAGGATCTCCAAGGTAAAGGCTCTTCTACATCCGTGACCTCGAGGTACTCTGCCTTCTCCAGGAGGGAGAAAAAGGAGAAGGTTCTCTGTCGTCGCCAGGAGGGTGAAAACAGAGTTTGGCACTCCGCCACGCCGAGTTGGTAAAAGGGAGTATTATAAAGGCTTCTCCGCCTTGCCAAGGGGGGCTAAAGGAGAGCTATTGCTTGTAGTGAAAATCCCGGAGTGGAGGACTCCGGGGAGTGGACGTAGGTCATTGTTTGACCGAACCACTATAAAAATCTTGGTGTGTTTTTTCCTTATCTTGATTTATTTTTACTTGCACTTAATTTTTCATAATTATTGCGTGATGAAATTGGTGAAAGAAAATTTGTTTAAGTTTTTGTTATCAAATTTCAAAAATAACAAAAAGATTAGAACTCCTGTTTAGGGTTACTTTTTATTGAGAAAAAGTTTTTCACAATTCACCCCCCCCTCTTGTCATTTAGTAATTTCAAAGTCTGGACCTTAGGTGGTGGCCGGTGGAAATCCGGGTCTCAGGTGGTGGTCCGACTGAGGTTTGGGCCTCAGGTGGTGGTCCGACGGAAGTCTAGGCCTCAAGGGGTGGTCTAGCAGAAGTCTGGGCCTCAACTGGTTGCCATGTAGAAGTCTGGGCCTCAAGTGGTGGTTCAGCAAAAGTCTGGGCCTCAAGTGGTGGTCCGGCGGAAGTCTGGGCCTCAGGTGGTGGTCTGGTAGAAGTTCGGGCCTGAAGTGGTGGTCCGGCGAAAGTCCGGGCTTGAGGTAGTGGTCTGGTGGAAGTCCAGGCCTCAGGTGGTGGTCCGGCAGAAGTCCTGGCCTTAGGTGGTGGTCCAGCAGAAGTTCCGGCCTCAGGTAGTTTCCTGATGGAGCACAGGGCCTAAAGTGGTGGTCCGGCGGAAGTCCGAGCCTCAAGTGGTGGTCCGACGGAAGTCCGGACCTCAGGCGATGGTCTGGCAGAACTCCGGCAGTGGTCAAGGAGGAGCAAGGAGGCAAGAGCGATATCTGATCTATCTCTTGATTTCTTGCTTGGAGCCCCCTTTTTCAAGAGGGAGGAGGGGTCTATTTATAGATTTCTGGAGTGACTTGACCCGTAAATAGGTGAGAGATCAAGGGTAAATGGGGAGTGGTTGGATGGACGGCTGATGTTGAATCCCATGATCATGGACCGTTTGATGGACATTTGAATATCTTACTGATGTCGGAATTTAGTGAATTTGGCCTCATTGGATTTGCATGTCTCGTCGAGTCGCTCGATTCGACTATAAGCATGTCACATTTGGAATCCGTTTGGTAATCCAAATTGTGGTTCGAACCCTCTAACAGCTCTTCAGACTTTTTATTTGGATCCATTTGAGCTCGGATTGAGTTGAATTTGGTGTCGTTGGGTTCGTATTTTTGAGACGTTCTGTTCTACTATAAGTTTGCTTAAATCGAAGTTCAGATGGTCCCAATTTTAATTTTGGAAGTTTACAACTTGATTTTGCCTCAAGATTCGTGCCCGATCAAGATAAATTTTTAAGGATTTATCAATTTTTAAAATCTTTTTTAAAATATATTTTTATTTAGTTTATTCTTAGCTATGTTTATTTTTTTATTTTTTAAAACAAATCAAATTATTTTTAAAAATACTAATTATCACTAAAATAATTTGATTACCACCATCTTCATTGTCATCACCTTGTCAACAACTGGCATTGGCCCACTAATGATCTTGTTCGCTGCTACAACATTAATAATTATAAATATAATTTTAAGGGTAAAATAAAAAATATTTTCTTTGATGTCAAAATTTAAATAAAATATATTATGAACAGAAAGTAAAATGAAATTCAAATGTTATCTCAAACAATCTTTTAATTAATAACTTTCTTATGGCTATAATAATATAAGAAATTTGGATTATATAATTGTAGACGTAAATTTAATATTGTAGCCATAAGAAAGTTATTAATTAAAGTTATAGTTAAATAAAAATGTGAAAACTCTATGTAAAATAAAATTATGAATGGAAGCTTCATCTTTTTCTGTTGAAATGCTTAATTAATTTAATCTTCTTTTATATCTTAACTCATTTTAATTACTGAGGCACAGATAAATACAAAGGTCTTCAATTTGATGTACAGATGTCATTCTAATTATAAATTCTATATATTCTCCCAATATCGATAAAAATGTGAGCTGACCCATTAAGAAGAAAATAAAATAAAATATATTATAAATATCTCTTTTGGGTGAAATTTGGGGCATATTATAAATATTATAGTTTAGATTTTAATAATTACAAGGTCATTAAATTATGCAAATAAGATGCAATTGGAGCTTGGCTTGTTAGAGAGGAAAAAGTATAAATTAAAAGCATCAAACATAGAAGCCTATAATTCCAAATATTTGACTTACAAAATACATTAATTCCGACAGATCTCTCTCTCTCTCTCTCTCTCTCTCTCTCTCTCTCTCTCTCTCTCTCTCTCTCATTATATATACATATATAAATATATCTATGACAACTAAAAAAAAAACATATTGAGAATCATTACAACAACGCTTACAGAATATTTTTTACAAAGAGGCTTTCATGCAAATTATTCATTAATCAGTCTCCTAGTATCATAGCACATGATATCAAGCACAACAACTACTTCCATTGAACCTCCAAATCCGCACCAAATAATATTCCTAGTATAATCATATATCTTCTATTCTTTAGAGCTTGGCTGTGTAAGTCTAATGATATTGTAGTATTGTTCACTCTTGGAACTGATGCGTTACATGGAAGTAAGCATAATCTGTTATTTCCTTCAAATGAAGTGTTTGGGAAATTGAAGAATTGACCTCAAACTGGAATGTTTCCTACCAACTTATTGTAGGAGAGGTTTAAATATGCCAAGAAATTTAAGAAAACCAACTCTTGTGGGATTTTACCCGAAAGGCTATTCATTGAGAGGTCTAATGACTCGAGGTGTGATAAATTCTGAAGTTGTGGAATAATTTTACCTGTTAAATAGTTATGTGACATGTTGAGCACTTGAAGAGAAGTAAGTTGGCCAATGGTTATAGGAATCTCTCCTTCAAAATAATTGTTGGAAAAATCTATTGACTTGAAAATCATCCAAAACTTTTGTATTGTCATTTGTTGCGCTTTTTTCATAATGGTTAGCAAACCCAAATAATAGTATTGACTTAAAAATTCTTTACTATGTCTATTTTATCTATCATATATTTTATCTATCATCATTGACTTGAAATTATTGAAGCACTCTGCACATAAGTTTCCACTAAAATTATTGAATGAGATGTCCAAGACATGTAACATAGAAAAAGCATAATTTCTTTCAAAATTTCCTTCAAAAGGCCCAACTTTCCTATGAAATTTATTAGACCTTAAAACAAGAACCCTTAGAGATGACAAATTTCTTAACCAATAAGGAAACGAGTCCTTTAAGTTATTATTCCCTAGGTCTAGAATCTCAAATGATTGACAATTAGATAGAGACCTAGGAATCAGCTCATCCAATTGGTTGTCTCTAAGATCTATAATTTGTAATTCACATTTTGGACTAATTTCATTGGGGATGGCTCCATGAAGCTGATTTCCTCTTATTTTTAGCACTTGTAGATCAACTCCTTTCAACAAGCATGATGGAATAGAACCTGTTAACATGTTATTTGATAAATCAAGTACCATTAAGTTGGTCATATTGCAGATGAATGGTGGGATTTCTCCACCAAGCTATTTTTTGCAAGAAAAAGGTACTTCAACGAATTTTGGTGCGAGGTGATGTTGAAAGAGATAAAAGATGTGAAATGATTGTTTGAGAAATCTAATAATGTATAATTAGTTAATGGGAGAGGAGAAATTGGACCTTCAAGCATGTTGGAATGGAGATCAATATATGTAAAATCATTATTATGCATAGTAAGATTAAGAGGAGGCTCTGCAACATGTGTAAACATATTGCAAGATAAGTTTAATGCTATATTAATTCTCCAAAATCAGCTCAGTATTTCCCCATGAATTCTATTATTTGAGAGGTCCAATATATCCATCATATGTGGGTAATTTATGATTGAAGGGATCTTAGTTAGATTGCAGCTAGCTGCTCTAAAAAATAATATCTTAGGAAAGGAAGATAAGAAAGATCCATTACAAGCATCCCATGAATTTAGAGAAAGTCCACTTTTTGAGAGGTCCAAATCAAAAAGATTTTTGAGATCCTTGATAAACTCAAACTCTTAATCTCCACTAAAATTATTTTCTGATAAATCCAATTGATTTAGTTGCGATAGAATATTCCCTATTGTAGGTGGTATTCTCCCAGAGAATTGACAATTAGAGAGAACCAAATATTTTAAAAACTTGATGTTGCCTATCGTATCAGGTAAATTCCAAAAAAAAAAAAAGTATCTTGAAGAGCTAAAGATATTAGCTTATTATCCTCTAAAAATTTTGGAAGAGAGCCAGAAAGCATTGGATTAAATCCGACATAAAGATGCCGTAATTTTTTTAGTAGAAATATTTGCTTGGGAAAAACACCTTTGAATTGGTTATCTTCAACTACTAATGCAAATATAGAAGTCAAATTGACAAATGAATAAAGAATTTTAAAGTCCAAATTATTTCATGTAGGTCATGACTATATAAATGAGGGAGCATGGAGAGAGAGAGAAGAAACTAGCATCAGAGAGAGAGAGCAATCAATCATGCTTAACATCTCAAGTGCAGGGGTGAAATTGGCTAGAGCATCGCACCATTCATTTTGGTATGGCGAGAGATCTACATTTTCAAGATGAAGTTCCTTCAAGCTACTTATGTTTCGCAAAAATTTTGGTTTACTAGTGAGTGAGAGCCCCCCAAATTCATCATAAGGAGAGGAGAGGTCAAGGAAAGTCATCTTCGTCAAGCGAAATATAACAACAAGAATCTTCCCAGCAAATCCGGCATAGGAAAGATCGATGCTCGAAAGATTTGCAAGACGGTCCCACCCATAATTCGGAATGGAGATTACATGAAATTGGTTGTTGGAAAAATTAAGAGCGCGTAAAGATGTGAGATTAAAAAGGCTAGGACCTCTCCTTAGGTCAAGGCCTATGACCCTTAGGTCAAGGCAATGAATCGATCACTTAGGTCAAGGCCTATGACCCTTCCTTCCTGTTGATTCATCGCATGTCACACCCTCCCAAATGCAACAATTCGTGCTTAGCTTCCATATATCGAGGTGACCATAAGTAAAGCCTCGCATCAGTTGGAGAAGCGCTGAGCTCTCTATCTCGAGGCATTGACCAAGAGCATAGCAGTTAATCGAGAAAAAATAAAAAACAAGACAAAATGATAGTAGCAGCAGCTGGAAGAAAACATCAGATATAATTGAGAATAATTAATTTACCATTTAAAATACATCAAAAATTAATGTATAAAAATAGAAAGATGAGAATTTATCTGTGTAATTCATTGATGCGGAGAAATATTTCAGAAAAATTATAAATCTATAGTTTTAATTTTTTAGTTAAATATGTAATTGTTGCGTCCTAGAGTATTCGCAACGGTAGAGAATTATATAGTTTAACGTCTTAGCATTGTATAAAGATCCAGCACACACAGAAAAAGAGAGGGTGTAGCATTCATAAGAGACACCAGAGTTTTTACGTGGAAAACCCCTGAAAAGGGGAAAAAACCACGGGGCCTGGCCCAGTTTGAATGAATCCACTAGTATTTGTAGTCGATTACAAATGAGGCCCTTCCTTGGGAGAAGGCCTTGGATTGATGTAGCAAATGTACATCATATAGATTGCATTACATGGTAGGAGTTACATATACATGTTTGTCTGGTCGGAAGGACCGTAATCGGCAGGAGACCGGGGTCAGAAAGACTGTTGTCTGTTGATAGAGGTCGGATGGACCATAGTAGGAGACGGAGGTCGTGTTGACCTCATTATTCGAGGTCAATTTCCCCGGAATCGATTCTAGTATCTAGGTTTTTCATAGCCTAGTGTAGACGTCACCCATAGGATTTCCCTTAGGTGGACTCCCGCTGACGTAGCATCGACTTGAGCCTATCACTCAATTTGAATCAAAATCAATTCAATCCAATTTCAATTCAACTCCAAAATGAACTCAAATCAAACTCGATTTTTTTTATTAGTCGATGTCGATCGACTCAATCTAATTCGATTTTGATCAAGTTGATACATCATTGGGCTTAAATCAATTCACCAATCAAATCAAATCAAATCAAATTCATTCGACTCTAATTCATTTTTTTAAAATAACAATGACACCGAATTCAACCCAATCCGAGCCCAAATGAGTCCAAATCAATAACCCAAAGCGCTGGCTGAAGGTTCAAACCGCAATTTGAGTTACCAAACGGTCTCCGATTTTGACGAGCTTATACTCGAATCGAACGGCTCGACGAGACGAATCCAATGAACCCAAGATCACCAAATTCCAAAATCACTAAGGCCTTCAAATATCCAATGAACGGTCCACGGTCAAAGAGTCCAACAACAACCCATAACCACCCACTCTCCCATAATCTCTATCCCATGATCTCTCTCCCATAATCTCTCCCTCAAAAACCATCATCTCATGATCTCTCATTACAAAAAAAAAAAAAAAAAACCACCCCTCCCTCCTCTAATATATGACACATCCAAGCCTCCCTCCTCTCAATCAACCCGCACGAAGTCAAACCCTGGTTCGCAAGATTCCAAACTCCCTCTCTGTCTCCTCCCAGCCTTCCGTCGCTCCCTCACCGCCGACCCTCTTCGCTGTAGGTAATCATCTCCTTCTTCTTCTCCTCCATCCTATTCTCCTCTATCTTTTCTATCATCTTCCTCATCCATATTCTTTTTCCTCTCCTTTGAAGATTAGAAAATTAATTTCTATAAAAAAGTGATGAGTGTATGTTTTTAAAAGATGATTTGCTCATATTTTGGAAAGTGGGAAGAATGTCTTTGAAAAGTAAAAATGTCTTTTTTTTGGAAGTTTTAGAAAATGAAAGTGTATTTTTGTGTTAGAAAATGAAATGTGTAAAATTGAAGTTGTATTTGGATTTGTGTGTGTTGGAAAGGTGAAATATTCATACGAATGTATGTGCAAGATCATTTCTTTCAATAAATTTTGGTAAAGCTTTTCATATGTCCTCTTTTGCTCTAAGTAGTTTTGGAAGTAAGCATTCATAAATCTCTTATAAAGTATTATGGAGAAATGAATTAGAGAGCATTAATATTTTTTTTAGTTGTGAGCATTCATAAAAATTATTTAAAGATGCTATGTTATTGAGAGGTATTTTGAGTTGTTAAGTAACTTTGAAAAGTAATTTGTGTTTGAATTTTAAGGTGAAATGTGTAAAAGTGGATAAGTATGTTTGTAGTAGAAAAGTGAAAGGTGTTTTGTTTAAATGAAAGTTTAGTGTGTACATTAAGAAGTGATTGTGTGATTTAGAAAAGTGAAAGGTATGAATAGTAAAAGTGGAGTGTATATGTATAGAAAGGTATTTTGTAATAGAAAATATGGAATGTGAATTTTGGAAGTGTGTGAGTTTTGAAAAAGAAAAAGTAGAATTTTTGTGATTTGGAATGGTGAAAGGTTTATGTTTTGAAAGGTGAAGTATTTATATTGTTAAATTTGTGTGAATTTTGAAAGAGTGAAAGTATATGTTATGGAAATATAGAAGTTTTGAAGAAAGTAAAAATTCTCTTTCCCCTTTTATTTTTTTTTTCTTGTTGGTTCGGGGTAAATGTTGGATAGATATAAAGTATAATTTCGAAAATGGAATGTTCAAAAGCAAAAGCAACAGAACCGATGTTCAAGCCCGAAGAAATGTACGTCTTTATTTTTAATAAATTTCAATTATTTCATTATTATTTATTAAATGAAATTTCTAATTCCCTTGTTTTCCTTCTTTTTCTATTTTATTTGCATAAACTACGAGGAACGGTATGAGTCGAGGGAACAAAAGGACAAGGAGCTAATGACGTCAGTCGCCTCTATCCAACTGGGTAGAGGTGCTACGGGCGGAACCATCGGGTCGTAGCCCCCGGTGACTGTGAGTATTTCTAAAACTTAGAAAACCTTTAGGGGCCCATGGTATGATTTTGTGCGAATTCTTTCCTTTAGGTCCTTGTAGTAACTTCAATTTTATTAGGTTTATTTTCATTTGCTTTTAGATCCTTAAACCTTTACACGTACGAAAAGTCCTAAGGGTTAGTAATAACAAAATTTTTATCCTATATAACAGTAGTGACACTTAAGGACAAAAATTAAGGATCGAGACTTAGAAAATAAGATTTAGGATGCATGCACACTTTAGGATAGAAACTTATAATATAGAAAATATAGTGACATCTCATTTTAGAATTAGTAAAAATTTTTAAATTAGAATTCAATCAATTAGAAAACTTTAGCCAATAATTGACTTAGGACATTTCAAAACTTCACAGACCTTACACACATATAGAATTGTTTGCTAAGGCACCATTTTTAGATTTAGGCTAGGCCGCTGGACTCTATTTTTTTGCTGTGTGCCGGAGCTTTTCGTAGTTTTCACTGCATGTTGTGATGAATTGAATTGCTGTGTTTGCTTACTTTTTCTGTACTCTGGATATGATGTGATGGGCATTAGACTTACCCCTAGGTTAGGAACGATTTTTATATATATATATATATATATATATATATATTGTTTTTACATGCAGGTGGCCATGCTCATACTGATAAAAGGGGGGGCCCGTCATGATTTCTAATATTGTTTTGTGCAGGTGTTTGCTTAGCCCCCCCCCCAAATAAAAATGAGGGCTAATTTATTAAATAATAACTATTACAGGTGGAGTTTCTTAGCCCTCATAATTAAGAGCATGGCTTGGCAAAGGGTCAATGGTGTGAGCTATTTATTTTCATATAACTACTTGGGATGTTTTTTATTATAAATTGTTTAGGATAACCCTGCAGGTGGACTATATTTTCTTTTTCTTTCTATGAAATGTAATGTAATATAATTGTGTCTATAAATTGTGAAGTGATTTTGAAAGTGGGATATTATATCCAATTTGGAATCCAAAGAAAAGAGAATATACTTTAAAGGATTGTTCTCTTTTATTTGGAAAGCCAAATTATGATGATTTTAATATCTAAATAGAAAAGAAAATACCCCTTTTTAGGGATGAGTTTCTTTTCATTTGGATATCCAGAACCCGACGGACCCGAGAAAATCATAGAAGAATTAAAGACGAACGAGAAGATTGAAGAAAAAAGATGAAGAATAAAGATTCAAGGAACAGTATATCCCAGTTCAAAATCACTTGCGTTCATTCTTAGGATTAGAATCGGGTTGTTGTCAGTGGTGCCGCGTCACTTTACTTTTCTGTAAATTATGGGTGTAATATGGACATTGGACATTGGACATTATATTTTGGATTATTAAATTGATTGTTTACATTGTTTGTGCAGTAGATGTTTTTAGGAATTTGCATGCCGTGTTTTGTTTTAGCCTGGACGTGAATCGGAGTGCTTTTTTTCATAAGGGTACGTATAAAATTCTTCTACTTGTAACTATAATAAAAATTGTAGGCTCATATAGTAACTCTAACGACCTAAGAAGTAAGCTCGGGATCGCCGAGAGTCAGCATAAGCATATTATTACTTTCTCTTCCTTGTTAGGCACCTCCCCACCTGCGAACCACTTGGCCTATGAGGGTGCAGTTCTATCATGGGGAAGTTGTGCAATCTCTAGGGAAAAACCTATTTTCTAAGCCTAAATTTTTAAACTGCTTCATATTCATTTTATGCATTCGAGTCAATTAGCATGCATTGCATTAGATACAAATAAAAAAGAGTCTAAAAAATGTTAATTGCATTATTTCTAGGCATAATCTATCTACATATAGTGAGGGGCCAATTAGGAACTGTCTTAGAGTCGGCCTTAATTCATTAAAACTTAAATAAAGTCCCTACCTATCTTTCATAGAGACTTTGAACATGGTTTTAAAGCGCCTAGGTGGTTAGCTGGCTCCCCAATCTAGACCTGGATAAGTCAGATTTGCATTTCATTAGTTAGGTTTGGGTCACTATTTTTTTAAGTACCGCATAATTTGATTTTGGTTTGAGGCTGATTCTTTTTAGATCTTAAGTCCTCGCCCTCCGGGAATATAATCCCAAATTTACTAATAAATATCAATTCAAATAAAAATCTTTTCCTAAAATGTAAAAGCCCAACATAGGATAGACTGAGGTTATTTGTCGGGCTTCTCGATATCTATACCTCCTACTTTTCTTCATTTGACTCGCTAATAAATGTTCAATATTGAGCTTTCACCTTGGAAAATTCATACTTCTTTTCTTGTCTTTTACTCTGTATAAAAAAAGGGTATGAATCTCACTGCTTTAATCGAGAGTTTCTTTGGAGTATCCCTCCTAGGATGTAATTAACTATAGGAGCTTGCTCTATAGGGATTTGAGAACCCCAGATTAAAATAAACCTTGTTTATTTTATATAAAATAAGGGAAGAATCTTTGGGAATGCAGTGTCTTTAAAAATTTCATTTCTAATCTTAAAGTATACTTATATGGATGTTATTATTTTCTTTTTAGATAATGTTATGTCCTAATCGATTATATTCAATTTTAGAATTAGATTGAATTTTATAAAATTCATTCTGCTTTTGGATGTCTCAAAGAATGTTATGTTTCTTTTAAGATGATATAATATTCTCTGGCTATATCTAATATAAAGGAATGAATTTTTTTTTTAAAAGTTTATTTTTTTTTTAAACACATTCTTAAGAATTTCATGTTTATCTTTTCAAAATAATATGTTTTCTTTGACTGTGTTTGATATTTAGAAATATCAATTTTCAAAATCCTATTTTGATATTGAATCCATTATAGAATATTATGTCAGTCTTTGAGATTGTATTTTATTTTAATGCAGTATTCGATTCACAATAGGAGAGAAAACAAAATCTTGCGTGGCGACACAAATTTTCCCACCAGGTCGGGAGGACCGTAGTCGGCAGGAAATCGGGGTCTGAAAAACCGTTGTATGTTGATGGAGGTCGAAAGGACCATAGTAGGCGACAGATGTCAGAAGGACCGTAGTCGGCAGGAGATCGGGGTCAGAAAGATCGTTGTCTGTTGATAGAGGTCGGATGGACCATAATAGGCGACATAGGTCAGAAGGACCGTAGTCGGCAAGAGACTGGGGTCAGAAAGACCGTTGTAGTAGGGCGGTACTTTGGTAGGACTCTGGACTTCAAGTAGTGGCACAGCAGAAGTACAGGCCTCATGTGGTGTTCCGACAAAGCAACGACGTAAGGTGGTAGTCTGGCGGAGGAGAGGGCCTTTGGCGAAGGTGAGGACCTTTGGTGAAGGTAAGGACCTTTGGCGAAGGTGAGGGCCTCAGGTGAGGGTGAGGGCCTCTAGCGAAGTTGAGGGCCTTTGACGAAGGTGAGGGTCTTTGACGAAGGTGAGGGCCTCTGGCGAAGGTGAGGGCCTCAGGTGAAGGTGAAGGCCTCATGTGTTGGTGAGGGCCTCAGACGGTGGTCCGGCGAGGCTCCGGTGGTGGTCCGACGAGGCTCCGGCAGTGGTCCGACGGTGGTCTGGCGAGGCTCCTACGGTAGTCCGTCGAGGCTCCGACGGTGGTCTGGCGAAGTCCCGATGGTGGTAGAGGAGGAGCTTCCTCCTTCTCTTCCTCCTTCTCTTCTTGCTTGGATCCCCCCTTTGTGAAGAATGAGGGCTTATTTATAGATTTTTGGAGTGGCCATGGGCCCGTTAAATAAGCGTGAGTCAGGGGCGAATAGGGAGTGGTCGAATGGACGGCCGATGCTGAATCCTACGATCGTGCCCCGTTCGTTGATCATTTGAGGGCCTTAATGATGTTGTAATTTGGTGATGTTGGGCTTGTTGGATTTTTCTCGTTGATCCGTTCGATTCGAGTATAAGCTCGTTAAAATCGGACACCGTTTGGTAACTCAAATAGTGCTACGAAGCTTCCAATAGCACTTCGGGTCCTTGATTTGAGCTCATTTGGGCTTGGATTGAGTCGAATTTGGTGTCGTTGGATTCGTATTTCCGAGACGCTCAGTTTAACTATAAGCTCGCTGAAATCGGAGTTCAGGAGCTCCCAAATTTAATCTTTGAAGTTTCTAACTAGCTTTTTTGCATCGAAATTCGTGCCCAATTAAGATTATTTTTGACGACATATCAGTTGCCCCCCTATTTTCGGACGTTGATGCTCCGAATGTCCGAAAATACTTGTTTCAATATTTTACAATTGTTGAATTGCGAAAAATACAATCTTGCTCAATTTGAGTTTTTGCGGTAACTATACTAACCACGACAGCTACAGTAGCGGTGCTACAGTAGCGGTGCTACAGTGCCAATGCTACAGTAATTTCTGCAAATACCATTCCATGTAACCGCACCCCTGTTGCTATAGTTCCGTGCTATAGTGCCCCCTACAGTATTTCCTGCAAATGAATTTTTTGAGCAACTGCATTCCGTTTGCTACGGGAAGGTTAGTACAGTAACCGCGCCCTTTTTTTTTATACGTGGGAGAGTGGCTTTTTTATTTTTAATCGTCCAACTCCTCTTTCTTCCTATAAATAGGCCTCCCCTTGGTCCTAATTTCTTGCACCTTCTCCTTCTCCCTCTGTCTTTACAATTGAGGTGTTTCCTTGGTCTTCCAAGGCCCCTTTCTCTGCAAGGAAGTCCAGAGATTCTCCCTTCTCTCTCTTCTCCATCTGTCCTTACAATTGAGGTGTTTTCTTGGTCTTCCAAGGCCCCTCTATATGCAAGGAAGTCCGGAGACCCCCCTTCTCCCTTTATTCTTCGAGAGATCATGTAGAGTTTCGATGTTTGGTGTTTGGCGATGGAGATCGGATAGACCGTTGTAAGAAGGGAGGTTGAAATGACAGGCAAACATCCGATGTCGGGTATGATTCCTACGACAGGGAGAAGTCTAACGTCGGGCAGAAGTGTGACGTCGAGTAGAAGTACTGTCGGGTAGAAGACCGATGAAAGTTCGTCGATGAGCAGAAGTTTGATGACGAGTAGAAGTCTGCCGACGAGCAGAATTCTGATAATAGGGAGAAGTCCGACGTCGAGTAGAGGTACAACGTCGGGTAGAAGACCGATGAAAGTCAGTCGACGGGCAGAATTCCGGCGACGGTAGAAGTCTGACGACGAGCAGAAGTGCAACGTCGGGTAGAGGTTATGCAGCAGTCGGGTAGAAGACCGACGAAAAGTCCGTTTGATGGCTAGAGAGAATGGTCGATGACGATTAGTTAGTCTGACGGCAGGCAGAATAGAGTAGCTGCGGGTAGAGTATGCAGGTCAGGTAGAGACTAGACGAAGGTCTGTTGAGGGCAGAAGATCCGACGATGATTAGTAGTTCAACGGTACAGAGAGTTCGATTAGTCGGGTTAGAAGTACAACGTCAGGTAGAAGGGACTGACGTAAGATCCATCGGCGAGTAGAAGTCCGCTATCGAGCAGAAGGTGACGACAGGGGGCAAGTTGACATGGGTAGAGTACTGTTAGGTAGAAGACCGATGAGAAAGTCAGTCGAGGGCAGATCAGACGACGGAGTAGAAGATCAGACGACGGGGCAGAAGTCGACGACGGGCAGAACGTCAGTGACGGGCAAGAAGACGCATCAGACAAGGTTAGTCGGGCTTCTTCTTCGGCAAAATCTCAAGCATTCGAACATTTCGCACTCGACGTTTCCTCCGAGGTTTCGTCTCGCAGGCTTCGTCGCCCTTCTATTCGCCCAACTTCGTCTTCGCCGGCTGGTACGTTCTTCTGCGGTTCTTTCGATTAGTTTGATTAAACGGTTTTGAAGGCATTGAGCATGATCCACTTTGCGCGCTCCACACTCGGCTGCCATCTGTGCTCACAAATCTAACTATGGTAAAACTGAATCGCCGCTTTCCTCTTTTTGTGGGTGGATTTGATTAGATTGAACATAGTTTTTAAATTTTTTCCGTTTTTGAGATTTATTTTTACTTGAAGAAGTGTCATGGTTTGCAATGTTTTGAAATTCGTGCCAAATATGGATTCTAAATTCAGGCCTCGTGAACGATCTATAAGAAAATGTTGAAGAAATTATAAACTTCATAATTATCGAGTTAGATTTTATTCTACGCGTTATTAATATGCAACTTCAGGAAATTGATAATAACGATTCTCAAGAACAGTAGCATACCGAGCTTACTTCTTTTGTGTGACATGTCTTTAAAATCCGAAGTATTATGGTTTTGCGTATGTTAAGGGAAAATTTAATTACGTCTTACAGAATTATATCCAGCAGACCTTCTCTATGATGCATCTTGTGTCTTTGAGCATCAACTATGAACTTATATTGTTGTTTGCGTACTAGCAAGGAGTTTATTCTTTAAAATAGCTATTGACTGCTATAGCAAAACAGATAGTAATGGATAAAAAAAATGCTGTGGATCCACTGAGTTTATACTAATATATTTTCGCCACTGACGCTTTTTCACCAGTTGCTACTGCTAACGGTGGTGAGTGCATTTTCTGCAGATGAAGATCTCATTAAACCATGAATTCGTGTCAGTCATAAATGGTGATTGTCTTGGCTTTAGTGATGTATACGTGCCATATATTGGTAAAAAGAAGTATTTGATTCTGTACCGATTGAAAGGTCATTAGTTGCAACATTACAGAAAATGCAAAAGTCATTTATTTTTTTTTTAATTTCAAAAATTATGATGAATTATTTAATGCTTTGATTTTGATTTTTATTAGTGATATATTTTATATTATTTATATATATATATTTATATATTTATAGATATATATATATATATATTTATATATTATATTTATATATTATTTAATAGATGTATTTATATTTTTAAATATATCGGAGTGTGCCCACCCGACTTAAAAGCCCAATTTGTATTTATATTTTTACATTTATCGAGTTTGCCCACCCCTAAAAAAAAAGGGCGGGATCCGCCACTGCATGTGTAATTCTAATTATAAATTCTTCAGATTCTCCCCAATATCGCATATTAAAAGGATGAATGTCAGCTATGGCCCACTAAAAAGAAGGAAAATAAAATTAAAACGATATTTATAAGTACTTTTTTTGCGGGGAAAATTTAAGGGCAGATTATAAAACGTAGTGTTAAGAGATTTTTCATAATTAAATGGTATTATAATTACGAAACTGAAGAATGCAAATTAGGAGCTTGGCTTGTTGAGAGGTAAAAAGTAAATCTAAACGCATCAAACATAGAAGTCTTCAATGCATATATTAGGACGCAGTTACAAAAATAAATTAATACCAAACAGCTTCTCTCTCACTCACTCTCTCTCTCTCTCTCTCTCTTCCATATGATTATATATATTATATATATATGTATATATATATAATTTATATATTTTTATAGTTTTATTTATATCATATATGACAACTTAAAAAAAATAAAAACATATCAAAATAAAATCATTACAAACAGTGCTTTCTGTTTACTTTAGTAGTATATTTTTTAACAAAGACGGCTTTCAGCAAATCACTTCATTAGTAGTAGAGAAGACTATCAATGCAAACTATTTGAAATACAAAATAAACTTAATTCCATCAGCTCTATCTCATCTCTCTCCTCTCTCTCTCTCTCTCCTCCTTGTCTCTCCTATATATAATATATATATATATATATTATATTATTGATATTATATTTGGACTAAACTTTAAAAAATAAAAAAAATATCATATCAAAAATCATTACAACAGTGCTTTCTGTTTCATTAGTAGAATATTTTTTACAAAGAGGCTTTCAAGCAAATCACTCATTAGTAGTAGAAGTCTATCAATGCAAATATTTGACATACAAAATACATTAATTCCAACAGCTCTCTCTCTCTCTCTCTCATTTTTTATATATTATATATTTATATATATGATATTATATATATATATATATATATATATATATTATATATGACAACTTTAAAAAAAAAAAAAAAATTATCAAAGAATCATTTCAACAGTGCTTTTTGTTTCATTAGTAGAATATTTTTTACAAAGAGGCTTTCAAGCAAATATCTCATTAATCGGTCTCCTACTATCACAGCACTTGACATCAAGCACAAAACTATGCCAATGAACCTCAAATCCTACTCGCCTAGATGGGACTTTTCTTTTGGGTAAGTATAGGGAAACCTTACTCATAGCTATTGGGATTGATGTGAATTATGAGCTTTTCTCAATAGCTTTGGGAATTATGGAGTCATAGTTGCAAAGATTCTTGCGATATGGTGTTTGAGTGATATTATATATATATATATATATATATATATATATATATATATATATATATATATATATAGTATTATATTTTTAAATATATCGAGTTTGACCGCCACACTTAAAAATGAAGGGCTGGATCTGCCACTGTTGTCGTCTTCTAATTATAAAATTCCTATAGATATCTTCTCCCAATATCGAATCTTAAAAAGAGATGAATGTCAGCATGGCCCACTAAAAAAGAAAATAAAATAAAATATATTATAAGTACTACTTTTTTTTTGGCGAGACCCCCACTCCTAACTTAAGGCCAGCGCACCTGGTATCATTATAAAAATTGTTGTTAAGATCAACCTTCAATAAGTATTAAAGGTCCCAAGTAGCCAGTAAACAGTCCACTTACGCCAAATGAAGATGACATTTGGAGCTTGGCCTTGTTAAGAGAGGATAAAATTAATATAGATATAGAGTAGTAAATCTCAAAGCATCAAACATAGAAGTCTACAATGCAAATATTTGATCAAATTACAACATTGTGTCTACTGACCCCAACCAAGCCGACTCCACCATTCCAACAGTCTCACGCTCTCTCTGCTCTCTCGCTTCTATCTCCATATATAATATATATATATATTTATATACTATTATTTGAATATTATATTTTGTATCAACCTATAAAAATTAAAGAGAAACAAAATAACATAGCTAAGTCATTACAACAGTGCTCTTACGATTTTATTAGTAGAATATTTTTTTACTAAAGACGGCTTTCAAGCAATCATTCAGTAGTAGTTAAAGTCTTATCAATGCAAATATTTGACATTCAAAATACACGTAATTTTAACTCAACAGTGCTCTCTATCACTCCTCTCCTCACTCTCTCTCTCTCTCATATATAGTATTTACTATTTATATATATATATATAATATTATATATATATATATCTACTATATATATATATTTATATATATATATAATATGACAACTTTTAAAAAAAAACTCATATCAAAAATCATTACAACAGGCTTTTCTGGTTGTCTTTAGTAGATTTTTTTTTTTACCAAAGAGGCTTTCAAGGAAAAATCATTCACATTAGTAGGTCTCCTACTATCACGCACTTGACATTCAACGCACAACTACTATGCCATGAAATCCATATTCCTCAGCCTAGATGGGACTTTTCTTTTGGGTAAGTATAGGGAAACCTTACTCATAGCTATTGGGATCGATGGATTTAGGAGCTATTTATCCCATTAGCTTTTGGGCAATTATGGAGTCAATAGTTGCAAAGACTTTCTTGGATATGATTTCTTACCATGATTCATGATTTACTCCATTATGTTACGAGTAGAACTAATATTTGTATCATATCTGATCGGCATGCTGGGTTGGTTTATATGTAGGGACATATTTCCTTGGGCAACACATCGTCACTGTCTTAGACAGTTGCGTGAAAACTTTAAGAAATTTGTACGTCAAATGGGAGTATCTGATGTGGAGTTTCTATGTCATAAAATGTACACACCTAGTAATACTGATGATGGAACCAGGAATTTATAAGACAGCTCCCAGCAGGTAGCCTTAACAGTTATAGAGATGAGTTAGATGGCCTTTTAGATAGTCATGTTTGTATTGTTATTACTAATATAGAAGTTTTATTCTTACTTTTAACTATTTCTATAACCACCGTAAAAATGCTTATTTGTTTTGACAGTGTGGACTTGGGAGCCATACACCACAGAAACGGGGTCGCTTTTCAAGTTGATAAGATATGCTTATCAGGGAGAAGCAATATGGTTAGCGCGTGTTCCTCTCTGGTTTTGTTGGGAGTCTAGGGTGGAGTGACACCTCCCAGATAGGAGTTGTTTGACAGTGTCGGGAATTCCTACTAGATTGCTTCAACCTATTGAAGCCCAACTTTGCACAAGTAGATGGGCGTGGGAAAACCCCTGATACGGACGGGATGGTTGTACAAACTACCTTACATCGGAAATGTGGGTGGATAGACAAAAGAATACGTTGGTGAAGGAGTTACAACTGGACCTCATAGTGAGACACTTCCATTCAGGTTACTTATAGTGATTGCAAGTTCCTGAGGCATCGTTGTAACAATGTTGTGATGCCACCTTCAACTCCACCGACAACATACGACCCCAGAGCATCTTCTAGAAGAGATATCTGATTAAGAATATCAATGTGTTATAGTTTTCATATTTTAAAATTTTTTATCTTAAACTAGTTTAATTTTTTTCCCTTCTTTCAGCGTAATTTCTTCCTAGAGACAGAGAGGGCAATGTTACCTATGGTTGGTTCACATGACTACAACAACGTCGAAAGTATTGTTAAGAGAATTGCTTAGATGACAGTGTATCTACGTAGAGAGGTTCATATTCATGATGACATGTATGAGTCCTTCAGATGCAAGTGGCTAGTTGATCCCCAATATACAGATGCAGGATCATCATGCGTTATAAAAGACTTAGGACTTTATGCTCTATATAACTCAGAGTCGACTAAGCAGTATACACCACCCTTGTACCCACATGAGTTTGTTTCAGACAGTATGTCAGTAGGCACAGTTGGGGCAGAGCAGCAAGGCATCTTCGCGGCCAAGCATCATGTGTTACGTGACAGGCCTGTATGTCCACCACAGCATTACACACCAAACAGTGATGCTTTACCTCATAGAGGGTGAAGGAGTCATTAGTTGATAATATGTTTTTATTATGTATTTATGTAGACTTCTGTTGATGTTGTATTTGGTGATAAATGAATATAACTTCGCTTACATTTCTTTTAGCTAACGTAGTATATACTTCACTTATTAAATTAAATCAATTTAAATTTATTTGAAAATTGATGAGATTATCTAATAATATGAACTATTTTATTCCTAGTTAGGACGACGACAAGAAAGAATGCCCATTTCAGCTTCTAAATGTATAAGATATTAATGATAATAGCACATGAACACCACCTCCATCAAGTTAAAGCATGAGTAGAACAACTATTTAACAAAAATCAGATTTTTTTTTTAATATTAAACCTAAGTCGCCCGTCTAACGGGAGACTTACAAGTCATCCAAATAACAGACAACTTCTATTACACACTAAAAATAGGAAGCTGTTGTAACGGCTAGCTGACTCATCTCTGCCAAGTCAGCCTACGTCGCCGATTAAAGGGGCGATTATGCCTAATTTTAATATTTTTTTATTATGCTTATTTCTTTAATTAACTTTCTAATCATGCTTAGACTGAAAATTTGCCCTAAAAAAATCTCTTGCATCTCCTCCTACTTCTATCACAATACATGACATCAAGCACAACAACTATTGCTATTGACCCTCCAAATCCAACACCAAATGATATTCCCAATATAATTATATAACTTTTGTCTTCTATGTCATCTAAGTTGGAGGCGATATTGAGATATTGTTCGTTGTTGGAACTGATGTGTTGCAATGCAACCAACATAGTCCCTCATTCCCTTCAAATGAAGTGTTTGAGAACGTCGAGAATTGATCGCCTTCCGGAATTTTTCCAACTAGGTTGTTGTAGGAGAGATTTAAAATAGAAAGGAACGTTAAAGAAGCCAGTTCAAGAGGAATTTCTCCAGAAAGATGATTTTTAGATAGATCCAATGACTCGAGTTGTGTCAGATTGCCGAGCTGATGAGGAATTGGACCTGTCAAAGCATTTCCTGACATGTTTAGCTAGTATAAAGAAACAAGGTTTCCAATCACTGCAGGGAACTCTCCATCAAAATTATTGTTTGAGAAATCATGGATTTGAAGGTATTCAGAATATTTTGCAAATTCATCGATTGTCCTTTGATTGTGATTGTTATCATCTCATAATAAAAGTTTGTGTAGAACTCGTCATGGGAAAAGCCAACAGCTGACTGCACTGAATCTTTGTTACTACTCATCATTGCCTTAAAATTGCCAAAACATTCTGCACACAAATTACCGTTGAAGTTGTTAGATGAGATGTCAAAAATCTGTAGCTTTTGGAAAGTGAAATTTTTTCCATGAATATTTGTTGGAAGGCTGACTGGTCCATAGAGTTTATTGGATGTAGAATCAGGATAAGAAGTGAGGAAATATTCCCAACCAATTAGGAAACTGTGTCTGTCAATTCATTGTTCCCCAGGTCTAGAACTTCAAGTGCATCACATTGACAAGAGAACGAGGAAGACGCCCTCTAAGGGTTGCCATTGAAATTTATAGTCCGAAAATTACATTTTTCTCAATTTGTTGAGGGATAGTCTTGAAGTCCGGTTCATTCTAAGATTTGAATATACAATCCTTCCATTTCCCATAAGACATGGTGGAATTGCACCAGTTAAGCCATTGTTGGATAAGTCAAGAATAGATAGATAAGTTGCATTGCAGAGTGAATGGGGGATTTCTCCACTGAGATTGTTTCTTGCAAGGGATAGAAACGAAGTGAAGTTCAAGTATAAGGAAAGGTTGTTAGGGATGGAAGATGAGAATTTGTTATCTGAGTAATCAAGAAAAAGGTGATTAGGCGGGGGAAGAGGAATTGGTCCTTGAAGTTTGTTTGAGTGGAGATCAAGCATCTCTAAAGAAGCTATGGAGAAATTAAAAGAAGACCCTTCAATAGAAGTGAACAAGTTGCAAGAAAGATTCAAGTTAATGAGATTTCCTTTCCCAACACTCCAAATCCATCCGGGTATATTACCAGTAATACTGTTGTTGGAAAGATCCAATGTGGTAATCTGATCTTGGAACATCAAGAAAAGTGGTATCTTGGTTAGATTGCATCCTACCAAATTCAAGGTAGCTATCTTGGGAAACGAAGAAAAGGAAGATATGTCATCTTCTTCAAGGCAAGACAATCCACTATCAGATAAATCAAGATATGACAGCTTCTTGAGAAGCAAGATGGAGTTCAGCTGGAAAAATCCAGCGAAGTTATTATTAGCAAGTGAGAGAATTTTAAGTTCGGACAGTCGAAAAAGTGACATTGGGATCTTTCCTTGGAGCTGATTATTGCTGAGATCAATATTTTTCAACAAAGAAGCCTCAGAAAACTCAGGTAGTTGGCCAGAGAGCTGGTTCTGCCAAAGCAGCAATGTCTGCAATTGAGGTAGATTAAATAGAGTTTCAGGGATTGGACCGGAAAGCGAATTACCACGCATATCAAGTTCTGTAAGTTTTTGAAGACCTCTCGCTCCATAATCTGTAGGAGTTGGGACTGAGATTTGATTTTGTGCGACTATTGTCTCAACAACTGATGAAGGTGACTGAAAAGGCGGAATCAGACCACTCAAATTATTGTAGGAGAGGTCCAATCGCATGAGCTGAGTCAAGTTCCAAATTGAATATGGTATTTTCCCATAGAAATGACAGTTTGAAAGATCTAATATTTTCAAATACTTGAGATTCCCAATGGTATCAGGTAAAAATCCAGAAAAATTTGAGTAAGAAAGCACCAAAATTTCCAGAGCGCTGTCCATAGTGAAATCTGGGAGGGATCCGGAAAGCATTGGATTAATGGAGACAACAACAATTGTCAAATTCTTCATTTGAAATATCTCTTTGGGGAAAAAACCTTCAAGCGCGCAGTAACCTAGCCGAAGCACAGATAACGAACTAAAATTAACGAAGAAATCAGGCACAGTGGTGTTCAAACTGTTCCATTCAAGGTTAATAACGGACAAAGACCGGAGCTTGGATAAAGAAATTCCAATGCCGCCAGAGAGTGAACAGGCTTCCAAGCTCAGCTCTTCAAGTTCCGGAGTCGATCTAGCCAAAGCTCCACACCATTCCTCCCCACTGGCAGAGATGTTCACACCATCAAGATAAAGCACCCTCAGATTACTAATCCCTTGTAGAATCGCTCCCAAATCCGGGTCTCTGAGCACGAGCAACGAATCTCCATACGAAGACAGATCCAAAGAAACCAAATTGTTGAGACGAGAGATGCCGATAGGTACTTGCCCCTGGAATCCCGAGTTTGAAAGATTCAGATGTGTGAGATTCCCAAGCTTCTCCCATCCAGAACTCGGAATCGGATTCCCGTAGAACAGGTTGAAGGCAAGGTTCAGAACACGCAAAGAAGTGAGATTGAAGAGGTTCGAATTAATACTACCCGATATGCTTTGAGAGCTGAGGTCGAGATGGACGACATTACCCGAACCACCATCGCAAAGGACGCCAAGCCATTGACAGCAGTTCGTGTTTGGCTCCCAAGATTCCAGCTTTGAGAAAGAGAAGCCATTCTTTAGCTGTAGCAGAGCCGATCTATCGTCGGGGAGGCATCCAGAGACGAAGACGATGTAAAGGAACAAAGAAATAAGAGTTAGGTAAGTGGAAATCATGGAGGCGGAGGTATGGCTGCGTCCTGCGGGAATGCCCCGACTTGGGACTTTCGCATTAGGATAAAAAAAGGGGAATGAAAGTGTTTCAGGCGTTTCGGAAGGGATACAATGAGGAAAGTAAAGAGAACGGTGGAAAATGGAAATGACCACTTGATTGACTCTAAATCTCCTCTTCTAACAAAAAAGTTAGGTAGAAAATTTAACGTTACGCGCTGTAAAATAAAAAAATAAAAAAGTATATTTATATATTTAATATCTAAAATAAAATTTATTTATTTAATCTACCATTTTGTTTATCATTCTCATGCAAAGAGGTGAGGAAGTTTTGGTTCTCACGAGAGAAGGCCATTGATAGTATTGATGACATGTGCAATTTTGAAACCCTCGATGATGAAGAAATAAGAGGAAGTTGTGATGAAATCTTGACGGGGAAAGGCCATTGACAGGGATGATGGTATGTGCAATTCTGAAATCCATGATGTTGAAACGAGAGGAAGTCTACATAAGATCTTGATATAAGAGTGCATCAATGAGACTGATGTCCTAAGTCCCAAAACCCTTAAGGATGAAGAATAATGCAGGGAGATGCAAAGGGATCAAAAGTTATAGTGAAGTTAATGAGAACGGTGCAAAATATTGCAATATTTTATAATACATAAAGAAATGAGTATGCATTGATGCTGTTGACAAAAGTGGATGA
The DNA here is from genome assembly GCA_022539455.1 of Dendrobium nobile. Lineage (NCBI taxonomy): Eukaryota > Viridiplantae > Streptophyta > Magnoliopsida > Asparagales > Orchidaceae > Dendrobium > Dendrobium nobile. Next base: position 51,843,210 of record CM039718.1, read on the forward strand.
TAAAGTCAATGGGTGTTAGGGTGTTCATGCAATAATGTTGATCAAGTGTTTGTAGTTAGATGATGATGGTCATAGGAAGGTACTTGGGCGTTGGTCATCAGATGACCATAATTGGGTGACTCTGATTAAATGATCGTAGTTAGATGATGATGGTGAAAGACATAAATTGAGTTTCGGTTGTCTGAGGACTATAATTCGATAATAGTGGAAATAAGATTGTGGTCGGGCAACAATGCAGAAGGACCGTAGTAGAGGTGTTGGCTAGAAGATTGTGGTCTTATGATTGTGATTGGGCGACGAAGGTTAGAGGATCTTAGTTTGGATATGATGATTCGAGGACTGTAGTCCGGCTTCAATGGTTGATTTGGGTGCAAAATGATTTTGAAGTGCAAAATGTCCCATAAATATAACAAAAATTTCAAATACTCCATCAGACATCTCGCATTGGTTCCCTTGATCTTAGAATGTTCTTTTATCATTTAAGAGTCATAATGATGATTGTAGTCTTATTTGATTTGTCTAGTCAAAAATGCTCAGTTTGACTATACATGTGATATTTGAAGAATATTTGGTCATCCAATTAGTATTTCAAAGCTTTGAGTCATGCTTCAAGTGCTTTTATTTGGGCTCTTTTAGAGTTAGATCATATCATTTTATGTGTTGATGGAGTTCGTCTTATCATGATGTTCAATTTGATCATATTTTTGCTAAAATCAAAGTTCAGATAATTCTAAATTTAGTTATAAAATTTTCATATCAAATATGTATAAAAATTCATTTCCGGTTAGGTTATTTTAATGATGTATCAATTATCATATAAGCATCCTAATTCATCAATATTTTTTAAAGCTAAGTTCCCCTCCTTGCTTAAGTAGAATGTTGGGGATATCAAACTTTTCTTATTTAATTCATAACCCAAAATAAGTTTTTAGCATATCAAATGCATGAAACGTGAAACTTGTATATCATCATGTGTCATTTATTGTTGGTTTAAAACTTTCTTTTGAGCTATTTTTTTCGATACATTTTACTCAAAGAAAATTGAGTCAATTAAATTTAATTTTTTATGAGCTTTAATTATATATATATATATATATTATATATTATATATATAATATATATATATATATATATATATATTATTATTATGTATGATATTTACATACGCCTAATTTGAGTTAAATTCAAATCAATTAAGCCTAATTTGTGCACAAAGATCATTAATTTGGCATAAAGGTTCAAATAAGCTAATTTATCACCTATTAATTGTCACAAGTGGACTTGAAAATTTATTAGGCGAGCTAAGCACATGCAAAAAAAAAAAAAAAAAGGCGAGCATTAGTATATTTTTATGTGTATTTCATTATATATTATTGTCCGTGTGACTGTTTAGATCTTGTATGCTTAGTTTTACTTAAGAAAGTACTTTTTTTATTATTTCTTTTTATTTTTTTATTCTTTTATTTTTTTAACAACAATAAAATTTGTATTGCATCAAAAAGAGGAGTACATCAAGCACATAAACGGATCGATCAAAAAGGAACAGAAGATACAAGGCTTAAAAACCCATCAGGCTCAGTATAAGGCAGAGGCTTCCAACTACTTCGAAGCAAGGCACAGACCATCCAGTTTGGAGTGAGAGCAGTAACGCACCAACAACGACAACTCAACCGAGCAAAAAACATACCACCAAAGGTTGCCACGAGCAACATCTTCAGAGAAGTGAGCCCTAGCCACATCATTGCCCAAAAAATATGATTCACAACCTCAACTTTTAAACAAAGCTCCAGCAAAATGAAAACCAACAAAAGTAATGGGTGAAATAATTCCAACAAAAGCAACCCACAGTAACATCCCAAAGGTATCCCAAGAACCAGACGGATGACCCAAGTCGCCACCACCACTATGAAAACAACAAACATGGAGAGGAACCAAAGGCAACCGAAACTAGCAACATAACCACAAAATTATTTCCTACCACGTTTACCCCTCCCACGAGAGGAAACAAAAGCAACAGTATGGTCTTTCGGCAACACAAAATCAGCCTCAGGTTCATCATTCTCACTTAAAGAGTCCGACCCTTCCAACCAATCAATTTGCTCAAGACAGCTACTATTTAAAATAGACTTTAAATGGTTTTTCAGTTCATCATTAGATATTAGGGAAATAGAGATCTCAATAAAAGGTTCACCCGACACATGCATAAGAAGTGGAGTGGACGACAAAAATGAGCCTTCCACTTCCTACACCACATGAGTTTCACCGGAAGAGTTTATTCCAACCAACTCCTTATTAATATTACAATGGCCCAAGCCCACAGTCATCATCGCCTCAGGAGGAAGCAATTGCCCAGATGAGACCAGATTAACATTAACGTTAGCACCCAAAACATCAAGGCCACCACCAACACCCGTGACAACACGATTTACATTATAATCAGCATTATCATTAGCAACCAAAACATCAAGGCCAACACCGGCATTTGAATGAATCTCCTGAGCAACTCGGAGATGAGAATTCGGACAATCTTTCCTAGCATGACCGATCTCTTTACAATGATCACACAATGAAGGAAAGTCATCCATCAAAACTGATTGAAAGTAGCCTAATTTCTCAGGACCCACCCAAACCTTATCAGGATATCACTTAGTGATATCAATCTCCACCAGGATTCTGGCAACTAACGGCCGAGACCCCACAGTCGTGGCATTATCAACCCTAAGCGGACGACCAAAGAGGGAACCCAGGCCATGGAGGATACGGGAAGAAAATAAATGTGGCTTAAGGTTCGAAAATGAGATTCAGATATGGACAATCGGTGATTCCTCAGAGATGTCCACAAAAGGAGACAATTTGGTAAGTTTCATAAAGCAATTTCTAACAAAGTATGAACCATGAGCAAAAACACGACAGTAATCCATATCACTACGAAGTTTGATCAACACATGACGGGAATCCAACAAAGTGATGGAAAATTCTCCAGTCAATTTAGGTTAAAGAAAAAACGCCTAATGCAATCCAACGATGGCCGCATATTAGGGAAATAATCAACCAAAGAAAATGAAAAAGGAGCCGCAAGAGTCAAAACTTCTTCTTCGGAAATCCATAGAGAGGGAAAACCCCTAAAAGATGTCTGCTTAAGATACGGAAAAGTCCAAGAAGAACAATCCTTAAGGGCATCAATGAACGAGCGAGAGGAGGAATTGCGATTGAGAAAACCCGGATCATCGAGCTTAACCGCCATTAGGGCGGTGAAAAGAAAAGGGAAGAAAAAACTAGAAAAGAGAATAGCAAACAAAACACATACATAAGTAAGGAACACTTCCCTTGGCGGAGTGAGCTGACGGTGAGCAGCAGAAGCGCCTCCAGGCGAGGGGCACGCTAAAGAAAAAAACCCTAGCATATAACTATGAACTTCTTATGTCTCATAAATCCAATCATACTTAAAGAAAGTAATTATTGATATGCATTGGTTCAAACTTTTATTTAGGGATATTTATACCTGTATATTATTCTTTAATGAATTCCTATCTATGTATTTATATATTGAAAAGATATTTAATATCACTATCATTAGCTTATTTCAAGTGAAAAAAAAAATATTATGCATTTATTTTGATGTCATTAGACATTAAAATGTTATATAATGAAATATAAATGTTTAAAGATTAGATATATAAATATATAAAAATTCAATGATATGCCTTGTGTGCAAGAAAATTTGTGTTTATAGACTGAGAGGTTTTATGTCCTAGCTTAACATGAAGATCTCACGCATAAAATAAAAAAATATAGCATGGGAGATACAAGTTTTTATGTGTAAAACTTAGGAAGAAAAAAATAAAAATAAAAAATCAAGGGGCGTGACTATATTAAAATAAGCTCATAATGTTAGTTTTGATTAAAAATGTTTTTTATTCCAAAATTGAAAAAGACGAGAAAAAAAAGTAAGAGTAGTTAACATAAAAAAATATAGTAGAGTTAGAGGAGACATTTAGATAGTGGTGGCTAATTGATTGCAGTTTAGTGGTGCTGGTTGGGTGATGATGGTCCAAATGACGGTAATTTGGTGATGACGATAATTTAGTCACAGGATGATTTGACGACTGTGGTTTGTGATGACAATTTGACGAAAATTGTCAAATGATGGTGATTTTATGATGGTGTTCTGACGATGGTGGCGTTGTTGGTAGCGATCCAACTCTGGTGGCCGGGCAATGAATGTCTGGAGGCAGTAGGCAAGGGCTAACTGTAATAAGATGATTATGGTCAAGCAATGGCCGTTCAATGACAACGACCTTGATGATATTGTGTTGGTTTTGTGGAATCCGATCAATCAAGTTGTATTGTGGACTCAGACATCGATTCCTTTAGTCGAGCTTAATGAGGAATTTACTGACGGTTTGCAGGGGGTGGTGTGCCACCTACTTGGAGGTTTTGGGGAGAAGCTGTTGAATTTTTTCTTTTCTTTTCGGTACAGTTCCACGACATTCTAAATTTAGCAATAAGATGTCGTAGAACCCCTCTGAGATAGAGAACAAAATACGATAATGCAATTGTTCAATACCACGATGGTGCGAGATAAAGAATTCAACGCCTAGGCATTGTGGGTACCACACTCCAGTCTCAATAGTTTTTCTTTTTGTTTTATTATTTATTTCTTATTTTACTTGAAGGGTTGAGTCTTTTTAAGTATTCTAGTGCATGTCCTTGTTTGTTCTAAGTATAAAATGGTGTGTGAATGGTGAAAAGATATAATAAGATAGTGTGAAAAGAAAGTTCAGTGTAATTTCTCCCCTTTTCATAGTGAATTTCTTGACGTGTCATGGTTATGTAATTTTTTCCCGACTAAAATCTAATTTTCTTTGATGATGTTTGATTTGTCTTGCTAGATCAATTAATTCAAATATAAACTTATTGTAATCTAAATTTAAATAATTTAGAACCTAATTTTAAAATTCCCCATTTAGTTTATTTTGAGATTCATGCTGGATAATTTATATGCTCAAACGCTCACACATCCAACAATTTGCTCTACCAAAATCCACAAAATTTTTAAAAAAGATAAACCTTAAATTATATTAAAAATATGATATTTGGATTTTGGACAGTAAATGAAATAAACGAATCTCATTGGTTGACAGTTTGACATCTACGGTCCGAGCAGACTCCAAAGTCTTTTTCTCCTAACGTAATCACGTTCACATTGGAATTTTCTTCGGTGAACGTCACATTAGACTATTAGAGCATACGAGTCCAAAGTATTTGTTGACTGACTAATCTATTTGGTTAAGATTATATTAATGATTAATTAAACACCACTCAATTATAATTAAAGTTAGTTCAGCTTATCTTTTTTATGTTATGACGTTTAAAATATTCTAAGGCACAAATTTATTATCTTAGCAACATCTAAAAATAGATTCATAGTGTATTTTATAAAAGAGTTTTTTTTTTTTTAATTTATGTGAATGAACTTGAAATGAGAAAATTTATAAGAGGAAACTCAATGGATTTCTAAGAAGAAGAGGAAGAAATGAAACTCAAAGGATTTTTACATTTTTTTAGTAGAATCACGATGACTTATCGGATGAGCAGTGTTAACTCCTTTTTTGTCAAAATATTTTGTTTAGACATCACAATATCTTAATAATATCAAAATTGGATGGCTTGGCTCATCATTAGGGGTGTCATAATTGATATGGCACGAAAATCCGACTCGTACACGACCCGAAAATTTCGTGTTTGACCCGACCCGATTTCAAAATGGGTCAGGTTTGGGTTGACCCGTGGAGTTGTCGAGTTAACCCGCTAACCCGTTTAAAGCAACTGCCCATGAATCTGCCCCGACTGCCCGCACGAACCCGCGCCCTGCCCGAGCAAGCGCCCGCGTGACCGAGTCTGCCAGCCCGCCGCCCGCGCGCTTGTTAGCCTGCCGCCCGTGCATGCAGAGGCCGCTCTCGCTTGAGGCTTCCTGCGCACGCGCTCCCCCGTGCCTACCCGTGCGCACCCACTTGGGTCTGAGTGCGCCCGCACGCACTAGCTCCAGCGCGCTCGGTTGAGCTCGCCCGCGCTCGGTTGAGCTCGCCCGCATTCACCCGCGCGCAGCCGCTTGTGCCCGCACGTTCTATGTCGGGTCGTGTCCGGGTCCGCATTTTCGACCCATTTACGTGCACGGGTCGGGTTATGGTTGACCTGTTTGAACCCGGGCCAGTTCCATGTTTAACACGAACCCAACCCATGACCCAAAATTGACACCCCTACTCGTCATAATGTTCACGTCGAGACGTTTGTTTTGATTATATCATAAATCTCTTATCAAGCACTTGTTTGGTTTATCGAATTAATTATATTTAAGAATGTTTGATTAAGATTAATTTTTGTCTAAGATCATTTCATTTCAGCACTCTTCTTGATTAAAACACTAAGACGTTCTTGATGTTGGTAGATTCATTAGACAATTGCTAAGTATATCAAATCTTTGTTGATATTATTATATTCATTCAACAACATTGATATTAGTGGATTCATCTCGGCCACACTTAATTTAGTTATAAGTTTGTTGGCAATACCATTTAATGGTTCTGTTGAACTTGTTGATTCTAGTTTAAAAATGAATTAGGATGTTAAGCCTAATTAATATGTCCCAAGGCTAACCAAGAGGGGGGGGGGGGGGGGGGGTGAATTGGTATTTAAAAAAAAAATTTATCCCTCTTTCACAATTAATGGAAACTTAAAACTTTAGTAAATGAGTTTTTCTAGAAATCTTTTCAACCACAATATTTTTAAAACTCAAAGTAAATAAAAAAAGCAGCGGAAAAATAAAAATAATAAACATCAGATTTTTATAGTGGTTCGGTCAAAACCAGACCTACATCCACTCCTTAGAGGCACCCTCTAAGTATTGCACTAATACCAAAATAGTGACTCTCCTTTAGCACCCACAGCAAGGCGGAGAAGCCTTTACAAACTTTTTTCACCACTACCCGGTGCGGCAGAGAACCGTCGTCCTTTCACACTTTTACCCAAGCGTCGGCAGAGTACCAAACGTCCTTTTTCACTTATCCCCAGTGATGGCAGAGTACCGTCGTCCTTTCACACTTTTACCCAAGCGTCAGCAGAGTACCAAACGTCCTTTCACACAATCCCAGTGTAGGAAGAGTACCTTCGGCTATTCACACTTCGTAGGTGTTGGCAGAGAACCTCTAATCCTTTCACACAATCCCAGTTTAGGCAGAGAACCTTCGGCTGTTTACACTTTTACCCAAGTGTCGGCAGAGAACCGGAGTCTTTCACAAGATCTTCTCCAAAATCTGAAAGAGAATAGAGAAAGGTGAAGTAATCTCAAACTTGAAAAATGGAAACACTTACCCTTGAACACAAGATGAATCCTTCACTCTTCAATGGCAAGAAATCTCCTTCAAATGCTTAATCTAACCTCTCTCCTTCAATCTCTTCTCAATAGGCATGAAAATCTATGTCCAAAAAACTTAACTTTATTTTACAAGAGGCCTATTTAAGATAGAGATAGCAAAAAACTGTCCAAAAACGGTTGATTACAAGTTTCTGCACTGTTGATCGTCCTGGACGATTTGAACATCGTCTGGACGAAGTTACTTAACTTCGTATGGTACGATCCTGATTGCATATGAGTACGAAACAAGTTCGTACTAACAAATCGTCCTGTACGATTGAACATCGTTTGGACGAACAGTTATTCTGAGGATCGTGCTTTAATAACTGTCAGAAAACTGTCTTAAGTCGGTTTTATCGTATGGACGAAAATGTATTTCATATGTACGAATTTTTTCCAGAGAGCAAGTCGTCCCGATACGATTGAAAATCGTTTGGTACGAAATTTTTCCCGAGAGCAAATCGTCCCGATACGATTGAAAATCGTTTGGTACGAAATTTTTCCCGAGAGCAAATCGTCCCGATACGATTGAAAATCGTCTGGTACGAAATGTACTTAGAAAAATTTCTGAGCCAGTTTCTGATCGTTTCATATGCTCTTTTAACTGTCTGATCGTTCGGTACGAACCAATATCGTACTGTACGATTAGTTCAAAATTTCTTAAGTGTGTGTGCATGTTTTCCAATCACTCCCAATGCTTTACCTGAAATGTTAGTACACACAAAAGAGCAAATACAAATCTTCCAAAATTGTTAGGAGATAAATACAAATGAACAATAATATTTGGAATCATCAAAACTATACAATTCAACCTTTATAGAAGTTGCAATAGTGTAAACACATGTAAATAGCAACTATCTTTAACAATCTCCCCCTTTTTGATGATGGCAAAACAATTATTGTTAGTAAAATTTCAAATCATTTTAAAATCTCCTAAACTCCCCCTGAATTGATGAATACATTAAAATAAGGAGGCATTTAAAAACAATTTTTTGTTTTAAAATTTTACATACACACATACACAAAAACAATACACAAAAACATTACAAGACACACACAAAATTTAAAAAATTCTCCCCCTAAACAATACAAACAATAATCTCTCCCCCTTTTTGACAACAACAAAAAGTGAAGAAGAAATAGACTAGTAATGTAGGAAATCTTATGAAAAATTCATGTGTAAATTTAATCTAAAAAAGTGATTGACATAAGAATGCAACTAAGAATTAAGAACATTAGTCAAATCATAGAATTTCATAGAATTTAAAAAATTGATATAACATTCTATTAAGTAAGAATTTATGAAAAACATGACTCAATTTAGACATTATGATATGAAAAATCAATGTAATAAAGATGAGTAAAAAATTGCATATTTCAAAAAATCAATTGAAATATAAATGAACATTAGATCTACTTGATTTAATAGATTAAAAAGAATCTGGAAAGAAGAAAATCACCACAAGTGGCACTTTGTGCATCTTTTTCATATAAATGACACATTTTTGTGCATTTTTCTTCATTGGGCTTATTTTGTGCATCTTTTTCACATTTGCAACTTTGTTGCGCATTCCTTTTGATTTTGTACATTTGTACAATTTGCAAGAGTAATTGAATTCTTTCCAAAAATAATAATCTAGAATCTCAAATTTTTCTAAGTGCATAAATATTAATTGAAAAAATGAAATACAAAATAAGATAGACATCTAAGATACAATAATAATATTTAAGATTTTGTAGTCTAAAATGAAAGACATGAAATTAAAAAAAATTCTAACTTAAACAAGTTATAAGCAAAAAATTAAATTTAGATAAACTAGATTTTCTAATGAAATTAATTTCTAATTACAATTTTAGTTTAGGCACAATAGAGATTAAAAGTACTAAATGAATTCCATAAAGATTAAGAACATTAACAAATTTCTACTAAAATCAAAAACACAACAACATATATTGATATTTAAATAAAAAGATTACAAGATCTAAATTTTTAAATATCAAAAGACTACTGAAAGAAAATACAAGTGCTGAAATAAAGATAACTAAAAAAGTACAAACATCTAATTTTCTGGAGGAGGCTGAGGAGGAGGAATCCCACTAAAAAAGTCAAAATAGGAACTGATCATCTCAATATTGGTATTAATATGATTTATGTCATTTCTAATCATACCAATATCCTGATGCTGTTGCTGAAATTGATTTTCAATTTGATCAAATCTTTGATCAAAATGAATCTCAAACTCGTCAAATCTTTCAGCCAATGTACTGTAATTTGGTTGATCAGTAGATGATTGTCCCATTTCTACTTCTTCTCTTTCTGATGCAGGGGCTTTCTCCTTTTCTTCTTTAAATAGAGCTCTAAATATAGCATCATTGAAATAGACTGGCTCCTCAAATTTTTCTTCAGGATGTTTTATGTTGTACTTTTTCTCTAGGATGAATGAAACTAAATGTCCTAATGCAATGTTTCTTTTTCTCTTAAGGTCTACATGACCAATTTCAGAAAGCCCATGAATGTAATCAATTATAAGTTGAGCTTCATCAATTGGTTTTCTAATCATGATCAAGTAAGTGACAATAGACAAAAGAGGAGTTATGTTGACTCTATCACCAGCTTTTGGAATTATAGATGATCGAAGGATATGCTGGATGATTCGAGCATCTTTAACGAGACCAGATACTCTTGCAATATGCTCATTACACTCATTTTTTCTTATTACTCTATTCACATCAATCCATCTGAAAGATTCAGAGTTGGAATAATAGTGGGCTCTATGTCCCGCTGTCCTCAATTGAAGGAATTCACCAAGATCTTGCTTAGTGATTTCCACCCTTTGATTTTGGACATATGATCAAATAGCAGAGTGATCAGAAGAAAATGACATGTTTGCAAGGAAATATTGAAAAATTTCCTTGTTATAAAAATGAATGAGTGTAAGAATGAAACCAAACTGTGTGGTTGAGAAGTAGTGCATTACCTTGTATGTAACATCCTCCTGAATTAAAATTCGGGAGGGAGTGATCTTGGCAGTTGCAAAACGAGGAAAGGAATCCTCGTTCTCTTTGGACAAAAAGTTGTCCGTGGGGTTTCTCGATCTTTTGTTTGCAAGAACCTTCTTCCTACTGCTTGAGGAGGCCATTAGTAAATCACAAGTAAGAAAATACAAGAAGTTATGAGTTTTGGAAGTGTGATTTTGAGTTAAAAAACCTCTCAATTTAAAGAAAAACCGTCGGTTCGTTCCAGACGAAATCGTTCGTCCTGGACGATTTTTTACGTTCGTCTGGACGAAAAAATTTCGTACAGACGATCGAATCCGTCCAAATAAAAACGGCTTTTCGTATCAACACAATTTACGAAGCGTCCTTTCGTACAGACGTTTGACTTGACCGATCATCCAGACGAACCTCAATTCGTATAGACGATCCTACGTGTCATCGTTTTAAGCGCCAAAATTAAAACCGTCCCCCATATTGAACTGCCACGTAATCGTACAGACGAAATCACTTTCGTATATACAATTTATAGCATTAAAAACTGCCTTATCCGTTCAATCGTTTTCTCGTTTTCTGTGCAGTTAATATGAAAAATATCGTCCTGGACGATCCAATAATCGTACAGACGATCCGTTTTGAAAACTGCAAAAATCAGTTAAAATTAGACAGTTTCACGCATCCCAACACATCGTCCCGTACGAAAATATTTCGTCCTGGACGATTTGTAAAAATATTTTTTGATTTTTCAATTTTTTATGAAATCAAATAAAATAAACACACAAAACACAATGAACAATCAAATATATACAAACACAATTTACAAAACATACAAAAACAAAAACTACTAAAAGAAAAACAACAATGTTGCAAAAGCATTTTTATGCATTTAAATCAATCACACTAAGCCTTGTTCTTAATGCACTGAAAGTATCAAAGGCTAGAGGTTTAGTAAAAATGTCTACAAGTTGATTTTCAGTAGAAACATGAAAAAGTTCAATTTCATCTTTTGAAACATGATCCCTAATGAAATGATGCCTTATGTCTATGTGTTTTGTTCTTGAATGTTGAATAGGATTTTTAGAAATGCAAATAGCACTAGTATTATCACAATAAATTGGAATAGTGCCTATTGTTAATCCTAAATCAATCAATTGTTGTTTCAAACAAAGTACTTGTGCCACATAACTTCCTAATGCAATGTATTCAGCTTCTACAGTAGATAGGGCAACTGAGTTTTGTTTTCTACTGGACCATGACACTAAGGAGTTTCCTATAAACTGACATGTACCAGAAGTTCTTTTTTATCAACCCTACAACCTGCAAAGTCAGAATCTGAATAACCAATTATTTCAAAGGAAGTACTAAACTTAGGATACCAAATTCCTAAATTTTGAGTCCCCAATAGGTATCTTAAAATCCTTTTCACTGCTGTCAAATGTGATTCTTTTGGATCAGATTGAAATCTAGCACACAAGCATACACTGAACATGATATCTGGTCTGCTAGCAGTCAAGTAAAGTAAAGATCCAATTATTCCTCTAAATTTCTTTTGATCAACAGATTTCCCCTTAGGGTCCTTATCCAACTGAATTGAGGAACTCATTGGTGTACTAACAGGTTTAGCATTGTCCATTTCATATTTTTTGAGGATGTCCTTAAGATATTTAGATTGATTAATAAAGGTGCCTTCCTCATTTTGCTTGATGCTAAATCCTAGAAAGTAATTCAAATCTTCCATTAAACTCATTTCAAATTCACTACTCATTGTTTTAGAAAATTCATCACAAAGATTTTTATTTGAAGATCCAAAAATGATATCATCCACATAAATTTGAACAATGAGTATATCTTTTCTAATTTCCTTCAAAAAGAGTGTTGTATCTACACTTCCTTTTTCAAATGATCTTTCAAGTAGAAAAGTGCTTAATCTCTCATACCAATCCCTTGGTTCCTGTTTCAATCCATACAATGCCTTCTTCAACCTAAAAACATGATTTGGGTATTTAGAATTTTCAAATCCAGGTGGTTGTTCTACATAAACATCTTCTTCAATTACCCCATTTAAAAAGGCACTTTTGACATCCATTTGAAACAATTTAAATCCTCTAAAACAGGCAAAGGCTAATAATACTCTTATTGCTTCAAGTTTTGCTACAGGGGAAAATGTCTCCTCAAAATCAATTCCCTCAATTTGATTATACCCCTTAGCAACTAATCTAGCCTTATTTCTAATGATTACTCCTGAGTCATTCCATTTATTTTTGAAAACCCACTTAGTTCCAACAACACTTTGATCCTTTGGCCTTGATGTTAATTCCCAAACTTTATTTCTTACAAATTGATTTAACTCTTCTTGCATGGTCAAAATCCAAAATTCATCCAATAATGCTTGATCAATATTAGTGGGTTCTATTGTGGAAATAAAGGCTGAATGATTGACTTCTTTGCTTAAACCATGCCTAGTCCTTCCACCCTCACTAGGTTCACCAATTATTAACTCTTTTGGATGGTTTTTAGAAAATCTCAAATCTTTAGGCAATTGGTTTTCTATCTCCAAATTTTCTTCTAAGTTTTCTTCCAATCCTTCTTCCAAATTTTCTTCCAAATTTATCTTTTCAATCTTTTGGGAGTTATCCTCAATCTCTTCTTCTACAATTTTTGGTTTTTCAAGATTTCCAATTTCATCAAAAACAACATGTATGGTCTCTTCAATTTTCAAAGTTCTTTTATTGAAAACTCTAAATGATTTTCCAACACTAGAGTATCCAACAAAAATTCCTTCATCTGATTTTGGATCAAATTTTCTTAAGACATTTTTCCCATTATTATGAATGAACACTTTGCATCCAAAAACATGCAAATGACTCAAGTTTGGTGTTCTACATTTCAACAATTCATAGGGTGTTTTATTTAATTTTGATCTCACATTCACCCTATTTAGAACATAACATGCTGTGCTAACCGCCTCAGCCCAAAAATATTTAAGAAGTGAATATTCTGCCAACATTGCTCGGGCAGCTTCAATTAATGTTCTGTTTTTCCTTTCCACTACTCCATTTTGTTGAGGTGTTCTAGGTGGTGCAGAAAAATTTGTGATCAATACCATTTTCTTTACAATATTCCTCAAATCTTTCATTTTCAAATTCTCCTCCATGATCACTTTGTATGTTAATGATTTCACACCCAATTTTTCTTTGAATCCAAGTTGCAAAATTTCTAAACTCATCAAATGACTCACTTTTATGAAATAAAAATTTAACCCAAGTGAATCTAGTGTAATCATCCACAATCACAAAACCATAAACCTTTCCTCCTAGACTTACTGTACCAACTGGTCCAAAAAGATCCATATGCAAGATTTCCAATGGTTTACATGTTCTAAGATCCTTATTAGTTTGAAAAGAGGATTTCAATTGTTTTCCAAATTGACATGCATCACAAAGGTGGTCCTTAGTAAAGTCTAGTTTTGCTATCCCTCTTACCAAGTCTTTTTGGGTAATTCTCCTAAGATTTTTCATGCTAGAGTGACAAAGTCTCCTATGTCATAACCATGACTCATCAGATACAGTTTTTAAACAAAAAGCAGTAGGAGAATAAAAGCAATTCAAATCTAGCATATAGACATTGTTTACCCTTTTTCCATTTAAAACATTTTTATCACTAAGGCTTAATATGCAGCTAGTAGGAAAAAATTTGACACAATAACCTTTATCACATAGCTGACTGATGCTTAACAAGTTATGTTTTAAGCCTTCCACCTATAACACATTCTCAATGAAAAAGTTTTTAATGTTACCAATTGTTCCTGTTCTAATCACCTTCCTTGTGGTGTTATCTCCAAGTGTAACCTTGCCTCCACTCCTGGCTTCTAGCGAAATGAATTGTTTTGAATCTCCAGTCATATGCCTTGAACATCCGCTATCCAGGTACCAAATGCTCTCACGAGGCCTTGTGTGAGAGTCATCCTGCAAAATTATCAAATGTTAGATCTGGGAACCCAAACAAGTTTGGGTTCACCTTTAGGCAATTTATAAAAAGATGCATGTATGATATGTCTAGGGTTATGCATCTTAGGTTTCCACACCAGATATTTCTTTATCCTCGAAGTACATGTGTTACCTATATGACCAACCAATCCACAAATATTATATTTTACATTAGGAAAGGGTTTCCTAAGTCTTCTACCATTCATTTGATCATTTATGGATTGCATAAATTTAGGATACATAATAGGATTTGTGAATTCTTCAAGTGTTGGAGGTATCCTATTATCTTCGAGAGCTTTTATCTTCAATTTTAAAAATGAATTCATATCTTTCAAAATCCGATTTGTAAAATTTGATCTAAAAAGATTGCTCTCAGATTCATCCTTAAAAATTTTAAAATCATTTTCAATTTTCTTAAAGGATGATCTATATCTTTCAATGTCTATATTCAAGTCATCAAACTTATCAAGTAATTTCATGTGGTTTCTTTCAATTAAAGCATGATCATTCCTAAGGATTTCATGTTCCTTTTTAAGATCTTCCAATTCTAAGCAAAGGTTAGCATTCAATTTCTTTGTCTTCCTATATGCTTCATGCATGTGTTCAGAAACTTCAAAAAGTTCATCAAATGTTAAGTCACATACCTCTTCTTGATCTGAATGATCAGTTATGTCAGCCATTAAACAAAAATTTGCAACTTCTTCTTCTTTATCTGTCTCCGATGAATCTGAAGCTGAGTCCGCCCAAAAAGCCTTTTGGAACTTCTTTTTGTCCTTTTTCATGTATGGTTTCTCCTCAACTTTCTCCTTGCTAGGATTAGCTTTGAGTAATGGGCATTCAGTCTTTGCATGTCCAGGTTTCCTGCATTCATAGCAAATAACTTCATTAGAAAACTTTGGATTTCTATTGAACTTACCTCTATTCCATTGTTGGCGTCTCTTTTGCTTTCTCTTCAAAAAGTTTCTGAATTGTCTCGTCATTAAAGAAATATCATCCTCATCTTCAAGTTGTGATTTCTCACTTTCAGACTCTTCCACATTCAATGCAATATTCTTCTCCCTTCGTGGTTCACCTGCATCAATCTTTCTTTGGCTAACTCCTTGCTCGTAAGCAATTAATGAACCAAGAAGATTATCAATGTAATACACATTTAAATCTTTAGACTATGTAATAGCAGTAATTTTAGCATCATATACAGTAGGCAAGCATATCAAAATTTTATTGACCATTTCAGCATTTGATAATTCTCTACCTAAAGCATGCAAAGAGGTGACAATTTGTGTGAATCTTGTGTACATTTCAGAAATTGATTCATTTGGTTTCATGCAAAAAAGTTCATAATCATGTAACAAGATATTGAGTCTAGATTGCTTAACCTCATTAGTCCCCTCATATGTAATACAAAGTCTATCCCAAATATCCTTTCCACTTTTGCAAGTAGAAACCCGCATGTAATCTTCAGATTTTAAAGCACAAAGAAACTATTCAAGCATTTAGCATTAAGTTGTGCTAAGTCACGTTCTTCTACTGTCCAGTCTGTAAAAGGTATTTCAGTTCTAATTCCATCTACTAATCTAGTAGGTTTTGTATACCCTTCTTGAACTAAAATCCACATGCGATAATCTAGTGACTGTAAAAATGTAGACATGCGTGTTTTCCAAAAATCAAAAGGAATGTTTTCAAACAGTGGAGGTCTAGTGATTGAATAACCCTCAGGTGTGTTTCTGTTTCCAAATGTAGCCATCTACGAATTTTTCAAAAAGCAGTTTAAACTTATGAATTTGAAACTAAGCTCTGATACCACTTGTTGAACTTGTTTATTCTAGTTTAAAAATGAATTAGGATGTTAAGCCTAATTAATATGTCCCAAGGCTAACCAAGAGGGGGGGTGAATTGGTATTTAAAAAAAAATTTATCCCTCTTTCACAATTAATGGAAACTTAAAACTTTAGTAAATGAGTTTTTCTAAAAATCTTTTCAACCACAATGTTTTTAAAACTCAAAGTAAAGAAAATAAGCAGCGGAAAAATAAAAACAATAAACACCAAATTTTTATAGTGGTTCGGTCAAAACCAGACCTACATCCACTCCTTAGAGGCACCCTCTAAGTATTGCACTAATACCAAAATAGTGACTCTCCTTTAGCACCCACAGCAAGGCAGAGAAGCCTTTACAAACTCTTTTCACCACTACCTGGTGCGGCAGAGAACAGTCGTCCTTTCACACTTTTACCCAAGCGTCGGCAGAGTACCA
Organism: Dendrobium nobile; assembly: GCA_022539455.1. NCBI lineage: Eukaryota > Viridiplantae > Streptophyta > Magnoliopsida > Asparagales > Orchidaceae > Dendrobium > Dendrobium nobile. The sequence goes on from CM039718.1 coordinate 51,859,857, forward strand.
AACGTCCTTTTTCACTTATCCCCAGTGATGGCAGAGTACCGTCGTCCTTTCACACTTTTACCCAAGCGTCGGCAGAGTACCAAATGTCCTTTCACACAATCCCAATGTAGGAAGAGTACCTTCGGCTATTCACACTTCGTAGGTGTTGGCAGAGAACCTCTAATCCTTTCACACAATCCCAGTGTAGGCAGAGAACCTTCGGCTGTTTACACTTTTACCCAAGTGTCGGCAGAGAACCGGAGTCTTTCACAAGATCTTCTCCAAAATCTGAAAGAGAATAGAGAAAGGTGAAGTAATCTCAAACTTGAAAAATGGAAACACTTACCCTTGAACACAAGATGAATCCTTCACTCTTCAATGGCAAGAAATCTCCTTCAAATGCTTAATCAACCTCTCTCCTTCAATCTCTTCTCAATAGGCACGAAAATCTATGTCCAAAAGACTTAACTTTATTTTACAAGAGGCCTATTTAAGATAGAGATAGCAAAAAACCGTCCAAAAACGATTGATTACAAGTTTCTGCACTGTTGATCGTCCTGGACGATTTGAACATCGTCTGGACGAAGTTACTTAACTTCGTATGGTACGATTTTGATTGCATATGAGTACGAAACAAGTTCGTACTAATAAATCGTCCTGTACGATTGAACATCGTTTGGACGAACAGTTATTCTGAGGATCGTGCTTTAATAACTGTAAGAAAACTGTCTTAAGTCAGTTTTATCGTATGGACGAAAATGTATTTCATATGTACGAAATTTTTCCAGAGAGCAAGTCGTCCCGATACGATTGAAAATCGTTTGGTACGAAATTTTTCCCGAGAGAAAATCGTCCCGATACGATTCAAAATCGTTTGGTACGGAATTTTTCCCGAGAGCAAATCGTCCCGATACGATTGAAAATCGTCTGGTACGAAATGTACTTAGAAAAATTTCTGAGCCAGTTTCTGATCGTTCCATATGCTCTTTTAACTGTCTGATCGTTCGGTACGAACCAATATCGTACTGTACGATTAGTTCAAAATTTCTTAAGTGTGTGTGCATGTTTTCCAATCACTCTCAATGCTTTACCTGAAATGTTAGTACACACAAAAGAGCAAATACAAATCTTTCAAAATTGTTAGGAGATAAATACAAATGAACAATAATATTTGGAATCATCAAAACTATACAATTCAACCTTTATATAAGTTGAAATAGTGTAAACACATGTAAATTGCAACTATCTTTAACAGGTTCTCTAATTTATTATAAATAATTTTTATTAAAATTCAGAGATAAATATTAGAGTGATTGAGAATATGTTGTATAGTACTGTCAAGGTGAAAGAAATCTCTGTAGGGTATATTGCTTTTATGTATATAAGGAGATATAATGCAGTCAAAGAAAAGATGAGTATGAACTTTATTTGTAGAGTAAAAAATAGAACATGTATCATTGAGACTAATTCCTCTTTGAATAAGAATATTAGTGATTTTAAGATCCCCTTTAATCATTTTCCAACTAAAGAATACATAGTTGATAGCCATTCCCTTAAACCAAATATATTTATGCCAAACTATCTTAGGGAGAGCATGATGAATGTTATGAACAATAGGTCAAATTTCTATCTTGTAAAGAAATGTTAATAAGCAATCTGATTATTAGTATACTAAGTAAGGTTTTATTCAGAAAATTGAGATAATAGGGAGAAATGAAAAAAATTCTTAACATTATACCCATATTTTTCCGTAAGCAAACCATCATTTATCTAAGGACAAAAAAATGATAGAGTTAGAAGGCACCCTAAAGTCCAACGTGTTTTTCATCTTATATATAAGCATAGCCATGCAATAGTTTCCAAAAAAAGGAGGTGAGTTTGTAGGCTAACTCAAATCAAGCCATAGGCTTCATAATGTCCAAATGATTTTGGCTTTACATAATGTGTGAAGACTGTCAAAAGAGGGTAAGCCAAGACCATATCTATCTTTACGAGTGCAATAAAGAGAAATGAAATGGTGTGACATTTATAGTTGGTGTCATTTCTATACCAAAAGATGTTAATAGGGCTAGTGATTTTCTACCAAAGCTTCTTTGGAAGGGTGACATATATTATCAACTGATATTAAACATAATTTTATATGGTGGCACAAATAAGTTAAAATATAATAGCAATTGAAAACAATTTATACTTCCAACTCAAAAGCCATCCCATTAAAATTAATTAGTTTTGACACAAGAGATGAGGGATCCCCAAAAAGTTCCAAGGTAGAGATTAAAGGTTATAACCTTGAACATTATGAAATTTGACCAATAAGGAAAAATTAATAGATTTAGAGAAACAAATAACATATTCATCTAGGTTCGCTAATAGCTTAGCATACAACTTAAAGGACCACAAAATTAAGTGCGGTTGAGAAATGGTTTAGGTATTAGCCTCCCAAGCACAAGCAAATCATCATCACAGATGAGATGAGAAATGTTAGCTCATTTTTTGTGAATGGTGGAGAATAAGCCATTTAAGCACAAAAGAGTTTAAGAAAGCATTATGTTTTAAGGAATTATTCTATCCACATTATCAAAAGTTTCTCCAAATCAATCTTAACACAAAAGACTTTAGAAGCAGAGCTATGATTAAAACACCTAGGATTTCATTTAAAATAATGATATTAATAGTTACACCTTTATCTGTGATGAAAGTAGTCTAATTCCACTGAATAAGAAAATCCAAAATGTTCCTTAACTGTTTGACCAAAAGCTTAGTAAAAACTTCATAAGCTATATCTTGTGTTCTCTATGTGTGTGCTGGATATTCGTACAAAGCTAAGACGTATAGTTAAAACTCTATCGCCGCGTATATTCAAGCCCGCAACACACACACACACACACACACACACACACACACACACACATATATATATATATATATATATATATATATATATATATATATATATATATATATATATATATATATATATATATATATATATATAACTAATTTTTTAGCACATAAATAATAATTGAAATATATAATTTATTTAATATTATTAATTAAAAATAAATGTTATTGTCATCATAAAATGGTTGTTTAAAAAATTAATTTTAAAATATACAACATAAATTGTAAACTTAAAAAAGTAAGAGTTTTAACTTATTTAATATGACATCACTTGAAAACTACATCTTGGTAATATTTATATTACTTTTTTAGTTTGGATAAGGTAAAAACATACATGGAGTGATATAACCATCTAAAATTCTTTTTAGAATTACTTTATTAAAAATTTAAGCATTTAAATTTAAATTAATTTGATAAATTACAAATATTATTTACTATTTTATTCTTGATATATTAAATTAATTTATTTAATTATTTAAATAATTGAGAATGTGAACCTGCCGATACAAGGGAACAAGAATCGGTTCACCAATTAAACAGTTAAACCAACGGTTTTGACAGTTTCAGCTTAGTTTGATTTAGAAAAAAAATTTAGGATGTACCATACTTGACTTATGATCGGTTCATAATTGAACTGATTAGATCGACCAATGTGGCTTGATTTTTAAAACCCTGATTTTAATCATTATGTATAGTAACTTGTTGTTGAAGACAACATATACTTATGGTACTGTTTTTATGGTCGTTTGTCTCATAGTTTTTTTTATTTCAACTTTTCAATGTAACTCACTTATTGTTGCTGTTAATTTGACTAATTCTTTTATTTGCATCATTTTTTATCATATCTATTTACAAAGATTAGAACCTTCTTTAATAGTAAATGGTGTAGCCACCGGAGGGGAATGACCTAAACAGAGCTTCAATGGAATAGTAAAATATGATAACGAAGAAGAATATTTTGTATTATGCCTCTTACTTCTCCTTCACTATAGCTACATATATGAGTCTAAAGCTTAATTACTACTAATAACTTGATTTAGGGAGACAAACTATAAAAAGGACAGTGCTAAATATAACAAGAAGGCAGAAAGAAAGTGGGCCGTTAGTAGCAAGTGTATGGCAGTAGGGGCATGGTGAACATATGGGTGACCTAGATGGCCACATCAATTCTCCCCCGGTTCCGAAGAGCTCGACTCTGACGAGATTTTTGAAATGTATATTGTATGGTGGGTGATAGCTGTAAATATCAGCTACATTGAAGGTGGACGAGGTGTGTATATGAGGTGGAAGATCAATCACATATGCATTATCATTAACTTTGTGAAGTATAGGGAAAGGTCCAACCTTCCTTGGACTCAGCTTAGAGTAAGTGCCTTGAGGATACCTTTCTTTGCACATTCTTAACATGACTAATTCACCTTTGTTGAAGACTTTGTACCACCAATGAAGATCTGCCTTTGCTTTATACTTCAGTGACGAATGATTCAAGTTGTCTTTCACCTTTTGTAATGTTTATGCTGCTTGGGTTACCATTCGGTTGGCTGAAGATTGTAGATCCTTAGGTAGAATGACTAAATATACCAAATGATTGGGCTGTTTAGTATAAACCACCTAAAAAGGGTAGTGTCCAGTCGACATGTTTGACTGGAGTTATAGGCAAACTCCACTTGACTTAACATTTCTTCCCACTTCCTCGGATTGTCCTGAACAAGGCAACGAAGCATGTTTCCTAACGTTCTGTTGACAACCTCTGTTTGGCCGTCAGTTTGCGGATGGTAAGCCGAGCTAAGCTTTAACTCAGTGTTGAGCCTTTTCCATAGTTCACGCTAGAAATGACTAACGAACTTGACGTCGCGGTCCGAGGTAGGCTACGGGTTAACCCATGTAACCTTACGATTTCTCTATAGAACAGGGCGGCAATGCAGACGGTGTCGAATGTCTTCTTACATGGAATGAAATGCGCCATTTTGGAGAAACGATCGACGATCACCATGATAGAGTCGGAGCCATGCTTTGTACAGGGTAGACCCAAAACAAAATCGAGAGTGAGATCTTCCCAAATAGAGTCCGGTGTGGGTAATGGCGTGTATAAACCTATATTTTGAGCATTTCCCTTGTACACTTGACAAACGAAGTACTTTTCTATGAACCTTGTTTCATCCCGTCAAACGTGTAGCCAATGGAAACGAGACAGAATAAGCTCCAAAGTTTTGTCTCTTCCTAAATGGGCATCAATACCCCCGCTTTGGAGCTCTCTAATTATTTGTGGACGCCATGAAGAATCTGGAATGCATAACACATTACCCTTAAACAAGAAACCTTGTTGTAGTGTGAAGTCAGATTGGGGCTGTCCAGCTACACAAGCACTCCACACTTGTGCAAAGTCTTTGTCGTCAGCATAGAGCTCATTCAATTGTTGCAACCCAGTAATTTCGGTGTGGAGGTGAGTCAACAAAGCTGATCGGCGACTTAAAGCGTCCGCTACTTGGTTGGCCTTCCAGGCTTTGTGCTTGATAACAAAACTAACTCTTTGGAAGAAGACTATCCAACGCGTGTGCATACGGCTGACGTTCTTTTGACTGTTGATGTATTGTAGCGCTTGATTGTCACTACAGAGAACAAAATCCTTATGCAAAAGATAATGCTCCCACTGTTTGAGAGCTCTGACGACGGCGTAGAGCTCTTATTTGTACGCGGACCAATGCCAGTACAAGAGCCGACTGGTGCTTAGTTTTTCACTAAAATACTCAACTGGCTTGCCGTCTTGCGATGACACAGCGCCTATGCCAATCCCCGAAGCATCAGTGTCCACTTGGAATGGCTTATCAAAATCAGGAAATGGCAGTACAGGAGCGGAGGTGAGGGCTGTCTTAAAGCGTTCAAAACTCCTTTGTTGTGCGGCTGTCCACGTGAATGTGGCTGCTTTTAAACAGTTTGTAATAGGGGACATGATGTTGCTGAACCCTTTAATAAAATGGCGATAGTAATTGGCTAGCCCATGAAAGCTACAAACTTCTATCACAGTTTTAGGAACGGGCCAATCTCTGATCACTGCAACCTTCTGCAGATCTTGAAGGAGCTTCTAAAATCAGCTTGAGATGTGCCAAGTGCTATGTAATCGAAACACTGAATACTAAAATATCATCAAAATAGACGATACAAAAATTGTCCAAGTAAGGCTTAAGAACTTCATGCATTAGTCTCATAAAAGTTGAGGGGGCATTACAGAGCCCAAAAGGCATAACTTTCCATTCGAACAAGCCCTCGATGGTCTTGAATGTTGTCTTCCATTTGTCACCCGGGCGAATGAGTATCTGGTGGTATCTGATCCTTAAATCTAGCTTGGAGAATATCCTAGACCCATGAAGCCTGTCAAGGAGATTGTTGATTCTAGGAATTGGAAATCTGTATTTGATAGTGATGCGGTTGATGGCTCTGCTGTCAATGCACATCCGCCAATGTCCATCCTTCTTCGGTACGATCAATGCCTGAATAGCACAGGGACTCATACTAGGTTGAATGAATTGTTTCGCCAACAATTCCTGCACGATCTCCTATAGATTTGAGTGTTCACGGGGACTCATTCTATAATGAGGCAGGTTGGAAAGGGTTGCACCCAGAATGAATTCGATCTGGTGTTGTAAGTTACGCAGTGGAGGTAAAGACGGTGGTAGCTCGGAGGCTATAACATATGTAAAAGAGTCAAGCAGTGTAAGAACATCGAGGTGACATACATAATGAGTTACCGGGGTTGCATCTCTAGCCATCAGCACGAACATTGGGCAATTCGCTTCCTTCATTTATGTGAGAGCATGTACGGATATCACTTGAGCTGTTATCAGGTTGTTGGAAGATGGTTTACCAATAGTCTGATTAGCATGAACTAATTTCAGCTTCTTCCCTTTCCACTGTATGGTGTACGTATTGGCTCGGCCGTCGTGTATAGCTCCGTTGTCATATTGACAGAGCCTACCTAAAATGAGGTGGCACACATCCATATTAAGGACATCACATGTAACTTGATAGAGATAGCTCTTGCAGATGGTGAATGTAACTTGGCATAGTTCCGAAACAAGGAACTTTACTACCTTCTTGACCCAACTAATCTTGAAGGGGTTCAGATTTTGGCTAGTCTTGATCTGTAGAGCTTGGACAGCAGCTCGAAAAATGATGTTTTCAGTACACCCGCTATCTACCACCAAATCACATACCTTCTTATTAATGATGCATTTAGTGCGAAAGAAGTTGTTTCTTTGAGTATCCACAATTTTCCTTGAGGCTATAAGCACCTTCTCCATAACACATAAGACAGGCTCGTCCTCGTATGAAGATAGCTCTTCCACTAGAGCTTCAGTTTCATCTAATGCTCTCGATGGTTTGACGTCCTCATCGGCTTCAGCCAATTGTATCTGACGGCGCATAGGGCATTCATTAGAGTTATGATCAGGCTGCAGACACCTAAAGCATTTAATAGTGGAAGGTTTGGCATAAGGATTGTCTCTACTATTAGCCTTGAGCTTGAATTGTGCTCTGGTCTCTGGTTATTGTGTTCCAACAGCCGGGGCACTTGTTTGAGGAGTTCTTGGGGACGACGAACTGGCCTTGGCGGCTCCATAATTACCATATGTGAATGGTCTCTTAGGAACATAGGGTCGAGCGCTTCACTGCAACTGTCCTCTGCCTTCAAAGCGAAATTAACGGCTTGAGAGAGAGACCACAAAAAATTGAGTCCCAATTTATCCTAAAGTGATTCTTTTAATCCGCCGATGTACCGCACCACTAGTTGGTTTTCCGATTCCAAAAGATTGTTGCGAGCACTTTGTCTATAGAACTTCTCAGTATATTCACTTACGGATCGAGTCTCCTGTTTGCAATTTTGGTACTGGAGGTGGAGTAGCTGCTCATAGTCGGTAGGGAGAAAATGTCGTCTCATAAGTTGTTTCATTCGACTCTAACTACGAATGATTCCCTTACCCTCACGTTGCCGACTTTGGAGCAATTGCATCCACCATGCATTAGCTCCCCCTTTGAGGCGGCATGATACATACTTTACTTGTTTATCTGGATTAATCTTCATATATTGAAAGAAATTCTCTACTGCACCTTCCCAATCCAAGCAATCCTCTATATGGAGTCTTCCCTCAAAGAAGGGAATATCCATCTTAATTTGAGCTCGCTCACTTTCAGGATGATAATGCTAATGCCGCCTCCTTCTCTCAGGCCAATGCGGACAAACCTCTTCGTCGGTACCGGAAAATTCATTGGCAATGTGTTCACTGTCTTCAGATTTTGCACTATCTGGAAGCCCGACCATTGTTCTCCTCTGCGCTGGTTCAACTCGCGTCGGCAGGTGATGCCTCGGTAAGGTTGCCGGTGCAACGGGACATGCTACTGGATTTGCAACCGTCCTAATTTGCCTCATCTCATCCCGCATTTCATCTACGAATAGATCAAAGACATTAACCAGTTCCTCCAATTGCTTGGACGTTTGTTTGTGCGTTTCCCACAACGCATCAAGACTCCGATCGTCGTCGGGTCGGCGGTGGTTGCTTCCATTCGCCATTAATGCGTCACCCTAGCTCTGATACCAGAACTGGTGTAGCCGCCTGAGGAAAGTGAGCTGAACAGAGCTTCAATGGAATAGTAGAATGTGATAACGAAGAAGAATATTTTTCTATTATGCCTCGTACTTCTCTTTCACTACAGCTATATGAGTCTAAAGCTTAATTACTACTAATTACTTGATTTAGGGAGACAAATTATAAAAAGGACTGTGCTAAATATAACAAAAAGGTAGAAAGAAAGTGGGCCGTTAGTAGCCAGTGTATGGCAGTAGGGGCGTGGTGATCGTATGGGTGACCTAGATGGCCACATCAGTAAAACTGACACAAGTACTGAATATGCGTTAACACAACTAATTCATTAAGAAGTCGATAATTATTTAATTTGTTTAAGAGTGTATTATTCGTTCATCTAGCTTATCCTTCAATTAAAATATCCTCTTCCAGATTTCTTCATAAATTGTAGTAGAAGGTTTGGATGGGTTCGTAAATATTGTACACCATAAAGCATTGCGGGTCTATTACCATCTTATAGAATTTTACCTTAAGTTTGAAAGGACTTTTCTATCACACAACAAGCCCATTGCATTTCTCCACTTCAACCATCCAACTTGAATTCTACTAATAATATCTCCATCTATTTCACCATCACTCTGAACAATAGATCTAAGATATCTAAAATGTGTACTCTTATTAATGACTTGATCACCCAAAGTCACAATCCCCTCACTAGATTTATTATTACTAAAATTACACTATATTCAGTTTTATATCTACTCAAATGGAAGCCTCTACCCTCTAAGGTTGACCTCCATAATTCAAGTTTACATTCAATGTCCTCTCTAGTCTTATCAACAAGAATATCATATGTAAAAATCATACACCAGGATACAACCTCATGCAAATGTCTACTGAGAACATCCATACATAGATAAGTATGAAGATTTTAATTTGATAAAGGAGTTGTTCTAATTCATTATATTCTTCCATTGTAGGTTTAATAAAGATGAATCACAGCATGGCTCATGTGTCGATGAGTTGGTTAAATTTGAGCTACAATTCACTTGGGCCAATGTTTTATGAGCTAACATATTAAAAAGATTAAATATAATATATTATTAATATTATAGTATAATATTTTAATAATTATAATGTTATTAAATAACACAAATCAGATGCAACTAGAGCTCAACATGTTGGAAAGGAAAAAACATAAATTTAAAGCATCAAACATAAAGTTTATCAATGCAAATATTTGAGTTTTAGCATACATCAATTCCAAAAGTTCTACTTGTCATGACCCAACCCGACCGGGACGGATCCCGCTCGCATCGGGTCGTGACGGAACTATAAAAAAATCCAGGATCTAGCTTTGGAATTTGTTTCAGACTTTCTTCCAAATATCAATCAGACCGAAAAACAAACACAGAGCTACTATAGACATCCAAATACAAAACAGTTCATCTATCTTTTCTTTCATCAAAAGAATCATGTACAATACAGTCTATGGATTCAGACACAAAAAGAACATAGCATAAAAGCCATGACTGTACAAAAATCAAAACTACCTAATCACAGATCAGACTCAGAATGTCTAGTCCAAGACCTCCTTCCCTTTCCCAGAACCTGAAAACCACACAGAAAGCAAGGATGAGCTAACAGCTCAGCAAGACATCAATCACCAATCAAAATAGTCAGAACTCACATCAGAAAGCACATCAGAAAGTACATCCGAAATATCCGTGTAGAATTCAAACAATCGTATAACAGACACAACAGATACTTGCTCAATCAGCTCAATCAGAAATCAGACATCGGATACAGAAAACTTGAAGTCATATAAAAATCCGAGTTCAGAACAAAGATCATGAAGCTTTCAAATCACAGAGCAGATAGGATCATACAGAATAACCAAAATCGTATAGAAGTCATAAATCACAAATAATCACATTACATCTCAACAGAACAGATAATTTCAGAACAGAACTTCCTTCCAGATTTCAGAACTTCCCCTTATAACTCCCTTTGTGCTTATAGCACAAGAACTTCTCCTTATAGCTCTTTTTTGTGCTTATAGCACCAGAACAGAACAAATAATTTCAGATTTCAGAACTTTCCCTTATAGCTTTCTTCCCGGACCCAGACAACGGAATCACATAGGATTCCGACCCCTTAATCTCCCTTCTGATAGCATACACATAATCAAGTCATCCAATGTATCAATTCAATAAAAATCAAAATTCGTACGAAAAATCACCGGCATAACGGTAGTATACGGAATTTACACAAAATTCATAGATTCAGAAATTTACCAAATTACCATAGAGCGTGCACAACAACATTATAAGACTTTCATTGTACTAACAAAATATTTTTCAACATCTTGATAATTTGCAGTTCGAGAAAAATACCACAGAATTCAAAATACCCGATAAAAATCTTCCAAAAAATACTCAAAACGTGCACAATTATCATCTAAAAACATACCAAAAGTTACACGGTAAAACTTTTCTCAGTGCAAAATAAAATCAATTATTCGCTAACGGATACAAAATCCGGAACAGAAAAATCACCAAAATCCACATTTCTTAAAATTGAGAAAGACGGAATGTGTCTTACTTCGAGTCGGTCAACTTCTCTAACTGTAGCAACGAATGAAAATGGACCAGAGTCGCCCAAAAATAACTTTTCTTCTCTTTTCCTTCGTTTTTCTCTCTCATGGCCGTTCTCTCTCTTCCAAAAATATCTCATTTATATATATATATCCAGACTGATCGTCCCGGACGATCGTAACTTCGTCAAGGATTTCAAAAGGTCCAACATACCTTGGACTGAGCTTACTCACTCTTCCAAATCTGCTAACACCTTTCATCGGATTGACTTTGACATATACAAAGTCACCAACCTGAAATTTCAACGAATCTGTGCTTCTGATTGTAATACTTCTGTTGTCTATCTTGAGCAGCTTTCAACCTTTCTTTAATTAGATTGATTTTCTTAACAGTTTCATCCACAAAAGTCGCACCCATTTCCTGTCTATCTCCTATCTCAGTCAGAGTCAACGGAGTTCTACACTTCCGGCCATACAAAGCTTCGTAGGGTGCCATACCGATACTGGACTGAAAACTGTTATTATAAGCAAATTCTATCAAAGGAATATGATCTTCCCGGCTTCCTCCAAAATCCAAAGCACATAACTTCAAAAGATCTTCTTGTACCTGAATAGTCCTCTCAGACTGTCCGTTAGTCTGCGGATGAAAGCTGTACTGAAATGCAACTTCGTACCCAATCCTTGCTGAATCCCCTTCCAAGGTCTGGAAGTAAACCGTCCATCTCGATCAGATACAATCACTTTAGGAACATCGTGAAATCTGACGATTTACTTAACATATACCTGTGCAGACTTCGTTAATCGATCCACAATCACCCAAATGGCATCGTGCCCTTGCCTTGATCGAGGAAAACCCATAGTAAAATCCATTGTTACCTCCTCCCACTTCCACTCAGGGATAGGCAACGACTGCAAAGTCGTCCTGGCCGCTAATGCTCTGCCTTCACCAACTGACAGGTCTCGCATCTCGCAATAAAATCTACTACATCATTTTTCATTCCAGGCCACCAGAACAAACTCTACATGTCTCCGTACCTCTTGCCACTTCCCGGATGAATCGTATAGCCTGAATGATGAGACTCGTATAGAATCTCTTTTCTCAAATCTCCAAACACAGTAATCCACAGTCTATTCTTGTAGAAAATGACACCAGAATCAGAAACTCGGAGTTCAGGTTTCTTACCAGATTCAGTCTGAGCAATCAACTTCAAATAGTCAGAGTCTGACTTCTGAGCTTCCTGAATCCTCTCTTCCAAAGAAGATTGAATGTTCATCTGAGTCAAAACACCAGAATCCAAACAAGTAGAGGAAATTACCTCTAACTACAATCTTTCCATTTCATGTATCAGATAATCATCAGAAGTAAGCTGAATACCTGATAATCCAGAAGACTTCCTGCTCAGAGCATCTGCTGCTACATTAGCCTTGCCAAGCTGATACTGAATCGTCAGGTCATAATCCTTGATCAACTCAAGTCATCTTCTTTGCCTCAAATTCAGATCCTTCTGAGTTGATATGTACTTCAAGCTCTTGTGATCCGTAAAGATCTCACATCTGACACCATACAAGTAGTGACGCCAAATCTTCAAAGCAAAAACAACTGCAGCCAATTCCAAATCATGCGTTGGGTAATTCTTTTCATATGGTTTTAACTGTCTCGAAGCATAAGCAATTACCTGACCATGCTGCATCAGAACACAAGCCAAACCTTTCAGTGAAGCATCACTGAACACCTGAAATCCTTTCGTACCTGACGGAAGTGCTAACACTGGAACTGAAGTCAAGCAATCCTTCAATCTCTGAAAATTAGCCTCACACTCCGGTGTCCAAATAAAAGCTACTAACTTCTGAGTCAGTCTCGTCAGAGGTGTAGAAATTTGGGAAATCCCTTCACAAATTTCTTATAATATCCAACCTTGCCTAAAAAACTACGTACCTTAAATACCGTAGTAGGCCTTGGCCAATTTACAACAGCTTGAATCTTCTGGGGATCAACAAAAATACCTTCACTGCTCACGACATATCCCAGAAAAGAAATACTCTTCAGCCAGAATTCACAATTTGAAAATTTAGCATACAACTGATGCTGCCTCAAAGTTTCCAACACAGTGCTTAAATGTCTGGCATGATCATCCTAAGAAGCAGAATACACCAGAATATCGTCGATGAAGACGATCACAAACTGATCCAGATACTCCCTGAACACTCTGTTCATCAGATCCATAAAAATAACAGGTGCATTGGTTACCCCAAAAGGCATAACCAAAAACTCGTAGTGCCCGTACCAAGTACTGAAAGCTGTCTTCAATACATCAGCTTCCTTCACCTTCACCTTCACTTGATAGTATCCAGATCTCAAATCAATCTTCGAAAACACAGAAGATCCAGAAAGTTGATCAAACAAGTCATCAATCTGTGGTAACGGATACTTATTCTTGATCGTGACTTTATTCAGATCCCTGTAATCAACACACATACGGAGTGTTCCGTCCTTCTTCTTCACAAACAGAACAGGTGCTCCCCAAGGAGAAACACTAGGATGAATAAAGCCTCTATCCACCAATTCCTGGAGTTGAGCTTTCAACTCAGAAAGTTCCTTCGGTGTCATCCTGTACGGAGCTTTTGATATCGGAGCTGTACCCGGAAAAATATCAATAGAGAACTCAACATCTCTATCCGGAGGTAAACCAACCAACTCCTAAGGAAATATATCTGAAAACTCCCGTACAACCGGAATATCAGAAAGAGAACCCACTTCTATGTTCATATCCCGTACAGAAGCCAAATATACCAGGCAACCCTTCTTCCACATTCTTCGGACTTCCAACACAAAAATCAGACAGGATAGTACACCTCTTAACCCTTGAAATACACATCTTTCTCCATCCATAAGAGAGCTCACTTGCTTCTTCAAACAATCAATTTGGGCCTCATACAGACTCAGCCAATCCATACCCAAAATCACGTCGTACGAAAAAATCGGCAACAAAATCAAACTCGATTTCCACTTCTTGCCAGAAATATCAATCTCACTGTCATATGGGGTATGAAGTTTCCTGCTCCAGTATGCTTCCAAACATGGAAGGAAAGAAATGCGTTGGAGAATTCATTAACAGAGACAAATCTGTAA